>QXTE01000060.1:442365-530206 GCA_003942145.1 Platysternon megacephalum | reverse complement strand
TTTTACAATTAAATACCCCCCCCCCCCCCCCCCCCCGCACCACCACCTCCTTTTTTTTTTTAAACAGGTTGGTTAATCATTGTTCCCCGCAATGACTTTTCTAGAGCTTTAAACTTGTACTCAAAGTCAAACTCCTTCCCAATGTAATTCTGCTGCTATTCATGTAGTTTCATCAGAAATTAATTTGGCCCTTACTTTTCAAGCCTAAACACTTAGCATAAGCTTTATTCAGCATGTTCTTAGGGGCAGCTGTTTGTAGGATTTTTTGCTTAGTTCCAAGGGGACATGAAAAAGAAAAAAAAGAGGACACTGCTGCTGAAAATGCTATTCCCTTGAGTGTTCTATGCACTTGCCATTTTGCAAATGCTGACAATTTCTGGTTTCTGTAAATGGTTACAGGGTCTGCAAAAACATCTTTTTGACCTGAAGAATCCAGAGATGCACAGAAGCGAATCAGGACTCTTCACACTAAATTTTAGGGTCTTTTTGATTAGTCAAAATGTGGAGACTGCACTGGTCTCACATTATGCTAAAATCCCGTCAGTTAATATCTGGGTCTTATATTATGCTAAAATCAATTCAACTAATACCCCCTTCAAATTCCAACAAAGGTATAACACACAGCTATCACAAGTGACAATATGTTTCTCACTTTAACTAACAAAAGCAAGCTTGGAACTAAGGCTACCATTCTATCCTTGATGCAGTTTTTCTATAAAGCTATAGCATTATCTATTGTATTCAATATACCTTTCCTGTCTCGGCACAGTCAATTTCTCTTGGTGTTAGCAGGACAAGGAATTAGTCTGGACAGTAAAAGGCGTGTTTAGGAGCAGTAGTGGAATGACATTAAGAAAAAGAAAACAGTCTGAATAGCAGGATAAAAACTTCTTAACAGTCAGTTCTACTTGCTTGTGGAATAGTTTGGTATGGAAAAAGGCCTGGGACTCCGCAGTTCTACTCACAGCTCTTGTATTGATTCGTTGTGTAACCTCAGCCAAACCACTTAGCATCTCTCTGCCTCAGCTTACCTATCAGTACATTGGGGATCACCATGATTCCCTACATCATAAGAGTTTTAAGAAAATTAATGAATGTTTGGAAGAGGGTCAGATATCCTCAGCTGCAAGGTGTGAAACCTCTTATGATTGCATTATTATTAGTAAACATATTAATAATAGTTTCCCAGCTTTGATTATTACTATGATTATTAGAATTACAATAAAAGTTAGAGGGGTCCAGCTGAAATCAGGGCCCCCATTGTGTTATGCATTGTACATACACATAATAAGTGACATTATTTGCCCTGAAGCTCTTTGTGCGTTTCTACTGGCTTCTGAATCCTGGGCCCACCTTCTATATTGGGCTGGGGGTAAAGAAGAGGGTATGATGGGGCAAGAGGTGGGGCTGGAGCACATTCACTGGCCAGAGTTCAGCAGGGCATGTAATAGACCATAGGGGACAGCTCTAGCTGATGTAAGTTTGCAGGGTAATTAGCAGGTTGGTTTTTGAGCTAGAGGAACTCAAAGAAGTATTAGCTAAAAGCCAACATTTCAGAGTACTTTTTTAAAGATCTGTAACTTAACCTTTTGAATAATTTCCTTTAAACTATGCAGAAACCACCTCCTTTGCCTTGAGGGTAAACTGGGCAATTTTCAAGCCAAATCAATTTTACAAGTCAATGTCACAGGGGGATAAGAGAGATTTTTATAGGGAATGCTGTTTGCAACCTTAGGTCCACATTCTGTCACAGCTATTCCCTGTGAGTGGATTTTTCTCTACAAAAATTGTTCCATGGGTTTCAGTCAGGCCCTTAATATGAATAGGTTATTATTTCTCCATAGTAAAGGGCCAACAGGAACCCAGATCCAAGCAATGCTGAACTTTGGAGAAGTTTAGGTTCCCGTTCAATTTTTGAGCCAAACTTCTCAATTTAATTCCTTTTCTAATTATAATAACTTGTTACCTTACAGACTTCATTGGCATATATTAGGTGGTCCCATAATCCACATATCAGTGACCTTACATGCACTACTACTTTAGTCTTTAATTCATGGCTCTGCATATAACATGCTCAGTAATTTTACACTCTAGAAGACAAGAGATGTTCTAGTAAGCAAACTGATTTGCCCATCTATTTCTTATTAATACCTAATATTACCAGTCTACATAATTGTCTAAGACTCCAATTCAGCCAAGCACATGCTTGACTTCCATGGGACTACTCTTGAGCTTAAAGTTAAGCATGTGTTTAAGTGATTTGCTGAACTGGGTCTAACGCAACAGCCTCTGAAATCTAAGTAATCCAAAGCTGTCACATGGCTGCATGGAACATAGCCAATGTTGCAGAATGTGCCTGGAAAAATACATTCTAGTGATCCAGTGACTCAAGGGGAACACAGTGGAAAATGGCAGCACAGATAAGACACAGTTATTTTACGGGCATCAGTGAATGTGCAAAGCCCCTCACCAAAGTAGTGATGAAGCAGGCCCTGCCCCCAAAGGGTACACAATCTAAATCCAACTTGACACAAGAGTGAGGGTTGACAATAGACAACCGGGGGTGGAGGGTGGGGGGAAAGGGGAAGAGGGCTGAAAGAAGGAAGGGAGGACAATGGTGACAATAGTAAGGTTAATCAATAAGGCGCACAACCTGTTGATGATTCATTTCCTTCTTTCTTTTAAATTGATTTTTACTGTCACTAAAGTGTTGATCTAAGGAGTCTTTTAAGAGTTTAAAGGAGTGCAAATCACAACAAAATAAAAGGATGGGAAGCTAAAAATATACCATTCTCCCTTTTAGCATTGCTGCTACTGATGCCTTGTAGAATAGGTCAAGTTTAAGCCTCAAGCAAATTCTTAACTGCTAAGAAATAAACCCTTCAAATTAGGAGTTTCAAAACACAGCTATAACCTTAATTATTGTGTGCTTAAGGGGGCAGTGCTATGGTAAAAGAAATGTCCCTAGTGTTCTTTAAAGTTGGTTCCTAATGTGTTTCACTTTATACAAGCTGCAATTCAAAGAGCAGCCGGTTGATGAAGCTTTCAGGACAATATGTCCTTCTTTATGATTGTTTGGCCTAGGGGTTATGTTAAAAAAAAATCTGATGTCCTCAATCCTAAACTATGTTAACTGAAAAGGGTTTTTTTTAAACTTCTGCTGGATGGGTCTAATCTTGCTGCCAGCGAAGTCAATAGCAAAACTCCCACAGAATGTAATGGTCCAGGAGCATACGAGAAATGTGCAAACTTTTCTTCCTGATTTCAAACACACTCAAATACTGTGGCTGTGAAAGGATGGGTGGAACATGATAGGGTTTTGCTTTCTGATTAGGTGAAACTGTGAGAAAAAAAAGAAAATGAGAACAGAGAGAAAACAAAATCTAATGAAAAAATAAGGTGAACAGTGGCGCAGAGAATCGGCAGAATGAAAAACATTTTTACAGGGTATGTTGCAGTGTGAGTCAACATGGGTAAAGGTGTTGTAGTCCCGCAGCTAAGTCTGCCTGGCCACCCTTATCTTCAGGGCAGAGTGGCCTAAGGGTCAATAAGGCTGCCCCTCTCTGCAGGGACGTATGACCTAGGGGTCAGAGTCAATAAAGCACCCCCCCCCCCTTTCACAGGGTGGTATGGCCCAATGGCTAGAGTCAATAAGGCTGCCCTTCTCTGCAGGGCTACATGGTCTAGTGGCCAGAGTCTATATGGTTGCACAGCTCCACTGGGCTCTGAGATTTAGTGGCCAGTCGGTGAAGTGGGCCACCCCTTCGGGGTGGGTGACAGCAGGAGTAGGGGGACCCGGGCTCTCCTAGTCCACCGGGTCCCAGGCCAGGGCCATGGAAGTGGCGAATCTACTAGCCATTGAATAAGTGGGGATCCGACTGAAACACACTGACAATGTCTGGTCCTATAACTGGTCCACTGTCTAGTTTCCTTGGGCCACTTCCTACCGTGTCTTCTGATGCAATTGTCCAAGCATCTCATGGGTCTCTAGGTTCCTTGGGTTGTGCTGCTGCCTACAGCTCTAACCTTTCTTGGGTGTCTGCAGGGGGCTGTCTATCCACCTGGGTTTCTGGATTCTGTGGTTTGGGGCTTCATCAGTGCCCAGGCTGAAGCCTCTAAGTTGTGTCCTCCCTCCTCGGCGGTTAGCCCCAACTGAGCAGATCTGCTCCTTTTTATACCAGTACTCTAGTTGAAGCATGCCCAGCAGGAGTGAGGGGGCAAGAATTCTGCTGCCAAGAGTGTGGGTTTAACCTCTTTGTGTCAAGTGCAGGGCGAGTGTACCACATCACAGGTTATTTTAGAAAAAATCTGCCATATGAGCGATACGACTGACAGCTCCACAGGTTTTTTGTTGTTGTTGTTTTGTTTTGTAATGTGGCTTGTATTTTTGACCATTTGCAAATATGAGGTTCCCCCTAACATATCTATTTACTGCCTCAATATTAATGCACTCTGGAGTGTCACTGCACTGTATAGGACAGCAGTTCTCAACCGCTGGTCCGCAGCCCCCTGGGGTCCACGAGCCCTTTCAAGGGGGCCGCGGGGCCCCACAGCTGAAACCCAGAGCCTGAGCCCTGGCGCCCCCCACAGAGCTGAAGCTGGTAGGCCTGGGACTGAAGCCCTGATCCCCAGCGCTCCCCATGGGGCTGAAGCCCCAATCCTGGGCGCATGGGGCTGAAGCTGGGAGGTGCAGGGCTGAATTCCCGAGCCCTGGTGCTTCCTGTGGGGCAGAAGCCCTGAGCCCAAGAGCAGAGTTGGGGACATGGAGGGCATTGCCCCCACCCAAAAAACAGTAGCGCAAAAGCACAGCAGTCCTGAGGGCAGCTCCACACCTCCCCCCATCTCCTCTCCCCACACCCTGGCCAGGTCGGAGGCAGGAAGCCGGAGCCAGGCAGTGCGGGGCAGCTGATTCTCTGGCTGGTGCCATGGAGCAGGCAGCAGCAACGTTCCCTCCTCTCCTGTTGATGCCATGGGTTGAAGCTGCTCCTCAGCTTCCAGCCCCCTTTACTCCTGCAGAGGCAGCCGTAAGAGCCCCCCTGGGTGGGGACACCTGGCTCCGTGGCTGGCAGACCCCTCTGGGAAAGGGGAGTGCAGGGGACCCCTCCTGGCATTCAGACCCTAATACCCCGCTCCTTACACCCTGAGCTATGCCCTCCCTGCACCCTGAGCTACCCCCCGCCTGCACACAGCCCCTAGCTACCCCCTGCCTGCATCCTGAGCTACCCCCTGCCTGCACACAGCCCCTAGTTACCCCCTCCCTCAGGGCCGGCTCCAGGCACCAGCCGAGCAAGCTTGTGCTTGGGGCGGCAGATTCTAAGGGGCGGCATTCCCTCCAATCCTTTTTTTTTTTGCTTCGCCACTTCGGCCGCCCCGCAGGTTTTTTTCTTTTGGGTTTGCCACTCTGGACGCCCTGTAGGGGGCGGCAGCGCGGAGGAGGGGAGCGCCCTGCTGGGAGCGGGCTGCACGCTCCATCTGCCCCAGCCGNCTGCTCCTCAGCTTCCAGCCCCCTTTACTCCTGCAGAGGCAGCCGTAAGAGCCCCCCTGGGACACCTGGCTCCGTGGCTGGCAGACCCCTCTGGGAAAGGGGAGTGCAGGGAACCCCTCCTGGCATTCAGACCCTAATACCCCTCTCCTTACACCCTGAGCTATGCCCTCCCTGCACCCTGAGCTACCCCCCGCCTGCACACAGCCCCTAGCTACCCCCTGTCTGCATCCTGAGCTACCCCCTGCCTGCACACAGCCTCAGCTACCCCCCTCCCTCCAGCCTGAGTACCTCCCTGCCTGCACACAGCCCCTAGTTACCCCCTCCCTCACGGCCGGCTCCAGGCACCAGCCGAGCAAGCTTGTGCTTGGGGCGGCAGATTCTAAGGGACGGCATTCCCTCCAATCCTTTTTTTTTTTTTTGCTTCGCCACTTCGGCCGCCCCGCAGGTTTTTTTTTCTTTTGGGTTTGCCGCTCCGGATGCCCTGTAGGGGGCGGCGGCGCGGAGGAGGGGAGCGCCCTGCTGGGAGCGGGCTTCACGCTCCATCTGCCCCAGCCGGTGCCAGGTCTGCAGCAAGCCTGGCAGGGCAGCCCGCATCCTTCTCTCCCTACCGACCGGAGCGGCGCGGAGCCCTCCTGGCAGGCGGCGTGGCAGGAGGGGCCATGTGGCGAGCGCCCCGCTTCTCTCTCTCCCCCACACTAGCCAGGGCGCGCACTCTGCTGCCTGGGGCACGTCTGCAGCGCAGGGAGCCCCCTGCACCCTGGCTCCGGCCGCCCCACAGGTTTTTGTTTGTTTGTTTTTTGCTTGGGGTGGCAAAAAAGCCAGAGCCAGCCCTGCCCTCCCTGCACCCTGAGCTATTTTTAAACTTTTTGAGTTGAGCCCCCCATCTTTGAGTTATAATTTTTGGTTAGATTCCCCCCCCCCCAACCCAGACAGGGCTTTTACCTCGTCATACGGAGGTGGCTTGAGCCCCAGTGGCCCCTGCCCCCCCCAAAATAGAGGTCAAACTATGCCTATGCCCAAGGCGCTATCTCCCCGACCCCACTGGGCCCTGGAGTTTTTATAGCATGTCAAGGGGGGCCTCAGAGAGAAAAAGGTTGAGAACCCCTGGTATAGGAGAAAAATTTACACCCTTAAAGGCTGTTTCTAGTTGTTTAACCAACTCAGTAATCTTACCAGGGGCTAAATCGCCCCCCATAGCTGAAACTGTCTTTCCAACTATTTGATTTTACTTGGCCATTAATTACACAACCACATATCTACAGGCCTGCTGCCTCTTTCATTGCACAAGATGGACAATGAATGAGGAAGAGGAGTGCAAGAAGAGAAAGAAATTCTCATTGGTTTAAGGTACTGGACCTGGATCCAGGAAAACTGGCTTTTTCATATTCAGACTTCCTATGGGATGTTGAGCAAGACTGTCATGGAGCATACATGCAAGAGTGCTGAATATAGGTTACACGGGCGACCTTTTCCTAACTTTTGAAAGGCTTGCCTTTTAATCTTAAGATTGTAGTTTCTTCTGTGTGACAGCATTATGTTTCTGAGAACAAACTGAGAGGGTGCTCTTTGCATGACAGAATGGTGCTGTCCAGACGTTCACACAGGTAGGCCTGGTGCTTGAGGAGCACCGATAGCTAAGTCTCATAACAGCCCTTCTGTGTATCTTTAGGAGTGCTGGGTGCACACTATTTTGTGCCTTTTCTTGATGCGCCTAGTTGGCTTCAATTTTGGTATTTCAACAGCATATTTTCCCTCGCAAACTGCTTCCATATACAAACCTCAGAAAGGCCACACAGTTTTCTGTTTACCATAAATAATACAAGAAGATAACTTTTTAAATTGAAATCATACTTCCATATAATGGTTTGTCCTAAGCAGCCTTCCCAAGCTCCCCTCTTTGCTTTCGTCAATTCCTTTCTCAGTGCCTCAATTACTCTGGTTTGAAATTACAAACAATAAAACCCTCTTGTAAAAGATGGAATTGCACCTCTAAGGCATCTTTTTATGACAACAGTGAGAAAAAGAAAAAAAAAACCCCACCATTTTAAAAAGTAGAATGGTCCATTTAATCATTTCAGGAAAGCAGGTTGCTTTCTGCATTATATGTTCCAATACTGTTCTCTCAGCTGCTCCTCGGCTATTCTCAATATTATGTTTTCTGTACTGATTTTACAGATGCTGCAATGTGAATAAAAACGGTGTACACAACATTCAGGTTAAGAAGGAACAGAAAGCCTGAAAAGGCCAAGTAGTGACTGTGAAATTAAACAAAGTGCCATGGAAATGTCCAAAGCCCTTTTAATTCCAGAGAGAATCCTTCTAAAGAGCTATGTTAAGGTGGGATACATGTGGTGTATATTGTATCACATTCCAATTCCAGAAAAGGTGAGGGTTATGCAAGGAATTGGGAAAGGAGGGGAGGTTCTTTGTGCCCTTTGCCATACTGTGCGCCCATGTAATGGCCAAGCGGAATCTTGCCCTTGGTTATTAGCAGTGAATTGACCCAGGAATCAATGCATAATTAAGAAAATATGAGGGAGATTTAAAAAAAAACACAAATGTTTAATTAGCAGAGCAAATTACACTGTAGCTTTCTCATTTAGCCTTAATCCCTGGTACAGATCTGCTGCAAAGGACACAACACGCTACAGAAAGTCAACAAAAGGGGGCTCTGCTCTGTATGGGCTGTGTCCACAGTAGCAGCGAGTAGGGGATGGAGGTAAATGTAGCCTAATTTTCTGTTTGCAAATCATCAATGTGCAGTTGCAAATGTTTTCCAGTTCAGTACTCATTGTTATCTGCCAAATATTTTCTGGGACTGGCTCTTGATCTGTAGATCTTCATGAACACTTCTTTGCATGTATTTGATCATCAAAATTCAAGATGTGGTGTTTAGTTTTGACTGCGCATATAACAGGTCCTACATAAATGAATACCTTTTTCATAAAAGTTGACAGGACCAGCAAGAATCCACTAGTCAACTGGGGAAGATAAAATAATTATTCCATTTCCCTTTTCCCCTCTTAAGATTGGGAGCTGATTCTGATGCCATTAACATCAGTTAAGTGCTCATGTACCTTCAGTGGAGCTACTCCTGTTTCACAATAAAGTAATTGGGAGGAGAACTGGGCTTGGACTCAAATCTGAATTAGGTTACAATAGCGAAATGAGACTGCCAAGTTCATTCTAGTTCCTAATAGAGATCTGTTCACTGCAAAAGTGGTGCAAATAAGCATAATTGACATTCTTTGATTGGAACGTAACTAGACCTGCAGGTGAGCAAAAATGTTACATCAGCTCAGCTGTGTAGGCTAGTTTGTAGAAAAACTGTTTGTTTGATTCTAGGCAGGGTGACTAGTTTCTTGGGCACTAGACAATACCTTAAATTCAATCAAACAATTAAAGCCTGGTGGCTCTGTGTAACTGTTATTTTGAAGTGCTTTTTAAATATTTGCATGAGGAGAATTACAAAACAGCAGACAGGGTTGACATTTTGCTTTCTAAGTTTAAAAAGCAATCCGTAGTGGTTCTTTGCCATGTTCTTTGAATGTTACAATGTGCTGACCTTATGGTGTTGAGGTGTTCTATGATAAACAATAACAGAGCAAAGGTACTGGCAGTCTCCTTAAAAACAGAAACAAAACTAATGACTGTGCTATAGTTTCAACTTTTTCTTTAAGTAAACTGCCTCTCCTTGAAACCGACAGTTTGATTCTGAAAACTGAGGTCAGGAAAATTACCAGTAGCTTTCAATTACTGGAGTAATTGCTACATACCAGTATTTATTGTTTACCATTACCCATGGTATCATTTATCTGGTAGTGTATGCAACATATTTTGTGATAAATTAACATTTTTTTTAAGTGGCAGTGGAGAGCAATAGGAAATTGTGCAACCACAAGTTTATATATTACGTAGAAGCCACCTGAAGTATAATAAGCTAAATAAACAATGTTGCTCAAAGCTTGACAAATAATGCAAATCGGCAATGAAGGATGGCAGGGCATCTGAAAGCCAAGGTAGCTCAAGGTTTTAAATTCTGTATATTACACATGGAAAAGGCTCTCTCACATTTTGTAAACAACTTAAATGCTGAAGTTCTCAGTATATTGTGACTGGCATGCTGGAGCACGATGTTTTATTTCCATGAGCCGAGCTGATTGGAATGGTTCTGCATTTCAAGTAAGAGGCTGTGGTGCCTCTCCAGGGTGCTGTGTGCTGAACATGTTAGCCTCTCACTCACTCCCATTCATTTCGGTCTCTATCAGAGAAGGGCAGAGAACAAACTAATATTTTTAAAAGGCATGCCCCCCTATTGACTCGAACATCAAAACAAAGCACACAAAATACTTATCTTGTTAAACAGATGGTCTGCCTTAAATAAAAAGGGATCCATTTCCCAGTCTGTCATAGACAACTGCTGCAGGCTAAAAGCATTTATGATGTCAAATGCTCAATCAGAACTGAGCTAATCCAAATGTAATAATAATAATATATATAAATCTGTCCCTTTCTGCAGCACTAATTCAAAAGAAGGGACAGTGGTTCTGATTCTGCTCCTACTGAAGCCTATGGCAAAATTCGCATTAACATCAGTGGAGCAGGACTGGACCCAATAATTGGATAAAAATGAGAAACACTGAGCATTTAGCATTTGTTCATGGATAAATGGGTCTGATTTTCAGAGGTGCTGAGCACCCACAAGTCTTATACAGATCAGTGGGAGCTGCGAGGGCTCAATACCTCTTGAAAACCCAGGCCAAAAACGTTTCAATGAAATTCCATTATGTTTAAACTGTGTCAAGCCATTAGTTATCAGGAGTAATACTGTATTAGGAGTAAATTACCATCCAAAACATTTCAGATGCAAAAGAAGCCAAGGTAGACAAAGAAGGCGTCACCCATATACAATTGCTATAAAAATATTAGAAAAGTACTAGATGTGTAATGGGGCCTATTAAACAAGCAACTGTTAGGGTCCCCTTGCCTCATCTCACTCCCGCATCTATGAGTCATAATCACATTCAGAGGAACACTAAACTGAGGACAGGAGACTATGCTAATCATATTGATTAACTTGACCATTTAAACAGATAACCCTTTTCTAACAGTTATTTTCAAACACTGGGCTATTTTGATCTATTATACCAATGTCAATACAAAATGACTCCATCAGAGTCAATGGAACATCTCTGGATTTATACCAATATATTTGAAGCTACTCTGGAGTCACACCACTATGGTGGAAAATGGACTACAGCTCTTTATTCTCCTCTTTAAGACGCTCCAAATTAAATAACTGCATTGATGCAAAATATTTAATCAAAATTATAATTAAAACAAAGGAAATATATGCTCATCACTTTGAAACAAGAAGCAGGGGCTTTACGCACACTAGGCTACAGAGCCTTTCATTACCTCTCTCATAATTTATTAATATGTTTCATCCAAGTTCTCTCTTGTGCATTACTTGCAATCAATTCATAGAGAGTATTGCAAGGAAAAACCCCGTTTAGAAGGATCAGGTTGTTAAAAAGTAAAAATAGGGAAGTATTTGTAGTGGCTATCCTCCTGCAACAATTAGACTCCTGGAAGATTCTCTACATATCTGACAGAATATGGAGACGTTATCATTTAATTGCTTCTAAGACTATAAAAGAAATGAGCAGAGCAAGGACAGCAGTGAAATAGACAAATGCATTTAAAGAAACATAACTGGATGATCAAGCTAGACAAATTCAGACTAGAAATAAAGGTGCAATTTTTTATCTGTGAGGGTAATTAACCATTTTAACAACTTACCTAGGGATGTGGTGGATTCTCCATCTGCTGAAGTCTTTAAATCAAGGCTGGATATTTTCCTAAATGGTATGCTCTGGCTCACCCAGAAGTTATGGGCTCAATGTAGGAATCACTGGGTGAAGTGCTGTAGCCTGTGTTATGCAGGTCAGACTAGATGATCATAATGGTTCATTCTAGCCTTAAAATCTATGAATGTAGGACTCTATAGCTGGCCCAGTCAGCCAATGGGAGTTTTACTTCAACAAGGACTATAGTGATGCTGATCCTAATCTTGGAAGCTTTGGCCCTAATTCAGGAAAGCACTTAAGCAGTGTTTAAGTTCATCGCTATTTGGAACAGCACTTAATCATATGCTTAAGTCCCATTTACTTCCATAAGATGTAAGCATTAGAGGCAAAACATGTGCTTTAGTGCTGTCCCAAATAGGGATGCTTTTCTAAATTGGGACCTTAAGGAATTGGCTTATACTTAAAAATGAGTGCAAAGGATAACATTATGTTTTTATGCCAGAACTCAGGTCCAATATTCTGTTCTTCTCATCTTGGCAAAACTTCCATTAATTTACAACAGAAATGATTTCTCCAAACTGATGAATCATGCCCTTGAACACCTTCATTTCAACCCCGCCCCAGCCCAAGAAGTCTTGGTTGGAACCCATTCCCTGCATTTCCAGATTTGATATCAGAAGAAACTTCTTCTCCCACAAAAGGGAGATGCTTAGAAAGAAATATTGAAAACGTGATCAAAGTAAACTGATCAGAGTAAAGAATGTTAAAAGTAAGAGTGTAAGGCAGATTGGGAAATACCAGTGAAGATACGTTTGCCACTTGAAGGGACAGAATTCTGATCACAGAGCTTTTCAATCACTTTGACAGCTCTACAATGGCAATGGGAAAATCACCAAGTGTGGACCTGTAGATTGTATAGTATGTCACAGCTCCTTCACATGGTTTGCTCAGAAACAGCAAACTCACAGGTTTGGTTCTGTTGGTCATTTGGTTGGTTGGCTTTTTGTGGCCTTTGTCTTAGAAAACAATCCAGGAATGATACATATGTTGCATGTGGGCTAGTATCTACTGTATCTACTGTCTGGCGAGCATTATCTATTTGGAACTACTCCTGGGGAAGTATGTAAATAGCAATATTGAATGTAGAAAATGCAAAGCAATTCAGAAGAAACAGAGATAGACTGTTGTCCAGAAAACCTACTGAGAAAGCAAAAGGGGTGTTTGATAAACAGACATGCATGTAAAACCGGTGAGCATTTCAAATATAGTATAAATCCAGTTATTCAAATTCCCTTTTTCTGAAAATCCTAGTTATCGGCATGCACAGTGTGTACACCATGTAGCACTATGTTAATTGCCCGCTAATAACTTATCAGTAGCTTCTTAGTGTTAATCAATGGCTTTGTATTTCGTTGTATTTGTATAGCAGTCCTGAGCAGTCACCTCCAGTTACTGGGACCTAATCCTGTTACAGCAGCACAAAGTATTAAGCAAACATGAGCATTACTCCCTTCATTCCCTGAATTTCTATATCAGTGAAATTTCAGCTCAAAAGGTTCCGGTGTCACCCAGTCTATTCAGATAAACCAGAGTATACTGTATAAGCTAAGGGCCTGGCTCCACTGTCACACCAGTGTAAAAGCAATTCCCCTGACTTCAGAGGACTTTGGCCTGGTCTACATTTTCACAGGTACTACAGCGGAAAATGGTTTGGAAGAGTCATCTGAGGGAAGGGATCAGAAGGAGACCCCATTGACCGGAAGGCATGGGATGCATTGTCCTAAGGATGGGGGTTCCATGATCACCACTCCCAAGAGGAGGAGACGGGTGGTGGTGGTCGAGGACTCCCTCCTATGGGGGACAGAGTCATCCATCTGCCATCCAGACCAGGAGACTCGAGAAGTGTGCTGCTTGCCTAGAGCTAGAAGTCAGGGTGTGACGGAGTGTCTGCCGAGACTGATCAAACCCTCGGACCACTACCCCTTCCTACTTATCCACATGGGCACCAATTATACTGTCAAGAATGACCTTGAGCGGGTCACTGCAGACTACGTGGCTCTGAGAAGAAGGATAAAGGAGACTGAGGCGCAAGTCATGTTCTCATAGAATCATAGAATCATAGAATATCAGGGTTGGAAGGGACCTCAGGAGGGCATCTAGTCCAACCCCCTGCTCAAAGCAGGACCAATTCTCAACTAAATCATCCCAGCCAGGGCTTTGTCAAGCCTGACCTTAAAAACCACTAAGGAAGGAGATTCCACCACCTCCTTAGGTAACCCATTCCAGTGCTTCACCACCCTCCTAGTGAAAACGTTTTTCCTAATATCCAACCTAAACCTCCCCCACTGCAACTTGAGACCATTAAACTCCTTGTTCTGTCATCAGGTACCACTGAGAACAGTCTAGATCCATCCTCTTTGGAACCCCCTTTCAGGAAGTTGAAAGCAGCTATCAAATCCCCCCTCAGTCTTCTCTTCTGCAGACTAAACAATCCCAGTTCCCTCAGCCTCTCCTCATAACTCATGTGCTCCAGCCCCCTAATCATTTTTGTACCCTCTGCTGGACTCGTTCCAATTTTTCCACATCCTTCTTATAGTGTGGGGCCCAAAACTGGACACAGTACTCCAGATGAGGCCTCACCAATGTCGAATAGAGGGGAATGATCACGTCCCTCGATCTGCTGGCAATGCCCCTACTTATACAGCCCAAAATGCCATTAGCCTTCTTGGCAACAAGGACACACTGTTGACTCATATCCAGCTTCTCATCCACTGTAACCCCTAGGTCCTTTTCTGCAGCACTGCTTCCTAGCCATTTGGTCCCTAGTCTGTAACAGTGAATGGGATTCTTCCGTCCTAAGTGCAGGACTCTGCACTTGTCCTTGTTGAACCTCATCAGGTTTCTTTTGGCCCAATCCTCTAATTTGTCTAGGAAATTCTTTTGGCCCAATCCTCTAATTGCCAATCCTCATCCACCCTGTTGAAGGAAAAGGCCCAGGTAGGGACCATTGAATTGTGGAGGTAAATGCGTGGTTATGCAGGTGGTGTCAGAGAGATGGCTTTGGATTCTTCGACCATGTGATGTTGCTCCAGGAAGAAGGATTGCTAGGAAGCGATAGGATCCACCTAACGAAGAGAGGGAAGAGTATCTTCACAGGCAGGCTTCACAGGCAGGGATAGCTCAGTGGTTTGAGCATTGGCCTGCTAAACCCAGGGTTGTGAGTTCAATCCTTGAGGGGGCCACTTAGGGATCTGGGGCAAAATTGGTCCTGCTAGTGAAGGCAGGGGGCTGGACTCGATGACCCTTCGGGGTCCCTTCCAGCTCTATGAGATAGGTATATCTCCATATATTAGAACCTAGTGAGGAGGGCTTTAAACTAGGTTCACCGGGGGATGGTGACCTAAGCCCAGAAGTAAGTGTAGAAGTGGCATACCTGGAGGAAACACAAGGAGGAGAGTGCAACAGGGGAGGTCTTCTGATTCATACTGAGAAAGTAGGGCAATCGGCTAGTTATCTTAGGTGCCTGTACACGAACGCAAGAAGCCTGGGAAACAAGCAGGAAGGATTGGAAGTCCTGGCACAGTCAAGGAACTGTGATGTGATTGGAATAACAGAGACTTGGTGGGGCAGTTCACATGACTGGAGCACTGTCATGGATGGATATAAACTGTTCAGGAAGGGCAGGTACAGGAGGAAAGGTGGAGGAGTTGCACTGTACGTAAGAGAGCAGTATGATTGCTCAGAGCTCCAGTATGAAACTGGAGAAAAGCCTGTTGAGAGTCTTTGGGTTAAGTTTACAGGCGAGAGCAACAGGGGTGATGTTGTGGTGGGCGTCTGCGATAGACCAGGAGGATGAGGTAGACAAGGCTTTCTTCAGACAACTAACAGAGGTTTCCAGATCACAGGCCCTGGTTCTCATGGGGGACTTCAATCACCCTGACATCCGCTGGGCGATCAATACAGCAGTGCAGACAATCCAGGAAGTTTTTGGAGAGTGTTGGGGACAACTTCCTGGTGCAAGTGCTGGAGGAACCAACTAGGGGCCGTGCTCCTCTTGATCTGCTGCTCACAAACAGGGAAGAATTGGTAGGGGAAGTAGAAGTGGGTGGCAACCTGGGTAGCAGTGACGATCAGATAGTTGAGTTCAGGATCCTGACAAAAGGAAGAAAAGAGAGCAGCACAATATGGCCCCTGGACTTCAGAAAAGCAGACTTTGACTCCCTCAGGGAAGTGATGGGCAGGATCCCCTGGGAGGCTAATATTAGGGGAAAAGGAGTCCAGGAGAGGTGGCTGTATTTTAAAGAAGCCTTATTGAGGGTGCAGGAACAAACCATCACGATGTGCAGAAAGAATAGCAAATATGGCAGGCGACCAGCTTGGCTTAACAGAAAAATCTTCGGTGAGCTTAAACACAAAGGAAGCGTACAAGAAGTGGAAACTGGGACAGATGCCTAGGGAGGTGAATAAAAATATTTCTCGAGCATGCAGGGGTGTAATCAGGAAGGCCAAAGCATAATTGGAGTTGCAGCTAGCAAGGGATGTGAAGGGTAACAAGAAGGGTTTCTGCAGGTATGTTAGCAACAAAAAGAAGTTCAGGGAAAGTGTGGGACCCTTACTGAATGGGTGAGGCAACCTAGTGACAGATGATGTGGAAAAAGCTGAAGTACTCAATGCTTTTTTTGCCTCGGTCTTCACAGAGAAGGTCAGCTCCCAGACTGCTGCACTGGGCACCACAGTATGGGGAGGAGGTGAGCAGCCCTCAGTGGCAAAAGAGCAGGTTAAGGGCTATTTAGAAAAGCTGGACATGCACAAGTCCATGGGGCTGGATCTAATGTATCCGAGGTTGCTGAGGGAGTTGGCTGATGTGATTGGAGAGCCATTGGCCATTATCTTTGAAAACTGGAATGGGTTACCTAAGGAGGTGGTGGAATCTCCATCCTTAGAGGTTTTTAAGGTCAGGCTTGACAAAGCCCTGGCTGGGATGATTTAGTTGGGGTTGATCCTGCTTTGTGCAGGGGGGGGGGGGGGGGTTGGACTAGATGACCTCCTGAGGTCTTTTCCAACCCTAATCTTCTACAATTCTATGATACTCTAGGAAATTAGGTTGGTATAACTAAATTGAAGGGGGAAAAAATGAAAAATTCACACCCCTGAATTATGCAGTTAAACTGCCCTCACCCTCTGTGTAGACAGCCCCAGGTTAATGGGAGAATTCTGTCAACCTAGCTACTGCCTCTTGGGGAGGTGGAGTACCTATGTTGACAGGAGAAGCCCTCCCTCAGCGTAGGTAGTGTCATCACAGTGGCGCAACTGTGCTGCTACAGCATTTTAAATGGAGGCAAGCCCCTAGCGAAGTTACCAGCGTCTGTTACCAGTAACTGAACAACTGGTAAGGAACCAGTGTCAAGTAGAGATCAGAACTGCACACTACGTGTCAGATTCTCAGCTGGCACAAATTGGCTTCTTGCCATTCAATGAAGTTACACCAGTTTACACCAACTAAGGATCTGGCCCCCAGTATTGAAAATGGCAAGGAAAGTTGTATATAGCATTGGGGTAAAGAAACAACATCTCCAGATAAACATGAAGCCTGTAGAAGCTGGAAAATGAGAGAATTTAAATGTAAAGCGGCAGCTACTGTGAGAATGAAGAAATAAGCATCAAACGCTGAAGATTCCAAACAAAAATACTGCCCACATGCAGTAGAGAACTATTAAGTGACCACCTGTTTCTCGGCTACACACACAAAAAAGGGCTGTTTTCCATGGCATCATTAATGCTATGGCAGTGAGAACTAGGCTTCCTGGCTGTCATGTTTGCTGATATGTTTTGCATGAGTGCTAAAGTCACAAGCCCCTGACTAGGGTTTGCAAGTCTTTTCTTTTCCGCAACTGTCTCTCCAAATTAGGAGGACAGACATGGGATTGAGTCAGCAATTGAATTTGTACAGAGCATGAGAACGCAAGAGATTAAGGAGAGCGCAGATGCAGTGGAGAAGGAGGAAGTTGATGGGCGTTGCTGATAGTCTATGACAAGAGGAGAGCAGGTCTGGAGAAACAGCCTTCATGGAAGTCTATGGACTAAATATTGACTTCGCCTGTGTGGATGCACTGGAGGGAGAAGAAAGAGCCCCTTCCCAGTTCACCCTTCCAGGAGGCAGCCAGATATGGTGGCTTGTCCTCTCCCTTGCAAACAGTGCTGTACATTTTAAAAGAAAAGACTATCACAGCAGGTTGGGGATGAGTCCAGAACCCAAGCCCTTCTGCCCCAGCTAGCATTTGGACTGCTTGAAGGAGTGCACAGAATACCTCTTGTATAATTTGTGGCAAGTGCTACTACTGAGCACGTGTCCCCAACATCCCTAAAGGCATTATGCCTTATGTAGGCATATCTCCTCCATGCACTAGCATTTGGACACTCACCTCCCAGGCCCCAATACTTCACTGGTTTTCAGAGCAGTAATTTAACTCTGTGTATTTGTTTCATTTTAAAATAGCCTTAGCCTTTGAATGATTTGAAGCCAATTAATGGACTGTAACACAACTTTACGAGGCAGAGTTCCCCCATCATAGCACTGATTGTTTCTCCAAACTTGGGCCTAGGCCTATGCCTTATTAACCCTATGGTGCACTGTGTTAGAAAAGTGCAGCACAAAACATGTAGAGATTGCATTTATTTCAAGTCCCAGTGCACATGTGCCATATGAATATTAGCACTTTTGGTACAAGGAGAGAGAGATTCACATCTCATTGCACAGGAGATATTTGTTCATAAGTGCTAATATTATTGTAATATTATTACAAAATAATTCCCTAAGTGAACATCTCCCAAAATGTCTTTGATTTTTCCAGGGCTACAAACAGGCTTTGTGTTGTGTGGTTGGTTTTTTGTTTGTTTGTTTGCCTAATCCACTTGAGTATAAGATCGGTTTTCAGGCACAGGGACAGATCTCTAAATATCGCAGGACACTGCTACATTCGGCCACAATTAATCTATTATCTTATTCTTATCAGACCTGATATCAATATTGGGGAAAAGGATGTTGGTGGGAAATACCCTGTAATCTGTAACAACAACTCGGTACACCTTATATTTCTTTCTATTTTGTTTAAAGTGATTTTTTTCTACCACAAAGATTTAGGTCAGTTCGCATTGTTCATGGGTAACAGCTAGTTCAATTGCAAATCCTGAATAGAATGCACATGTTGTTGGCAGGTTTACATTTGCCCAAAGGGGTCTTGGATGAAGAGAATTGAGGACTTCAGTTACCATCACTGCCAGTCCCTTAACCTTAACCTATGTGAACACACATTCAAAATATTCACACAGGCACAAAAATAAGCTAACAAAAACAAAACAACAGTAGTGAGAATAAAATTGACCACTGGAAATATTAAATAGCACACTTATGAGACATCATTTTTGGCTTTTGTATTCAAATGTTATTATAGCCTCTATATTAACTACTTACCTTGTATATCAAACTTGTTCTCTCAAAGGATTGCAATTTTGAGCTCAACAGAACCATCTGCTCTTAAGAGAACTTTACATTCTTGCTCCCTCTACTGTTCTGAGAGATCATAGACATACCAAGCCTTTTACCTGTTCCTTTTCAGAATGTTTTTCTCGTTATTTCCTCTCTCATCACATCCAGCCAACAAAGTAACCTGATAACAAAAGAACACCACAGCAGACTTCACGAGGGCATTACTTTGGAATTTAAATACGGCCCACAGCATGATACTAGATAATCCAAAAATTCTGTGAGGGAGATCCCTTACATCAGTCAAATCAAAGCTAAAAACATACAGCATGTCATGTTTGTCAACAGTGCGATATTGGGAGAGGGAGGGTGCAGCACATGTGAATTACCAAAGCTGCCTGTTAAAAACATATGGTAACTAGCCATTGAGGTCATATACCCAATGTATGGTCATCAGCTAACTTCCAACCTAAAGCAAAGAGAAAATGCGTGTGCTAGTCTTTATTCAATTTAGTTATTCATAACAGTGTGTGCGCACACATATACACCGAGAATTCAGGGCTATCTGCTTAACAACAGAGGTGTCTAAACTTAAAAGAAAAGAATTTCCATTGGCACTTATAGCCTATTTACAGGCCAGTGGCTAGAAGATGGGACTCTCACCAAGTAATGAACTCCCGAGCGACATGATTATGTGTAGCAGAGGATGGCAATCAGCAAACTTAACATTTTCCCTGAAGGCTGCTGTTAATTTTTGCTGAAATTTCATTTTTTTAAAAGGATGATTATTCCTTATGGTGGCAAATATAAACCTCGGAATGTGAGCTCAGCATAACTGATGCAATGATGTCTGGCTGAATCTCCAGCCAGCCTGAAACAACCATTTTGAGAGCCTGTGTGAACTGCTCTCATTCATCTCAATGGGATGCAATAAACTCTGAAGCCTATTGATAGCACAGCGGCATTGTTAACTAGTTCACTGCTCAACAGAAGCATGCAAGAAAGGAGAGGAATGATCATATTATAAAAATCTGAACCGTCTACTATGGATAATATTTCCTTCTGGTGTCAGAAGTGGGAAGAGCTTAGGTTGTGCGGGAAAGTTCCAACACTTACTATTTTCCATTCTGAATTCTGACAGCGGTAAAGAAGAGATACCCACAATCAATCAAATAAAATATGAGTGGTCAAATTCTCCTCTCAGTTACATCAGTGATTAAACACTGATGACGTTTAAACTAGGTGGGGAATCTTTGCTTCCAGTAGTTTTCAAATAGCATTTTTTGGGACCAAACTATCACTATTTTTGTAATGCATAAAACCTCTTGGTTGAGAAAATTTAGAATTAATACGACTATTTTTTAAAAACGAATAGGACAACTTCTCTTTTCTATGTCTGTGAGTTACTGTACCAAACTCACCGCAGGCAATTCTCTTCCTAACTGATAAGTATTCTTTCAAGTTCACATATATAGTCCACCAATGACATCTAGCAATTACTTAATTATTGTGACATATTCCTTAGGGATATGTCATAGGGCCAAATCCTGCCCTCACATATTTGGGTTCAGCTCCCATTGTCTTTACTGTGGGTTGTTCCTGCTTATTGAGAGCAGATTTAAGCCTGACTTTACTATTTAAAAGAAGTAATTATAATCCACTGTCAAATACCTTGCAGCTTCAGAAGGCTTTTGCTGTGTGCTGAGCACTGGACCATTGAACTATCTTATTTTGATAAATTCTTTCATTACGTTTTAAAGGTACAATATCATCTCTTAATAACAAACCGGGTCATACCCCTCTTCCTTAAGAAAACAGTGTTGATTGAAAGAAGAAAACAAATCATCTTTTTTTCCTCCCTTTAATTTTTCTAGGCTGCTCATACTCTATTTGGTCCCAAATCAAAGCAAGATAAAAGATTCTTTTAATCTGCTATTCACATCTGGCTAGAGATGCATTTCCTCTTATCCAATGCCACATTATTTAATGCACTTGGTTTTATGTGTTTGAGAGAAAAGTGGAATACAATATATTTGCACAAGATAAAGTTTTATTTAAACTTGGTAAATATTTCTATGCACATGTGAGCAAAACTTAAAGCCCTGCATGGATGAGCAAATGAACTGCAAGAATCAGAAATGCATTGTATTATCAAACAAGGGAATGTGTTTGTTCATTCTAATTCACTGGGCAAAGATATAATGGGTGGGATTTTCAAAAGCACCATCAAACATTTTTCATTTCTCCTTCCTCTCCCCACTTTGACCATTTTCCCTTTTTGTCACTGAAAAAGAGGGGAAGGAAAAGAAAAATCAAAAAAAGAGGCAAAGGCAGGAGAGAGGAAAAATCAAAACAGAAAACACAAGAAAACAAAACTTGGAAAATAGTTTCGGATTTTGGTGATAAAAATTTTTTTCATTAAGAATGCCATATTTTCAACACTTTTTTCATTAGAAAAATGTCAACAGTCTTTACTAGTCACATGTTTGAAAGCCAGAGAACTTTGAAAGGTCCTTGTCATTTACTCATAAGAAGCAAACATTAGAAAGCATGGAACAATGCTAAGTTAGGATTGACCTTTTCCAAAAGGAACACATGGAAATGCGGCATATCTTGAACACCCATAGTCCTATCCCAGTAATGCTGCCAGCTTGTACAACATCTATCCAAGGCAGATACTTGCCTGTATCAAGTAAGGTAATTGCCCTGGTAATGCAGCATAATGCAACAATGGTCAGGCAGCTAGTATGCTGAAACCATTGCTTTTCACACGCTCCAATATCATACTATTGTTTTTCTTGTGCTTCCCCATCTGTCTGCTTACACTTAGATTGTAAGCTCTTCTGGGCAGGGAACAGCTCTCTGATTGTTTGTACACTGCCTAGGACAATGCAGTCCTGGCCACTAAGCATTACCAAATTATATATAATAGCAGGATGTGGGTAGACTGCTGCACATCTGTGGACTCCATTAAAGCCAATAGGGCTACCTGCAGGCATAGCCTGTGTGCTACATATGGCATTACTGGGGCCTAAGTCAATATCACAGCTAGGTGACATTCTTGACTGTGTATTGTTTGGCAATTTGGCAAGGAACTGGTGCCATCTTAAACCTTTCATACATAAGCAGTTTACCTAAGCATTCACAAGGAGAGGTCTGAATTGAGAGACTAATGTTCCCACAGCATACCAAAACAAATAGACTTGAAGTAGAAATGGTGACTAATTTTCTTCTACATTCAGCAGATTCAAAGTACTGACAGAAGAAATTGACTATATTGTATTTTTCTCAACTCTATTAAAATGGATTAAGTTCCACTGAAAAGCTCTACAATTTATCCATAAGTTTTGACATAGTTCTACAATCTGGTAACCTTAAAAAATCCATGTGTATACTATCCTTACCCATCATAAGAGCAGTCATAGTGAATAATGTACTCAAACAATTTGCCCCCTTTTTCTGTTTGTGAATCATCTAATCATTTAACTGTAATTTTAAAATCCAGTCAAAAGTAGCTGCCAAATAATTTCTATTAATTCATTTGTCTGTAGGTTTAAGAGTTTGTTGTGAGGTTTCAGTATTCATAATTTGAACTGCATTGCTTCTATTTTGATTGGTCACACAGGTCACATAATGTTGACTCTGTTCCGTGACTCGATTATACTAATCCTTGGAATCAGTTTTTTGGTGCAACTAACTGCAATTATGGACAAATTTTGCTTCTGTGAATATTCCCTAATATTTGTTATTAATGTGCTGTTCTGTTAATATGCCTAACAGGAAACTGGTTCACTAGTAGAGTGGTTCACCAATAATACTTATGGAAAGCAAAATAATTAAGGGCTATGAACATAGGTGAAGAAAATTCCACATTTTGTTCAGGCTTGTGGCATGCTACAGTATTAGTTTTTCAGCTTGTACAGCACCATCTGGTGGTGAGAGAGACCAACTAGGAAGTGGGTACTAGCTCTTACTGCACTCCAGACATACACCTCTACCCCGATATAACGCGACCCGATATAACACGAATTTGGATATAACGCGGTAAAGCAGTGCTCCGGGGGGGCGAGGCTGCACACTCCGGCGGATCAAAGGAAGTTCGATATAACGCGGGTTCACCTATAAGGCGGTAAGATTTTTTGGCTCCCGAGGAAAGCGTTATATCGGGGTAGAGGTGTATTTAGAAACAAGAGGGACACAGAATTGGAGCAGAAGCTGGAAGGAGCGATGGGCTCTGGTAACTGTGGAGATCTGCAGGAGGGGCAGCCACTAGGAGAAACAGATCAGATTTTGAGGTCATTCCTGCTTTGGAATGTGTAACATTTATATAACATGCTACAAACAAAGGTGAAAGTATTGTGACCTGGAGCTTTGCAGGGTGGAGTGAAACCAGTAACGCGCTGGAGGGGGTGTGGTGAGGGCTTACAAAATAAACATGCCTTCGAGGTAGAGAGAGCCTGGGGTCTTAGCAGAAGTAACCTTGGCACACATCAAGTCCTATCCCCTTGAAGAATTTATGATACCACCTCTGCCGCATATAGTCCAGTTTGTCACACATTCAGACAGTCAAATATATGCCTGGGGACCTGAAACACACTCCTAATCGAAAGGGAGTGAGACCCACAGCAAGATATTCCCCACTTCTCTTGGAGCTCTAACTGCTGGAAATGGCTGATGTGAGCTCTTTTCCAGAGAAAGAGATGTTTGGTGTTTCTGTCACTCTCTGAAGGTGTGAGCCTCAGGAGTCAGAGAGAGGGAGAAAGGAAGGGGTGTGGGAGGAGTGTGCTGAATCATTTTGCTGAACAGGTTTGAAGCATTGACTCAGTCATTCTTTGCCTTTGCTAACCTTTCCTTTCTAATCCCCTTCTTGAGATTCTGCCACACACAGCCTATGTTTTATTGTTTTCTTGTAGCTAATGCGGGTGAACTGTAATTACACATGAATAATTGAGGGCTTGTTAGTGTTTTGAGAAATTGAATGTCCATGATCTTTTGCCCTTTCTTTCTTTGCCTTTCTACAAAATAAAACTGTTGCCTGTAGTCACCTTTTAAAAAAAGCTGTAGAGTCGGGGAGGGTGGGGGGGGGAAGGGGAGGGTGTTTTTTTTCCCCCAGACACCATGTCTATCTCCATGTTCTTTCAGGGCCAAAAGTCACTTATATCCCCCACTCCCCACCAGAAGAGGTCTGGCTCACATAATTTATCAAAAACACACCAAATGAACTAAAAAGCCATGGAAAAAACATTGGTATAAATATTTTATAAAATAAATTTATATTAAATAGTAAATGGGGGAGGGGAATGTGTGTGTACAAGGACAAATCCAATCAGTCATTGGATGGCCAGCAAGACTCAGGAGAGATTGTGTGTGGAGGAAATGGTGTCACTAAGGAGACAAGATCACTAAGAAACTGGGGGGAGGAGGATGGGTTAGGAGGTGGTAAGGGCCAGGTCACACAGCCCAGATTTTGATCACAATATTGAAGAACGAAAGAGGGAAGGGGTCCATTTTGGCAGAGGTTTACCTGCTCCTGACTGAATTATTACTGATACCAAGTGAATTTAGTATTTGGGAAAGATGCTGAACAAGCAGCCCTAGAGGCTGAATCTCTTAGTTACAGAAGAGATACAGAATGAGCATCACAGTGGAAACTTCTCATGGATACAAAAGCAGTATGGGGCAATAGCCTTTGATCAGAACACCTAAGTGTCAATAGGGCCCACTCTGTGAGATGATGAGCACCTTTAATTCTCATTGATGTCCATGGGCCCGGTTCTCCTCTGCCTTGCAACATGGGTCGTCCTTTACACCTATGCAAAATGAATGCAAAATTCTACCATTCTTATGTAATACTGTTTCATCCGCACTTCACATCCATATTATGAGTGCACAGGGGGCAAGAGCAGTGGAGAATCAGGCCCAACGAGAGTAAAGGGTCATCAGCCCTCCTTGCTGAGAGCAGAGAGAATGTTGGTCTTGGTCTCATATAATGAGTAATCAGCAGACAGGATGGGATGGGAATGCTTCACAGCAGTGTACAGGGGTATTTGCAGGCAGAAGAATAAGGTGGGGTCTGGGATATCCCTGCCATGGGCATTAAAAATCATCTGACATTTGGTGCATTCTAAATGATTCTCTTCCTTCTCTCAGTAAAATACCATCCACCCTGCACCCTCTCCCCAAATTCTGTGTCACCTCTAATTCCATCATCCCTCAAACTCACCTCTACTCTACCTCTAAGAAACACTGCACCTTTGTTTTCGTTCACCCCGATCAGCCCCACTATTTCATCTCCACCCTCACCAACTCCACTCACTCCTCCCACAACTAATACTCCATATTCCACTTCTCTCCTTCCCTCTGCACAGTTCCTTTGCTCTTCCTCCTTGCCTATCTCTTCCCCCTCCCCTCACACTCCATCTCTGGTTCCCCCCCTTCATTCCATCTTGTTTCCTCCACCCCACCAAAAATGTTGTTCCCCTTCTCAGCTGGCTCTACATCAGTCAGTCTCTAGCCTTATCTCCTTCCCCTCAGGCTTTTCCGAGCCTCAGTATCAATTTATACGGTGGCCCTGATTTGCTCATCCATAAAAATTCCACTTAGCTGTCAGTGGGACTGGAGAGACAAAGAGATGGGGAGAGCTCTTAGCCTGATCTGAGCAGTAGGACAGACGGCTGGGAAAGGCTGTGGCTTGTTGTTGACTTTTGCTGGGCTGGGAGAAGATTCAGCAACCCTCTCCCTTGATGCAGTAGAAGAAGGCAGTGAGACCCCACAGAATCTTCTTTTTTCTTCTATGTGAAGGGAGGGACAGAGTAATAAGACAGATGGTCCTGGCTGCAGCATGCAGCAGATACCACTGTGTCCTCTATCATGCAGCTCCTTCTCAAGCATAGCTTGTGAGCAGACCCACAAGACAGCCACTAGAAGCACTCCTAGAGAGTATATTTGATGTGCATGAATTGGGTCAGGAAGCGGAGCTCACATCCAGATGGTTTCACAGCAGCACAGTCCAGGCCTGCAGACTTCGTCTATACCACCCAGCAAGGAGCTCAATGGACCAGCAGTGTCCTTCTCCCTGTTTGTTCAGTCTTTGCTGAGGTTGCCAACGAGGTTATTGAATAGTGTTATTTTTGGTGATTGGGTCACTTGTCCACTTGGAGCAGGATTGAGATAGGACAGTATGGTGCTGTCAACTGCACCTGTAGATGCAAGTCTGTATCCCATATATGAAAACATATATTTGGTCTTGTAGTTAAGACACTGGACTAGAAATCAGGGGATCTGGGTTTAATTCCCAGCTCTGCCACAGATTTTCTGTGGGACCATGGGCATATCACTTAATCACTCTGTGCCTCGGTTCCCAATCTGTAAAATTAGGATAATAATACTTTCTTTTCCCCATTTTTTGTCTGTCTTAGACATCTATTTACATTTATACTAAAGGTCTTCAGAGCAGGGATCATTTTGTGTCTGTACAGCATCTAAATTAATTGGATCTCAGTGTTAGGTGGGGCATAATGCATACAAATATATTTATATTTGGGAATGCTATGGAGTGGCCTCAGACGTAGGTTTCTCTGTATGTCCAAAAACATTTTGCAGTTATTGGAAATGAGAAAAAAGTTTGAGATTTCACTGTCTCTGTGATTTTTCCTATGCTCTGTGAACTACTCACAAAAATAATTATAGTCAATGAAAAGATCCTGTTTAAATCAATTAGTTTGGGAATTAGAATGCTCTGTCATATAAAATGGTCTTTGATCACTTTTTCTTCCTGATCCTATTAAGAGGTTTGCCTTTTAGGCATTGATAAAGAAATAGGTATAAAAGAACAATGAAAAAAATTGGATCTGGCATGAACTGTCAGTAGTTGATTGTGCTGAATTTGAAACTGTCAGCATCGGTGTGTATGTGAGCTTTTTATATATTTATATCAATAATTCCCCCCCCCCCCAACTATTTACGGGAAACAGAGACTCCCACTGCACTGCAGGTCTTGAAAATACTATACGGGACTCAAATGAAAAATGGGGGG
Organism: Platysternon megacephalum; assembly: GCA_003942145.1. Classification (NCBI taxonomy): domain Eukaryota; kingdom Metazoa; phylum Chordata; order Testudines; family Platysternidae; genus Platysternon; species Platysternon megacephalum. Next base: position 503,393 of record QXTE01000060.1, on the reverse strand, counting down.
AAATGTATGACCCCTTAATTGAACATTTCTGCAATTTCCTACGTGATAAGTTGGACCTGTAGAAAATTCTTAGTTTTTTATCAGGAGAATGACATTGTGGAGAACATATTACAACCATTTCCACTGTGTTTTTGGTGTTTTTGTCAAGCCGGGCCTTAAAAACCTCTAAGGATGGAGATTCCACCGCCTCCCTAGGTAACCCATCCCCGTGCTTCACCACCCTCCTAGTGAAATAGTTTTTCCTAATATCAAACCTAGACCTCCCCCACTGCAACTTGAGACCATTGCTTCTTGTTCTGTCATCTGCCACCACTGAGAACAGTCTAGCTCCATCCTCTTTGGAACCCTCCTCCAGGTAGTTGAAGGCTGCTATCAAATCCCCCTTCACTGTTGTCTTCTGCAGACTAAATAACCCCAGTTCCCTCAGCCTCTCCTCGTAAGTCATGTGCCCCAGCCCCCTAATCATTTTCGTTGCCCTCCGCTGGACTCTCTCCAATTTGTTCACATCCTTTCTGTAATAGGGGGCCCAAAACTGAATGCAATACTCCAGATGTAGCCTCACCAGTGCCGAATAGAGGGGAATAATCACTTCCCTCAATCTGCTGGCAATGCTCCTACTAATTGTAGCCCAATATGCAGTTAGCCTTCTTGGCAACAAGGGCACTCTGTTGACTCATATCCAGCTTCTCGTCCACTGTAATCCCCAGGTCCTTTTCTGCAGAACTGCCGCTTACTCAGCCAGTCGGTCCCCAGCCTGTAGCAGTGCATGGGATTCTTCTGTCCTAAGTGCAGGACTCTGCACTTGGCCTTGTTGAACCTCAACAGATTTCTTTTGGCCCAATCCTCCAATTTGTCTAGGTCACTCTGGACCCTATCCCTACCCTTCAGCAGGGATTTTGCTACTTTGTGTCACGGGGTAGGTGCACCCCATCACAGGGTGCCGGGTCACATGTGGTCACAAGCCAGGAAAGGGGCTGTACCGCAGCCAGTTAGGTCCAGTGCTAATGACTCTTACTAGGAAAGAGGGTAATACGGCCTAGTCACCAGAGTCAATAAAGTCGCCCTTCCACATAGGGCTGCATGGCCCAATGGCTCAAGTCAGTGAAGTGGTCCTTCCGCTCAGGGCAGCGTGGCCTAATGGCCGGAGTCAATAAAGTCGCACCCCTCCATGGGGTTGTGTGGCCCACTGGGGAAGTGGGGCCCCACTCAGGGATGTGTGGTGCCCCGGGTAGGGGGACTCGGGCCCTCCCTCCTCCTCTGAGCCCCAGCCCAGGGCCCCGGCAGTGGCAGGGTTACTCGCCACCGAGTCAGCGGGGATCCTCCTGAAACACGCTGACTGGGTTCCCAGTTCACACACCGGAGCAAATTCTAAGTCTGCTTCCCACCGTGTCATTGCCAGCGAGGGTCCACGGCTCCCTGGGGTCCCCAGGCGGCATAACTCCAGATGGTGCGGCCTCCTCTCTGGGTTTGTCAGGCAGCCTGGAATCTGTCTGGGGCTCTGCATGCCTTGACTCTGGGGTCGGGTCCTGTAGCAGCTCCCTGGAGAGAGCCTGCAGTCTGCATCCTCTCCCTTCAGCAGCCAGCCGAGACTGAGCTGGGCCGCTTCCTTTTATACCTTGCCTCCAGGGTGAGCATGCCCAGCAGAGGCAAAGGGGCNATATGCCCCAGAGTCACACCGGGAGGAGGACGACTTTGTTCCTGTTCGTCCCCCTGTCCGGACCGGCAACAGGTGCACCCCATCACACTTTGGGTCAGTGTGCTGGGTTTCATTTAAGAACAGAAACAAATTTGCTTTGAGATAAAGCAATTATTAGAGTACTTCTGACCCAATGAAAATTAGCCCCCCAAAATCAATTTAATCTGTCACATCAGAATCTCAAAATAATGCCTTTTTTATTTATTATTAAACCATTTCCTGCTGGTTTTTTAACCCAAAACGTTTTGGATAAGTGGAGATAATGCTAGCCTGATGAGAATCTAAACTATTTTGTATGACCTTTTCATATCCAGAATTCAAAGTTATGATGGGGGAGGCAGGAAGGCATATCCACTGGTAAACCTACTCTGCACATCTATGAGTAATGCTGAAAGCCTCTGGGGTTATTTTATTATAATTTATACTACTACTGAGGAGCTGCTGATTGCAATTCCAAGGTTAAATTTGCCAATGGTGTTCCATTATAAGCCTTATTTGGCAATCCTAACTCCTAAATTAGGGAACTTTTACCTGGAGGAGCTACTAGTCTGCTTTCTTCTGTGCTTAGCATGTGCAGCAGAATTGGTTTTCATGATTTTCAGTAGTGTAGGATGGGTAGGATTTTTTTTTTTAACTGTTTTTTACAATGAGAGAGATCCACATTATTTTCTGACCATTCTTATCTGAACATAGATTTTACTGTAGAAGTCTAAAAAATCATACATGTGTACACCATAGGACACTTGTGAATATTGTCATTTAAAAAACTGATTTCAAGATTCTGTTACTATTTTCATGTTTCAAAAGTATGTAGTGATTTTACATCTGGAATGCCATTATGTAATACATTGTCAAATGCATTTGACCAGCTGACAGATTCAAATTCTGCATTAATGCAAGAATCTGCAATGCTTTTACTTTACAAAACGTATGTTTCTAATTCCATCTTTGCAAAGATAAACTTGGGAATGTAAATGGATATAGTGTTAACCTAAACTATGGATAGGTCTCAGAAAGGAAGTTTTGTCAAATATATTTATCAAATAAATTTGATGACAAAAGATATTAAAACCTTTGATCCCACATATCATATCATATATCATATCATCATATTTGGGGATATTAAAACCTTTGATCCCAATAACCATGATTTGAGTACTTCAATAGCTCAGACATAGGTCAGGGGTTTATTACAGGAGTGGGTGGGTGAGATTCTGTGGCCTGCGTTGTGCAGGAGGTCAGACTAGAAGATCATAATGGTCCCTTCTGACCTTAAAGTCTATGACTTTAATGATATATCGGGTACACAGACTGTGTATGGCCAATAGGCTATACGGCCTATTGTCTATAGGATGTATAGGTTGTACATATGTACAATATGCAGGTTATATCATGTTTATCACTTTCAGATAAAACTTGAAACATCTTTTAACAGTATTCAAAATATAACATTATAAAATACTTTATAAACTAGAACATTGAATAAAAATGTTCTTGTTACTATTATGGTTAGTATGTGGTAAGAGCTGTTATACACATCTTTGAACAAACATTAACAAGTATGGAAATCATAATATGAGGTTACAAAAACCGTTTTGATACCAACCTTAGCGCACAGTTAACACAGAAAGACTCTTAAACAGAAAAAAGTCTCAGTGATCAGAACCCATGCCAATCACAACAGTGGTCTTATAATGAAACAGTCCATTTGAAGAGCAATACTTTTCTGCTGAGGAAACTATTTCCAGGTTAAAAGGAAATAAATACCATTAGAGACAAAACTACTGAGTGAGAGCATAACTCTTGTTGTCACATCATAAAACATACTGTTATGGGTTGCGTTAAACATCACTGGGGGGAGGGCATCACTTCACACTTAATTTAAGAAGCCATTAAACTCCTTCATGGAACCAAAGAGCTGAAACAACACAGGCCTCAAACTGAAATATAGGCAACATGTGAGGCCAATGGGAATTTTAACTATGTGGGTGAAGGGACTGGTGGTGTTCCCCTCTGGTGTTATCTGGACCAGTGATCTGCTAGGTCACTCCAATCCTTGACTCTGGGAGCCAGCCTTACCCTGCTCTGCTGTGAGAATCCCCACTCCTGGGCTGTTCACACACAGCCTTTGCCATGTAAGCTGCTCCCAGCTACTTGCAAGCGAATTACACTAGCCAATATCTCCGGTCCCAGAAACAACCCTAGAAACCTCCGTCTTGCAGTGTCCAGTTATGCCCACTGGACGCTGCAAGCTTATATAAGTTTGTCAATTTTACAAAGAAATTGATATGTACCAGGCTTCTTATCCCAAGGGGAGCCTCTGTCACACTTCAAACCAAATGCTCTGCTTCAGGTAGAATAAACAAAAGATTTATTAGCTATACATACTGACTTATAATCACTTAAAATCTAAGCATAACAAGTCAGATTTGGTCAAATGAAATAAAAGCAAAACGCATTCTAAGCTGATCTTAACACTTTCAATGTCCTTAAAAACTTAGATGCTTCTCACCACAGGCTGGCTGGTTACTTTTCAGTCAGGCTCTCCCCTTTGATCAGCGCTTCAGTCGCTTGGTGGTGGTGGTGTCTGTAGATATAGGTGAAAGAGAGAGAGCATGGCAAAACGTCTCTCCCTTTTATCATGTCCTTTCTTTCCTCTTGGCTTTGTCCCCCCACCCCTGCAGAGTCAGGTGAGCATTACCTCATCACAGTTCCAAACTGACCAAAGGAAGGGGGTGACTCCCTTGAGGGTCTAACAGATTCTTTTGTTCTTGCCCAAGCCAGTGTCCATTGTTCCTGTGAGGTTGGGCTGGATTTGTCCCATCCATGCCCTGACGAGGTGTGAAATGCCTCTCTGTTCTTGGAGAGCTTTTGCATGGGCTTGCTTTAAGCCATGAGGATACATTTTCAGCCTTATAACTACATACATGAAATTACAACCTATAACATTATTGTAACAATTACTACAACATCACTATAACAGACCTACTCAGTGCATCGTGAACCTTCCAAAGACACCCAACATGACAAACTTTGCATTGGATACCACACGATCATTTTATAAAGATGAACATGGGGGTGTAGGGTGTCCCCCCGAGGTACAGAGCGTCACAGGACTACACAAATTTTATTTTAACCGGGCAGGGGAGGAGGAGAGAAGGCAGCAAGAAAGCACCAGACAGAAGCACTGGAAGAATGACTCACGGAAAAAACTAAGAGAGGCCTTTTGGGTTAAGTGCTGTCTAAAAGAGGCTTGGAACTGTAAGCAAATACTTTATTTTGTGTTTGATTCCTCCTATGTTCAAGGAAACAAAACTCTGTACATTCTTTGTACAGAAAAAAAGACTGCATCAAAGAAATAACGGGGTCTATCCTCAATGTCTCCTTCTAATGGAAACTGTAGGACCCCAAATTTTGGCTAACTACTAGGGGCAAAAAGTGGTAACAATACATAACAGGACCTATTCATTCATGTCAGTACAAATCACTAAACTTTGGAACAAATATCATACACACATACACTCAGTTTCCTTATTTGTAATGTTAAAATGACATATAAGGAACTAGTCCTGCTCTGAGTAAAGGTAAGGAAACACTATCATTCTCTTCAATGGCAGTTGGGTTGTAAACCTAAAACAAAACCTAGTACAGAGACAGAATTAAGGTTGTTTGGGTGCTGGTTATTCGGAATTTCTCTGTAGAGCGATCTATATCCATGAACTGAGATTTAGGGTTGGTGTCAGAATTGTCTATGTAGTCATATCTTGCGATTTTCATACTTCCTAGTGTTCAAGATTGTTTAAGGGTGCATTTATGGTACATCTCTTGAATTGCATTAGCAAACTTAACCGTACCTTAACATTTTTTATTTTATTTTCCTGGGATTGGAAGAAGTCCACATCAAAGTAATCCCATGTGATCTCATCTGCCATTCTTGCCTGGCAGGAGGATCCTGTTAATTTCCTGCTGGCTCCCTTATATTCTGCTGAACTCCTACTCTTTAATCCTCATGGTATTTCTTTTAACCATGGCACAGCTGACTGACAAATGGGACGGAAAAGGTAGGCAGTATGTTGTTCTATAGCTGGAATAAGTTAGGTGTATATACAGATCTTGCCTTTTGGTTTAACCTTTCTTACAGTTGAAACCCATTTTTCTCTATCTATTGATGATCATGGAAAACCAGGTGTGTGCATTTACTAATTTGATCTGCCTGAGTGCATCACCATTGTTCTTTAAAGTCCCCTGGCTTCTTTAACTGACCTTCTTTTCATGGGCATCACATTTATGGGTAACAAGAGGGGCCAGAATTTGGCCCAATGTGTATTTCAATTTGGCAGTAAGTATAATTGCACTGATGAAACAATCTTTGCTGTGATGCTAAACAACAACAAAGGAAGAGAGACTTCTGATGTCTTTTCAGATGACCAAATCATTACTCAGCACAAAGAAGTTTCATTAAAGCACACAGTGGGAAGTCCCATGCTGAAAGAACTGGAATCTTGCTTTCTCTGCCAGAATAAGAAAGATGTGATTTCCATTTCATATTTGCTGCCACGATCATGACACTTGCAGCAACAGTCTTGTTTGTGATGTCACCATCTAGTGTGTAACTCTGAAAGAATGTTGTCTTCCAGAACTCCTCAGAGAAGCTGTCTGACCTTAGCTCTCACTCAATCAAAGCAAGATATTTACATTTGTGGCTCTGATATGATACCTTTTTTAAAAAAAACAAAAACAAACAAAAACACATTTGCAAGCTGCTGACATTAAAAGATGTAAAAATCACCCCATCTTTCCCATTTCTAGAGATAGATCAAGACAGCAGTTATTCTAACCTGATTAGGTTTAGGCTGGGCTCAAAATTCAGGTTGAAGCCCAATCTGGTCAGATTCAACTACATCAGTGTCACAAACCATTCAGATGAGACATGGCCTTTAACGGTACAAATCTCACAAATCACCAGAGCAGATGACTGCAACAAGTCTCTGTAGCAGGGTGCTGGTGCAAAAGCACCTAATTACCCCTGCTCAGCCAGCTCCAATCAAGAGAAATAGATTGGGGCTGGTGAAACAGACCTGATGCCTGGCCTGAGGATTGGCTCCACCTGCGGGCCTGACAAGCCAGCAGTTATAAGGGCTGGGAGCCAGAAGAAAACCCAACCAGGGAAAGGTCAGTCTCCTAGCTGTGGGCTGACTGCAGGAAAAGAGGGAACTAACCCTGTAAGCCTTGTATATAGCTCAACACTGGTGGTGGGAGAACTGTGTGTGTGTAAATAAAGCCACGGGTGCTGCATAACTGGAAACCTCTCTGCACTTTATTGGGACAGCTAGCAGGCCCAGGAAGAGGGGCGGGGCTGTGGACCCGGTTACAGTCTCCCACCATTTTAACTGGAAATGTCATAAGATTTGATAAAAACAACGAGGAGTCCTTGTGGCACTTTCGAGATTAACACATTTATTTCCCATAAGTTTCATGGGCCCACTTAATCAGATGCATGTTATTCTGAGATTTCCACTAACTATGGTCACATGTGAACCAGATCTGGGAAACGGGTCCCTTTTGTTCTGGAGGTTAAGATACAAGTAATTAAAATCCTAAATTCATGGGGGTTCTGATTTAAGGTTCAGATTTGGGCTTTTCTCTATCCATTTCATTCTAGAAAGTGTGAAAGTGAAATTAGATCCAACCAGCACTGAAGTCAGTGGAAGCCTTTTCTTTTTACTTCAACGGGCATGGGAATAGGCTTTTAAACAGATAGATGTGAACAGGGCCGGCTCTAGGCACCAGCAAACCAAGCAGCTGCTTGGGGCAGCACATTTGCAGGGGGCGGCATTCGGGCCATCCTTGTTTGTTTGTTTTTTTAACTCACTTCTTCCCCTCTCACAACCCTGCAGAAGCGGAGCCACGGAGCAGCTGGGGATCCAGCATGGGAGCTGAGAACCCACGGGACCCTGGGAGCTGTAGTTCCTTGGCTAGCTCCCTGCCTAGAGAGCCAGCCCTGGAGCAGGGAAAGAACTACATTTCCCAGCAATCCCTTGGCCGCTATCAACAGGAAAGGGAGGGGGAAGGAGTGACGTAGCTGAGCCATGCTGTAGCTTGCTGTGAGTTGAAAGGGGTGGCCCTGTGAATGGGGAACAAGTGTGCCCAGCCCAAGGGGTAGGCGGCTTTGGTGCAGAGATCCCCTTCAGAAGACTTCCCCAGACTGGATTAGGGATACTGGTGTAACCTCACCTTGCAGCCCCCAAAGAAGGAACTGGGTGGACTAAATGGACAATGTACCTCTGTATCTGAAGCCTAGCAAGGGAGGTACGTGGATCCCACTAGAATTTAAAATGAAAACTGAAAGAGGGGAAGCTCTACTAGAGGACTTGGGCAGCTTTAGATACAGTACCAGGCACGTAGGAGGATTTCCACTTCTGAACCATGGAAGCAGAAATTGGCTTTTCCTTTCTAGATTTAGCTAATATTCAGAAAGGGAATCTAGCACCTGCCCTCCAGATTTGAACACCCTCAAAATTCAGGAGTGCTCACGCTCAATTTGGGCAGCTGTTACTTCATTTCTCCCAAATCAAATATACTGATCCACTGTAACTTGCTGTAGATAAAGTAGGATAAAATTGAGCAAGAAACGCTTCCCAGTGGTTATTAGGACTGGAATTGCTATTTTCAACAGCCATTGCTTTTTTTTTTTTTAGTTTTATTTGTTTAAAAGGAAGACAGTGATATTGCATTGGCAAATTCCCCATAGAAACAAAGAGTGGAGCAAAAGAATAATAAAGGCACCTCAACTGTTCCTCATTTATGTAGGACTGTCTTATAATATGCATCCAGATATCCTCCAATCACACAAGCTGAAAATTGTTTCACTTTACTGCAGTTCTGTAACTATATGGGAACCAATCCTGTCTGTGTTCTGTGCACATCCAAAATTCCTGCTGAATGACCCGCCCTGGGAGCGAGTTACCAGTGACCCAGGGCTGGGACAGCAGGAGGGTGCAGGTTGGGGGGGAGAGCCCAGGGCTGGGGCAGCAGGGGGGTGGGTGGGTAGGTGAGGGGGGAGCCCAGCGCTGGGGCGGCAGGGGGTGTGGGTGGGTAGGTGAGGGGGGGAGCCCAGCGCTGGGGCGGCAGGGGGTGTGGGTGGGAGCCCAGGGCTGGGGTGGGGGGCAGCCAAGAATGTTTTTGCTTGGGGCAGCAAAAAACCTAGAGCCGGCCCTGGATGTGAAACTCATCTTCCCTATTTCAACTTTAGCATTTCAGCCATTCCTTTGTTTTAAATTCTGAGTTCAGTTCTCATTTCATCCTTCAAAGCAAGAGGCACACTGTCTGACACAGAGAAATCGGTCATGGAAATACCTACCAGAAATCTCATAAGAGGTGGTGTATTTTTGGTTTAAAATCCTCTCTTGTCTTTGATTCAAAATCCAAAGGTGATAACATGCATAACATTTCTGTGTGATTCATAAATTCGGTGACTCTGTCAACATTAACATATGAATTGACCTTTTCATGGAACAGATTTTTTTTTTTCTTTAATTAAAAAAAAAAATCTTCAAAGACTAGACCTGAGCCTTGCAAACTTCCAGAGTGCAGCATTTCAAAGACTGGGAAAATGTCCTCTGAGACAGAACCCAGTACACTGGAACTCAATTAGATTTTGACCTTCTTCAACCATAAAGGATTGGGAGAGAGACATTGTTTGCTACTTGCTTCAATTAAATTGGGTCCCGAGAGAGACAGATGAAGAGATTCAAAGAAGAGAAACACAGTTAACAGAATTGCATTCAACCATCAGTCTGAAATAAATCTTATTTACTTCATTCACCCACTACATTAATACAATATTCCACACTTTACTCAGAAAAGTGACATTTAATTAAGTTTACAGGATTTAACATTTTCAAGAGAGCAAAAATAAGTTTTCAAAGTGGGAACCCTGAGTTCTAAATTCATTCAAAAGCAGCATGATCCAAAAATACACCTGTCAATGTGAGAATCAAAAACCCTTCTGGGTCGGCTTGAAAAGCCTAAGGCACAAGCATAACACTTTAAAATTACATCCTGCTACAGCATGGCATTAAAGCAGGGACACAGGGAACACAGATAGCCTCTGATTAGATCCTTTTATCTCAAAGTGTACAATTTGATTTTCACAGAAATACCTTTCTACTAAATCACAGTGTTCCAAAATTTCAACTATCAGATAATAGAGCCCAATGAAAGTGATATCAACTACTGTGCACAGGATTCCCAGAGAGCTTGTTTATAAAAATAAGCTAAGAGCGTCTCCTCTTCCCCCCGCTCCAAGAAGTTCTGATCTTTCTCTAGCCACAGAATAGCCACAGAAATATGAGGATGGATGAAAGAGGCTGAGATTTTGTTCATTAAATGTTAATTTCTGTCTCACATTTACAGGCTGATGACACTATTGAAGGCTGTGGCACAGCCCTGTGTGAAGAATCTGAAATTGGGATAAATACCCTGAAAAGGTTATTGATCAATGCCTGTACACTTATCTCGTTTACTTCCAATATGTCCTTGGCTACAAATCCATTTTGACCTTCTCTTAGAACATTAAAAAAATAACATAAAAAAAGCTAACAAAATAGATTATTATTAACGATGCTCTAGAATCTCTAAAGAAATAACCTACAGGTGTTAGGGAGAACTCATTGTCAAGTATGATTTATGAAACCTTGTTAAATGTACTTAATATAACTGCACTAATACCCCCTTTGACAAAAAGCCCTTATGGAATATAGTGCTTCTTTTATACAATAAAAAAAGGCTAATTTAACTTGTCATAACACAGAACTGAATTAATGCAGAAGTCAAAGTGCTCTCATTTGAGCTATTAAATACAAATATTATATGATAGCATGGCTGTTCCTAATATCCATTGGGTTTTGTTTCCCTTGTCATGTAATAATTATGGCTATTTAATGTGACTGTGATCAAATGAATAGAGAGCTACCTCTCTTCCCCTCCCCCTCACCCCCCCAAAAAAACCCACAACTTCTGAAATATCACTCTTTATAAGATCAGCCCTTTTACTGTGTTACAGATTTCATTAATTAGGCCAAATGTTTTATTATAAAATTCCAGTTCAGTAAAGTATAGTACCTTTTTTTGGCTTTTGTGTGTGTGTATATATCTAATAACCACTCTTTCTACTAAGAACTGGTAGCTCTGTTTTTTGGTCTATAAATTGCGAACTTCCCCCTCCCTTTCAGTGTGGCAGTAACCAGGTGAAAAGTTTTATTGTCTGTAAAACATATTGCTGGACAGTGACCTGCACTGAGCCTAGACTGGCAGATGGTGGTGATGATTGGTTGAAGATTCTTGTGCAGAAGACGACGTTTCCTGCTGTTGAGTAGCAAAATTAATAAATACCTGCAAGACACAACATAGGAGGGCTTATGGGATAGCAATACATGAGCTAGAACTTTGTCTTCTTTTGTGACTTTTTTTCAGGCCACTTTTATTAAGATGCTTTCTAAAGCAAAACAGTAAAAGTCCATATTCAATAAAATAAGTTCAAATTTTATATGGTTATCCACATTCCTTGGGAACACTGGATTTTGCTTGTATTGAATGAACAAATCAATATTTAAAAAAAAAATTAGGGAGGGGCCTGATCCTGCTTCCATTGACTTGAATGGCAAAACTCCCATTGACTTCAGTGGTGCAGGATCTACACCCAGATATTTAAAGCTAAAATTTATGTTGAGTAACCTTCAGAACACTGAATTGATGTGGGCAAACATCCATTTGAATTTCAAATGCCTGTACTATTCAGTTGGGTCCCCTGGTTGTTTCCTTTTCACCTACATTCACATGAAAGGGTTTTTTGATCACTCGGGTATTTGAGAGATGACAGTTCTTCATTCCCATAACAATATTAACATGCAAGCAAAGGAATTCATTCAAGAGTAAGTATATTTGTTATTCAGTAGTCACTATTATCCTGGTTAAAACTTTCACTTATTCAGTCAGGGTGCAAATAAAATACTATGTGACTGAGGTGAGCAATCACTCACCATAAATAACGAAGAGCAAACAAGCTTGAGTGAACAGTCGAGGAATAACCCATAGGCTATTTGTTTGCATAAATTGTTCATTGAATAATTAAAGCAGCAGGAGCTGATAGATTAATACAAATCAAAATCTGTTCATGAATGATTTGCACTTGGAAAAAAGAGCTAATCTCACAGCAAATATTATACATAATTAATGTTCTGACCAGCTCGGCTTCTTGGCATTTTCAGAATATACATGAGAAGTTATATCCCTAGATGAAGTAACACAACACTGGCACCCAGGAATTTCATGATCATCACTATATTATACATGGTGTAAACCCAGGATTTCATAGGCATAAGAAGGGATCCCTTCTATCTGTGCGTTTCTAATGTGCCTGTTGCAGTGGTACATAGATTGCAAATGCAAGAAAACTGCATAACATTTGCTTCAAAAGGAAAGATCCCAACCACTTACACAAAAGGAGAAAATCCTTTAGTTATAAGGTTATAGTGTCTTATGACCGCTTAGGACAGCTCTAGATAAACTATATACTGCAATATTCTACTGCATACATAATTAAAGTGGCACAGCATATTCAGAAAAAGAGAGGCAACACAGAGGAGGAACATACCTGCTCTAAAGTGGTTTCGCTAATGGAATAATGTTTGATTTGCAGCAAAACTTTGTGGTTCTCTAAAACTTTGAAGAGCTCTGGTAAGCAGCCCCATCCATATGGTACACGATACTCCTGCAGATTAAGGCGCTGTTCCTTCAAACAAACATAAATAAATGCTAGTGAATATTCTGATAAAATTATATTTATTTTCAACTGACCTGGTTTCAATATGAGCCTCAGCTGAAAAGTATGGTTCTGTATGAATATACTAGATCTTGATTGTAACATTGTAAAAGGCACAACGTGGTGTGGTTCAGAAAAGACCTTTCAGTTTCCACAAAGCTATCACAATGAAATTGAAAGAGAGCTGGCTGTTTGCGGCTGCAGAGATGTATTTTTCTTATCAATTTTAAAGTTAGAGATGGCTTCAAACCAAACCCATTGATTCAGACACTTTGGGGAATGGGAAACATTTCAGAAACCACATTGAAATCAGCATATCACAGCTGGTATCTACAATGGCCAAACCAAAATCTCAAATCAGAACCCTACCCTGAAACTCAGGGTGCTAGAAACCTATGCCCAGACCAAAATTCTACAGCTTGGGACCATCAACTTTTATAGGACACATTTTCAGCGACAGGGTTCTAAATTACACCTACAAAGAATCCATTTTGCATGTGAAAATATAGATTTTAATCTTGATATTTATGCCTGAACACATTTTGGGGATGCGACAGATGGCTGTGGTATGTTTGAAAGTGTTACCCTTTTATGATGTGTTCATATCATACAATATATGCAAATCCAGGACACTTTTATGGATACAGGGAACACACCAATTGACTTTTCCTCTGTGACCTTGGAAAACAGAGGTGCTTCAGAGCACTGGACTATAGCCATCTTACTGCAGACATTGGCAAGTTTTGAGAAAGTAGAATAAAGTTTACTTTTATTAACTAGTGGGTACCGCATCTATTTTATATGAACACACACAAACCAACTGATCTAGGGTTACCATTAGAGGCTATTATGAACACAGCTAAGAGCAAAAATGTGTGATTTCTACATCAGCAATATTATATAACCAAATAGCTGAGTGCCTGTGAAAATGAAAATCTCAGTACATCTATGGGCTTGTACACCTCATAAGAGTAAGATATCGCACCTGTTTATCTGAACGGATGGACTAAAGAAAAGACAAATGAAAGGAGGAGTTAAAATGTCTTGAGAGAAATGTCTAAAAATGTCTAAAATATTATATAAGTGGATCTTTTGGTTGGGATGCCCATTTCCTTGCATTAGTTCAGCCTCAGAAGAATTCCCCTATTTTAATTCTGAGTTCAAAAATAGGCAACCTGCTGGGAAAGGAGAACAAAGTTTTGCAAAACATTTCAGTGAACTATTAAATATATATTTGAGAGTTTTTCTTGTGATGACATGTATACATAGTAATTGCCATCCAATAATCAAGAGTTACCACACAATGATATCTGAAATACTACAGCATTTCCTTATGCTTAAAATAGAAGGCATCTGAGGCATATTAGATGTCACTGTGTGGTAGCTGTGGGTAAATGTTGACTTCCTAATACAGTAAGATCACCTGCCTGCCATTTTCTAGGTACTGGACTGACTGGGTGAGGACAAAGAAAAATATGGTGTTGCTGATGTATTAACTCTGAAATTACTTCCATTCATAGAATCATAGAATATCAGGGTTGGAAGGGACCTCAGGAGGTCATCTAGTCCAACCCCCTGCTCAAAGCAGGACCAATCCCCAGACAAATTTTTGCCCCAGATCCCTAAATAGCCCCCTCAAGGATTGAACTCACAACCCTGGGTTTAGCAGGCCAATGCTCAAACCACTGAGTTATCCCTCCCCCCATTCAGTGGACATAGGATCAGACCCTGTGTGTATATACTGGAAAATTTGACACTGTAAATACCAAAAATAAGAAAAGGGAATTGCAGCTCATGAACCAATCACATTTGCTTATCCTGCCGAAATGGCCCTACTCTGCATCTGGGGTTCATCTGCACCATACTGTGGGTGACAATTTAACAGTTACACACATATCAATTAAAACGAGTAGCCATATTGATCAGAAAAGACCGAGAAACCAGCTAGTTTATTCAAATTTACCTTTTGTTAATGATCTCAAGAACTTATCCTTGGCAACTGCTATGAATAGAGAATTTCAGCCATACCTTAAACTGTGTTCCTGGAAAATGTAGCTGCAGATAGTCCAAAATAGCACCGTGGTTACTTGTTTCTTTGTTAAGCCAAACCTTGACTGAATAGCCATCTCCAAACCTGAAAGGATTGAGCAGAGACACAGTTATACGTGTTCTTTTCCATAAAGATGAGACGAATGCTCAGCTAAATTGATTGTCACAAGCAGCATGGATGCCTATTTTATTACCACCACTGGTATTTTAATATATTATCATCAAGCACACACGGATAACCACAAGGAAGAGACAATAACATTGATACTCATAGTGCCACAAAACTGTTATTTGTAAAGGAGGACATGTCTTAATGACTATACAGCTTTGAACAGTTAGTGGAGGATGGCATTTGTTACCAGAACCAAATACAGCAACGGAAGAGTAGGAGGTCTATTTTTCCTAGTGGGAGAGAGAAAGTATTAAACTGTGGGTGATCACAATCAGGGCATTTCTAGGGGCGGCATTCTGGTGCCAGCCATCATAGGCACCGACTCCGTGGCATGGAGAAAAAGTGCCACCGCCACCCCAGCTCGCCTCCGCTCCACCTCTGCCTGCTTCACTGAGTCCGCCGCCGCTGCTCCGCTTCTCCCCCCTCCCTCCCAGGCTTGCCGGGCGCAAAAAGGCTGTTTCGGGCAGCAAGGCTGGGAGGGAGAAGAAGCCGAGCGGCAGGCGCTCGGGGGAGGCGGCGGTGGTGGGGCGGAGGTGAGCTGGAGCGGGGAGCGGTTCCTCTACCCCCCCATTACTTCCTGCGCTCCGCTGGTTACTTCCTGTGCCCCCCCACCTTAGCTCACCTCCGCTCCGCCTGCTCCCCTGAATGCGCCGCTGCTCCGCTTCTCCCCCGTCCCTCACCTGAGAGGGAGGGGGGAGAAGCGGAGCGGCAGCGCGCCCGGGGGAGCAGGCGGAGTGGAGGTGAGCTAGGGCGTGAGGTCGCGGGGGGGGGAGGGGGGCTGCAGGAAGCAATAGGGGGGGAAATGCGGCACCCCCAGGGGAGGAGGCGGGGCCAGGGATTTGGGGAAGGAGTTCGGAAGGGGTGGAGTTGGGGCAGGGCTGGGGCACGAAGAAAAGGGGGAGCAGCCAAAATTTGCTTAGGGCGGCAAAAATCCTAGAGCTGGCCCTGATCACAATACATTGCATTTAGTGACACCTTGCCATGGAGGAGCTCAAATGTTTTACAAACATGGGTATTATCTGTATTTTACAGAAGTAGAAAGTAAGGCATAAGAGTTGTTAAGTGATTTGTCAATATTCATACTACAAATCAGCAACATTTAGGAACACAACCCAAGTCTCCTGATTCCTAGTTTCCTACTTTAACTACTTGTTAACACTATTAATCTCATGGAATAATGTAGAGAATTTATTTTCCTCTCTCTGGACACATTTCATAATATGTAGGTAAGTCAAGATTTGAAAATCTAACTAAAGCATTATTTTATTAAATATATTCTTTCTAGCATATAGTGCAGACTGTTAATTTTATGTATAAAATTGACATATTATAAGTGATGAAAGTCACCTCTATAGCATCATACATTTGCTCATGGTCATTTTCAACTACCGGTGTATGTGCGAGTGCTTTTCCTGCTCTAAAACAAAGTCCATACACCATCTAGATTCAAAATCTCACCCTTCTTTCCTAGGATTTGGCTATAAAATAACACACCACACACAATAAAATATCATTCAATATAAATTTTCTCCCCTGCTTTTCTGTTCCTAGGGTTCCTTTCCCAGTATTGTTCAGCCTATACCCTAAATCCTCTCTTACAAGCAAACCACTCCCACCTGCCTCACTTACATCTAGGTGAGGTAATAAATTGTCACCTGTCTAAGTGAGTCAGCTGAATCCACTTTCTCTCATTAAGATCAAGGCTTGTTAACAGAGTTGGGTATTTCAGACAAACTCTGCTATAACACCATGGTTACAGAGTGCTACATGGAAGGTTTGTTATTCACTGTTGAATTAGGAACATCAGAACACTCCTTTCGTATGTTGTAAATTTTTAAGTGTTTCTGGAATGTTCATAAAGGGCCTGAAGTATATAGCACATTTATCAAGTGACCAATGCATTTCCAGACTACGTCACCCACTACTGCACAGCGCTAGTGGAATTTCTGCGGCTCACAAGAAGTCTAACAAATGGTAGAGAAATAATTAAAAGGCTATATTAGCCAAATGGCTGGCTCTTCTGAGGCCTGGTGGTGGGAAGGATTCCTTAGTTCACAATGTCCCAGCAGAAATATCCAGTTTCCAGTACACAACTCACGACACATACTGAGTTCTTGGATTTAACATATATAGAGCAAATTATTAACATAATCAAAACAGTGGTAGATGGAATGGTATACAGTATACTCCCGTTCACCTGAACCTTATTATCCAATCTTCCACATTATCCAAATCCCTTCCTCATCCCCCAGCATGAGCCATGCTGCAGAGGGTGCATATCTCATGCTAGGGGACAAGGAAGGGATTTGAATAATGTGGAGGTTCAGATAATAGAGCAGAAGCCCCTGGCCAGAACTGTGAGGAGAAGGTGGGGAAAGGCCCCGATATGGGGGAGGCCATCCCGCTGCTAAATAGCTCCTGTGGCAGTGCAGAGAGCCCTCTGCAGCCCCACTGTCATGGGAATGAGTGAGCTTGGCCATGACAGCAGAGCTGCAGAGGGCTCCTTGTGCTGCTGCACCTTGTGTCAGCAGGGATTGGGTGTCTCTGGTCCCATAGCATGTGGGGAGCCCTTTGCAGCTCCACTGTCACAGGAATGAGTGAGCAGGGCAGAGCAGAGTAACCCAGCCCGAGCTGCAAGGAGAAGGACAAGCTCTTGTCTGTGGGGGAGGCCTCCCCACTGCTGAATAACGCTCTTGATTATCCAAAATCCCAAAACCCATGTCCCCCATGCCAGTCAGATAATCTGGAGTAAACTGTACATTATACATTTCCTTCTTCAAGTTTAGAAAAATAATATGTCTATAGGTACACATTGCACAGATTGAACATGCACAAAGGGTACAAAAAGAAAAGGCCTGCCCATAGATATAATCACCCAAAACCCTCAGCTCAACCTCTCCTCAATTGTCTGAGAAGGAAAAGAAGTAAAGAGAAGATTCTAAAGCACAAGCCTTGGATTCAGGAGGTGTTTTCCCAGTTTCATCACAGATTGTCTGCGTTCCTTTGACCCATTTACTTTATAAAACATGTGGATTATAATAATGGCTGTGAGATTTGCATTGGGCCAGATCCTTAGCTGGTGTAAAGCCATGAACCTGCGACTACCGGACATTTAACATCAGGTGAAGACCTAGCAAATTATTTCAAAAGTTTAGATCCATAGAGCAAAGTATTATTTTCATGTATCTTATTAGACTGAAGAATCTTATTGTTGGAATGTTTGGTACAGAGGCTACATAGCAAAGCTGTGTTGCGGCACCCTAAAATACGAGTGCGATGACTTGTTTAAAGAGATATACACAGCACCCCAACACTACACATATTTTGTTTAATTTTTTTCTGTTGCATTTGGACCCAAACATTTAAATGGCATAGGAAAAGGTAACATGCTGTTATTTAGTTTTGTTCAAATGCGACACTACCCAATCTGTGCTGTTGATTTCCAAACATTCTTTGAGTAGCATGAAGTAACACATGAATAACATGATCACAGGAGAGGGATGCGGAACGCTGTGGAATCCAGAGCAGTGGCTGGCTGGTTTCCCTTGCAGTGATTTACTAACACATACTAGACTTTTAATTAAATCTTTTAAATGCATAACATCATCCCTGCAGAAATGACAAAGAAAATGCAACAAAGATGGATAGTGTTAACAAGGGTGTTCAATGTAGATGAAAGCCAAGATAAGGTAACCTTTTACAAGAGATCATTGATTCTGATCAGTCTTCTGGTGTCTGTATACAGAGGTCCTGTGGAATTACAGTCAGAAAAATGCTGTTTTATGGAGATGTTCAGCAGTCTCATAAAATGAAAATGTTGCATGCAGTGAAGTTTCCAATGAAAATAAATAAAAATTCTGATTAGCACAGATAGAAATCTCTGTGGCTTAATGTAATTCTTAATCCTGAATGGCATAAATACCAACCTGGGTACAAATAAAAAGCTTTCAAAAATGGGAAATGTTTCTGGCTAGTCAAATTATGCATCTCCTATACCTTGAATTCATATTTTATTTTACTGCAGAAGTTTCTGTACAGGGTAACACTGATCATCTCCATCATCTCCCCCCTTTCTGTAATCAGCCAGCAGGTTGCTTTCTGCAGCCAACTGAGGCAATGGAAATTGAACTGACCATTTTTTCCTCTAAATGTTTTCCTCTCTGACCCAACTGATAAAATTAATGCAGAAACCCAAAGTGGAATTACACAGACCACCACATTCTGATTTGATTAGCAGTGCTAGGATCAAACCTTTAGTACCCAACAGTTCAAGACCCGAGGAGGAAAACAATCATTAAAGCAGCATCAGTTGAACCAGTGCACCTGTTCAGCAGCCATCTGTTGCCCTATCTTTGGCGCTGCTCGGCAAAGGTGTTTTCCATTGCTATAAGCACATCAATTTAATGCTGCCTTCATTTGTTTTTAATCTCGCTCTTTTCCAACCAGGCTATTTGTTCAATTTGGACTCTGACCAAACCCAATGGAACTGCTCGTGGAAGTAAAATTACTCATTGAGTGTCTGCATGATTGGACCCTTATTTTGTAAATACCAACTATATTATGGAGCTGGTTCCCTGCCCTGCTCTGTTCCCTTTGTGCCACACAGGCAGTGTAAAGGGAATGGAGGCTGTCTCCTCTAACCGAGGATTCTCCAGTGGGTGCAAAGCCATTAAAACCATCTCGTATGCCACCTTCTCAAAAGCCCATTGCAGGGGCCTGGAGCGAGTGGAAGAGAAGTGGCTGGATACCAACATCTTCCTGCTACACTCACTAGGCAGATGTGCTAGTTGATAGTGGTCACCAACTTACAGAAGTTTGTAGGTGCTCCTGTAGCCTGCACAAGAATTGGCAGAGTATCAGAAAGCTACAGCAAGGAGCTCCCTGAATTCCCACGCCACCCCTCCCACCAAGTTTGCTAAATGTAATTTCAGTGAAGCGGAGAATCTGGGCCTGTATCTTAATTCCTGATGACTTGCCAGAGCAGCTAATCATCTAGATATATCTCACTATTCAAAACACACATTTCCCTGATGTTGTTCTTTCTAGTTCTGTTGTCTCTGCCTGGAAATACGCATCATTAAATTAGCACTGTCTGAAAATTTGCTTGTGAAAAAATAATGTGCACACTTTATCTTTTAGTATAAAACTAGCTTGATTGATCTCTTCTACTGCTTCATATAATATCAACAGATTACTCAAAGAATGACATTATATCAGGCAATAAAATCAAAGCATCATTGGAGTTTAATGTCTAGAAGGGAGAGCATAAGCCACATCCTTCAGAACGTCGGCCATACTTCACGGATATGAAACAACTCACCACGGGAATGCTTAACTATTTACTTCACTTCACATTCCTTTCCATACATTGGATGCAATTTTTTCTTCCCTTAAATGAATAGTCATCATGGGTGCAAATTGGCCCACTGACTTCAATTAGCACTACTCACATAAACAAAGGATTAGGCCCTCTCTGTGACTCTTCACAGAATGCACAGTAAACCTGTGGAACTCATTGCCAAGGGATGTTGAAGGCAAAAAGTATAACTGGGTTCAAAAATAACTAGATAATTTCATGGAGGAAAGGTCCATCACTGACTATTAGCCAGGATGCTCAGGGACAAAACCCCGTACTCGGTGTTCCTAAATCTTTGACTGCCTGAAGCTGTGATTGGATGACAGGGGGTGGATCACTGAATAATTGCTCTGTTCTGTTCATTCCCTCTGAGGCATCTGGCATTGGCCACTGCCAGATGACAGGATACTGGGCTAGATGGATCATTGGTCTGGCCCAGCATGGCTGTTCTTATGTAATAAAATTTACAAACAAATACAAATGTATTCAAAAAGAGGAAAAAAATGGAGATACATTTATCTATTAAAAATTAAAACTGATCTGATGAATCCTCCGCTTTCTTTAAAAAAATCTTGCTAATAAATTCAAAACTGGTACCAACTGCTATATGCCATTTCCTTATATGGTTATTCAAAGTGGAACAACCTCAGTGTTGCTGAACAAATACACAATCATGAGTAGATTATGTAACATTTTTAAAAAAACATAAAAAATTTCCTTCTCATAAACTATTCATCAATTATTTTTCTTCGTAATTCTGTTTTCTTAAGTAACAACAGGAATGTAAAAACAGACAAATTGACACATAATACATAGGTATGGGCCATATATTGTGTATTGGACATATATTTCATAAGACATGCCCATGTATATACACTCAGAGCCCAGATTTTTCAAAACCTAGTCTCATAAATCCATATTTAGGTCCCGAAGTAAGTGGCATGGTTTTTAAAAATGCTTAGCTCCCAGCATCTCCCACCACAGCCAACAGGAGATGTTGGGCACTCGACACTTATGGGCTTAAGATCCTAAATGCAGGCACCTATTTTTAAAATCTTGATTATTTTAATATACACAGTATACTCTTAATTATCCAAATAGCAGGGTGGGTATGGATCTTATTCCAATAATTGGGATTTCAGATAATCAAGATGGCAGAAGCCATTCAGTAGAGGGATGGCCTCCCCTGATGCTGGGGGCTCGTCCCCCTCCTCTTCCTCCTCCTTGCTGTCCTGGCTGGGGGTCTCTGCCCTGCCCTGCTCACTCACTCCCATCAGAGCAGGGCTGCAGAGGGCTCCCTGTGCTGCTGCATGGCTGGTGACACCCAATCCCTGCAGGTGTAAGGTGAAGGGCAGAGCAGAGACTCCAGACCAGGACTCTGCATGGGGAACAATGAAGGGATTTGGATAACACGGAGGTTTGGATAATAGGGTTTTGGATAAAGGGAAGCATACTGTATATCAAAATCTCGATAACTGTATTCACATACACATGTATACATACATTGTGTGTGTGTGCACGTACACCCACACCCATCCCCTGGGCTTGATTCACCACTGAGATACTCTGGTCTTCCACTGGTGGAGTAATGAAGTGGTGGTTCAGACTCTATATATTACAGACCGGGCTAGTAGCACGACCTGCTGAGGTTGCCTGATACAGCTCATTATAAGATCTTGTTTTCAGTTGCTTGTAACTTTGCCCACCTTTAACCATTTGGGCTGAAATTTTTCATGCTTCGTGCCAGCCTCAGACTGAATTTGTTTTGGGGGAAATTTCAGCTAAAATGGCTGATGTCAAGAATAAGGCTAACCCAAAATATGTTGCTTTACTCAGGTTGATTGAGTCTGGCAACCTTTTCTAGAAAAGCTGGAAAAGTTCTAGTGCCCCAGCTTTGTAGCAGGGACTTGAAATTTGTCAGGGGGTGTCCTTTGTGTCTGGGTGTACTTTTTGCTCTCCCCATGAAGATCCACCTAATTTGTCCAAGTTATAAGCCTATGAAAAACTGCAGTGTGCACATACTCAGTAGAAACTTAGATTTTAGCAATTAAATTCCCCAAAGAGTCTGTCCGTGTTGGACATGTTCCAACCCTGGGCTGAGCAGAACATTCTCTGTGATTGCAAATTTGCGCTGCCACAAGCTATGCAGGTCTGGTCACCTGAACAGGGAGTCTCAGGGAGTCTCACTCCTGTGGCCTCAAGTAGTGTGGAGGAGGAAGCTGCCCGATTTGAATGCAGAAGGTACAAGAGCCAGATATGTGTTGGGGGAGGGCCACAAGGGGAGTAGATTGGGAGAAGGAACTTGCAGGGGTGGAGACAGGACTGGAGGATGGCAGAGGGAAATTGGGAGTGGCTGGGGAAGGAGACTGGATTGGGACCTGGGGAGCAAAACAGGTGGAGGGATGACTGGAAGTCAGTAGGTCAGGGAAGACTGTTTGGATGAGGAGGCAGGGGTAGACTGGGATCTGAGACCCAGTGGGCAGCAGACTGAAGTGAGGGAAACAGATATGAAGAGGAGCCACAGTGAGGGGGGAGTATAGGTAATCTTGGCAGAGAGGCTGGAAGAAGGAGCTAGGCAAGGGAAGCACAAATTAGATAAGGAGCTTTTGGAAGCAAGAGGGAATGGGAATATGGGCTGGGGGACATGACTGAGGGTAGAATGAGACCCATCAGATGAGAAGAGGGGACTGTGATTGTTTGGGTAAGGGTTGTCTGGAGGGATCTGATTAGGACTTGCTGGGCAAGAAGACCAGGGCTAAGACGAGAAGCCTGAGGAGTGGAGGTTGGTACTGGAGAGGCAAAGAGAATGGGACTGGGATGAGGAGCTGGGACTAGGACAGGGACAGATTGTATCAGATGGGACAGAAGAGGTCATGGTTAGGGAGAATGAATACAAGAGTCTGTGCCCATTAGAGCACAGAACCTGGAATGGAAATCAAGATTCCTGAACTTCATGATTCCTCAGCTGTCAGCAAATGTCTATGACACCCACTGGCAAAGTGTCCCATCCCCTCTAGTGCTGGTCTACATAGAGGATGGCAGCCTACCACTGCTATCAATGATTTCATTAGCTCACATGGTAGAAGTCTGTGCAGTGGATTTAAAGTTTCCAAACCTACTGATGACCTAATGTGGATATCAATCTGATGACAGATGATGGAATTTCTGTTCTCTTCAGTTAGCTTTTCTTTTAAAAAAACCCGTAAACCTAGGATATTACACACACAAAAATATTAAACTAACATCATTAAGGTTTCAAGGCCAAACACACAAAAGTCAGGAAATGTCAGAAATAAGGGTGCCTATGCAACCTTAATAGGGCCCTCTTTGCAAATGCATTATGCTAAAGTCTCATTCAGTGCTCAGGCAACGTTAGTTCTGGCATTTCCTAACTTTCTTGTGCTTGAATTTGCAGCTTAATCAGGTTCTTTTAATGTAAAGTTTGGTGTTTAAAATATGTATAAATATAAATAGATAGGGCTCATTCCCAGACTTTTAATGTTTGGGAATTTTTAAAGATATATACCGGTAATATTTGTAACGAAAATGTACTTTTTCAGGGTGTGCTAGCTGGACTCCACAGAAAGCTGCTTTCAACCTTAACTCTTAATTGGGAATATATTGAGATAAATATATTATACATATATGCCTACACACTCAGTGACAATAACAGGTTTGTCAAATGTAAAAATATTTTGATTGTTCAAGATAATAGGTATAAAAATGGCATTATTCCATGACATTAACTGCATGTTTTATGACGTCTAATAAACACATTGTGACTTGATTACCTAATAAATATCGGGATCCTCCAGTATTGTAACTGTTTCCACTCAGCGCTGGAATATTCATGAGATTTTTAAATTCAGACCTCTCCTTTCACTCTAAGCAATCCACAAGTGTATTAGAAAGAAAGACGAAAATCTTCCTCATCAACCTAATTTTTTAAATGGTAAAGTGTAACTAGTTTGGCAACACATTTTCACTCCAGCTCTGCCATAACAAATGGATTAATTGTTGGGTAATTTAATCAGCTGGCTTGCTGATATTATTTGTGCACAGACTTGAAGTGCATCCAGCACTTGAAAAATGGGTATGGGTATTTCACTATGAGAAATCTGTCCAGATGGACCCAGAATGAAGGAAGATATTCAAAATACTGCTCCTAGGGGATTGGCCAGCTGTATCGAACATAAAAATGCTTCTGTGCAATTTTTTGAAAAACATAAAATATAACGGGGGATGCTGGGGAGAGCGCAGAAATGTAATCCATTCACAATTTAGAGTAATTGACTTATTTGGCAGGAGTCAACTGAAATTAGGTTTTAGCAGCCACATCTACTAAAGCATGTAGCTCCTGCAAACCATATCTGGAACTAAGTTTCTAGCTCACCTCTAAGCTCACTCTTTCCAAGTAACAATGCCTTTTTGGCATTATTCAGAAATTTACCAGCTGCAATAAGATTTCCTCTAAAGCAGGGATCGGCAACCTTTGGCACGCGGCCTATCAGGGAAATCCGCTGGCGGGCTGGGACGGTTTGTTTACCTGCAGCGCCGCAGGTTCGGCCGATCGCAGCTCCCACTGTCTGCGGTTCGCCGTTCCAGGCCAATGGGGGCTGCTGGAAGCAGAGCGGGCCAAGGGATGTGCTGGCCGCCACTTCCCGCTGCCCCCATTGGCCTGGAACGGCGAACCGTGGCAAGTGGGAGCTGCGATCGGCCAAATCTGTGGACGCTGCAGGTAAACAAATTGTCCCGGCCCGCCAGCGGATTTCCCTGATGGGCCACATGCCAAAGGTTGCCGATCCCTGCTCTAAAGGAACTGGACAATAACTTTAGTAGTGGGAAGCATTTTGAGATATTTTAAACCTGTGTCAACGTAGATAAATATAGTCTTACAAATAGCCCCAAATCTGAACAGGAGATAGACTACCTGCAAGCGTAACTTGGACTCTGGATGAACAGTGTACATATCGGTTGAGAATAGGGAAGAAGGAAAACAGGAAAGGAGAATAGGGAAAACAGAAAAACAGCAGTAGAAATTATTCGAGTCTAGAAATTACATCTTCTCAGTATGGAGTTTGAGTTGCTATATTTATATATGGGTAAAACCTCAAGACACAATAATACTGTCTTAAGTAAACTAAAAATATGTCTCCTACTGGGTTCTACTATGATATAGCATTGCCTCATTTTAGTGTGTTAAAATAAGGTTCCAAGAAAGTGTTACAAAATTATGCTAGTCACCAAAACATATGGCTTTTAAATTGAAATGAACCAATGACAAAGGTTTGGTTCAGATGCTGACACAATATTCAGTCAGATTTATTTAACTTAACTGTCAGTTGGACTACTATATTCCCAAGTGATTTGGGAATATTTATTCTATATAATTTCTAGAAAGATTAACACGGGTAAAGAATTGGTTAAAAACAAATTGTAAATATAAAAATATGCATAGCATCAGTACAACCAACATAAAATACCTCTGTTAATGTTAAACGACACACTAATTTAATTAAATTAAATGTTAATGAAAGCCTTTGACAAGGCCCCTCATCAAAGGCTCTTAAGCAAAGTAAGCAGTCATGGGATAAGAGGGAAGGTTCTCTCATAGATCAGTAACTGATTAAAAGATAGAAAACAAAGGGTAGGAAAAATGGTCAGTTTTCCCAGTGGAGATAGGTAAATAGCAGGGTGCCCCAAAGATCCGTACTGGGGACCATCACTGTTCAACATATTCATAAATGATCTGGAAAAATGGGTAAACAGTGAGGTGGCAAAATTTTCAGATGGTACAAAATTACTCAAGATAGTTAAGTCCAAAGCAGACTGCGAAGAGATAAAAAGCGATCTCACAAAACTGGGTGACTGGGCAACAAAATGGAATTCAAGATGAAATTCACTGTTGATAAATGCAAAGTAATGCACACCGGAAAACATAATCCCAACTATACATATAAAATGATGGGGTCTAAATTAGCTGTTACCACTCAAGAAAGAGATCTTGGAGTCATTGTGGATAGTTCTTTGAAAACATTTGCTCAAAGTGCAGCTGCAGTCAAAAAGCTGACAGATATTAGGAACCATTAGGAAAAGAATAGGTAATAAGGCAGAAAATATCGTAATGCCACTATATAAATCCATAGTACTCCCACACCTTGAATATTGCATGCAGTTCAGGTTGCCCCACTGAGAAAAGATATATTAGAATTAGAAAAGGTGCAGAGAATGAAAACAAAAAATATTAGGAGTATGGAACAGCTTCTATATGAGGAGATATTAGAAAGACTGGGACTGTTCATATTAGAAAAGAGACAAGGCAGGATATGATAGATGTCTATAAAATGGTCTGGAGAAAGTGAATAAGGAAGTATTAGAGGGTAGTAGATTGAGGAGGGAAGTGTTATTCACCTGTTCACATAACACAAGAACCAGGGGTCATCAATGAAATTAATAGGCAGCAGGTTTAAAACAATCATAAGGAAGTATTTCTTCACACAATGCACAGTGGAACTCATTGCCAGGATGTGTTATGAAGGCCAAAAGTATAACTGGGTTCAAAAAAGTATTAGATAAATTCATGGAGGATAAGTCCATCACAGGATATTAGCCAAGATAGTCAGGGACGTAACCCCATGTTCTAGGTGTCCCTAAGCCTCTGGCTATCAGAAGCTGGGACTCGATGACAGGGGATGGATCACTCAGTATGTT
The DNA here is from genome assembly GCA_003942145.1 of Platysternon megacephalum. Lineage (NCBI taxonomy): Eukaryota > Metazoa > Chordata > Testudines > Platysternidae > Platysternon > Platysternon megacephalum. Next base: position 476,587 of record QXTE01000060.1, on the reverse strand, counting down.
GACCTGTTCTGTTCATTCCCTCTGAAGCATCTGGCACTGTACACTGTCAAAAGACAGGATACTGGGCTGGATGGACCATGGGTCTGATCCACTATGGCCATTTTCATGTTCTAACATACAATTAATATGGTTTACATGAATTTCCTTTCACCAGAATTCTTGCTTTAAAATAAACTATAAATAAAAAAAAGTGTCACCTGTTTAACCAACACACACAAAAATCATTCTTAATTTACAATTTATGTGGTTTACATGCATTTCCTTTAAGCATAATCAATCACCAAGCAAATCAATTAATATTATGACTAAGCACAATACACACTCTACCACTCAAATAGAATGGGATTCCTCACCTCCGCTACAAACACGTTTTCACTTCCAGGATACAACCACACACAATACACTTATCAAATTCCTCAAAGTCACACTCAAGCATACAATCTTTACTCCAGTCTCAGTGTGATAACTACAGCAGCCTTTTCAAGTTAAGGCATGATCTATCAATAGCATACATTAATCATGCGGAAGTCAGAGTTAAGGTTGTGCATTTCAGTTGAAAGTGGAAGGGGAATTTTGTTGTAGATGGGAGAAAGTCTGCAATTGTGTTTTGGCAGTAGAACAGGTTAAATCAAGTTCATCTAGATGTTAATGTTGCCTTAAGTGATTGCACTGAGTTTTATTGATTCTCTTCACTTGACTCACCTTAACTGAAAATTAACTTTGTGTGTGTGTGTGTGTGTAAGGGGTGGGGTTACTTTTTTTCTTCTTTTTGTTTCTGTTTGTACAAAGTGTTACAGTGCTGGTGGATACTGTGTTGACAGGGTATAAAAGAAACAGGGACACTAAAGGGTGTTGAGTAAGTAGGCATGGGGAGGTGGGTAGGCTTCAAGGCAGCAGGAATTGGTGAGTGAAGCAGGCAGTAGGTAGCATGGGTGGTTGGTAAGGGTAGTAGATTGAGGAGGGAAGTAGTGTTTGGCAGCTGGGCATTTAGGATGCCAGGAAAACAGGAGGTGCAGAATATAAATTGTATTGCATTTCGAGTTGTAAGGTTTCAGTGAGATTAGTAAGGCTGAAAGGGGGCAGAGGAGGAGGCTGGGAAGAGGAGGGAGTAATGAATGAACTATAAGAGAAGCTGGGAGGTGGGGGGAAGAGAGGTAAGGAGGATTCCAGAGGTTGGCTGTGATTATCCGATGTGGGTGAGCATAGCAGTGGTGTTGAGCAGGGAGTAAGAAAAAACTAAAAAACTGCAACAGCTAAATTTCAACGCAGAATGGTCTGAATTGATTTCTCTGGGAAAGTTAGTAACTATTTTTTCCACCAAAATGTAATAGTCCTCTGGAGAGTAATTGTGATATATATTTGGAAACTAAACTCAATCAATCCATCAGTGAGCTGTGAAATAGAGAGGAGCTTCACTCCAGCACACCGTATCTGGTCTGTGGGAACCTGGGATGTTAGCGAGGTGACCATGCTGCAGAATAAAGAAACCTGGAATCAGGAGCTGGCTGGGGATGTTTGTATGGAGCGGAGCTGGGAAAAGAAAGCTGCAGTGAATGGAAGTTCATGGAGGATACTGAAATTCCCATTGGCTTCCCTTTGGGTATATTCCAAGTGTTAAGATGGAGAAGGGGAACGTCTATTGAATTTAATTTTTACTTTGCCCAACATGTAATTTTACTGGATGCTTGTGTGTGAGGTTCTAAGTTAATGGTGACGGTGGTGGCTTAGCTACAGGAAGCTAAAGACAAAAGTGAGACTGTTGGAGCCAATTTTCAGAACTGGATGATATTAATTGATTCCTCTGGAAAAGTTAGCGACTTTCTCTCCCCCCCCCCTCCAAAAAAAAGGGGGGGTTAGAAAAATCATTAGATCTCTGGACAATAAGTGTGGTAAATTTGGAGACTACATTAAATCACTGAACTGTGAGCTAAAGAGATTTTAAACTTCTTTATGTGAAAATCTCAGTGCAGCTTTAACTACGGGCTCACTACAGATGCCTCAATGATATTGATAACCAGTGCACATATCACAAAATCCCACATGCATGCCATTAAGATTCAATTATTGAAAGAACTGACATGGCAAATAAAAGGAATTCAAATCTGCTGATAATGTAAAATATGCCCGGTGTGCTGTTTTTCCACTTAAAAATAATTAATTTTACAAGAATAATGACTATGAATTTGTGTCAGACACTCTCTCTTTTGAGAATATGTTCTGCTGGAATCCTGTTTTGGAGAAACTGAAAGCAGCTGTTGATTTGTGAGTGTCCTGAAATCATTAGTATTGGGAGGAACTTCCGGTGTGTCACCTAATTTATTCCCCTGCCTAGTTCTCATTGCCCCCAATTACCTGATAGATGCAGATCTATTTTAGACTTGGATATCTCCAGGGATTGTGATCCCAAAAATTCCCTTTAGAGCTTGTTATTATTATTAAATGTGCTTACAGTTATAATGCCAGATGCTCAGCTGGTGTAAATTAGCATAGCCTCACTGACTCCAATGGAGTTATGTTGATTTACTCCAGCTGAGAAACTGACCCACAAAGTTTATTCTAACATTTAATCTAAGTTTTAAAAGCTGAAGTTTTAACTCACTACTTCTTGCCCTGTTTTCCTGTTGGTAATGTGCACCTGTCCTCTTTATAACATACCCACTTACATAGATTATGTTTGACTTCAGAGCACAGACAAAGCAGAATTGAGTGTGCTCAGTCCATGAAAAGGAAAGAGAGGAACATTATTATTTATAAATAGAGAGCCTGATTCTGAGGACATACAATTACCACTGAAGCTAATTTGAGTGGCCAGAAAGTGTTTCTTTAGTGGCAACTGTTCTAGTACATGCTTATTTCTATGAGCAGAGAGGCATGTGATGAACATAAGGCTTTTTTATGAATCCAGCAAAATGTCAAATTGCACACAATCCATTTCTCAGGTGGGTGCAGTAGGAACTTGATTTAGATACAGTTTTTTGTCTTTCAAATACTAGTGCAGATTATAGAGTATTTCAGCAATTCATACATCCATTTAGTTTGCTAAGACATCTTAAATGCTTCTCTTTTAACTTCAGTAATGGCAGGTAAGGGGAAATTGTTCTGCAGTTATAAGTATTTATACCCTATTGGCACTATTAAAATGTCTAGCTAAATCTCTACCTGAATTTAGCAGCAGGAGGTTAGATGTCAACACATAATACCTGTTTTTAATATGCTGGGGAGAACCAAGACACCTGAAACTGCCATCGACCATAATAGCAAGCCGCGTGCAGAGGGCTTCACACTCTTCCATACTAGAGGAAAAATGGTGAAAAGAACAATAATTAGGAAAGATGAAAGTTATTTATGACAGACTTTAATTAAAATGTGAAGAAGTCTGGATGGCAGAGAAGATGGGATACAGAACCTTTCACTTCTAGGTCAATGGTTCAAATGCATCACTAATCAGTAGAGACCAAAAGTTATTACCATATGACAGCTGGTGGAGTCCTATAAAAATGATTTCATGTTTTCAGTCTGTTTCTAAGTGGATAATTTTGGCCATGTTACAAAAGCCATACTACTACAGGCACTAATTAACTACCTTATTTGCACTCTCAGCAGAGATGCTAAGGACTGGGCTATCAGCTCAATGTTCTCTAACATGCGTAGTGGAGGTCACTCCAAATCAGAGTTGGAATGTTTGGCAGGGAAGCGTGGTTAAACTACACTGCTTCTTTTGAATCATGCTAGTCCTTGTGAAGTGAAATGCTACTTAGTATTATTATGGGCAACAGAGCAGAGACCACAAAATGACCCAAACAAAAATGTATTTAGGACAATAGCACCAAAGTTCTAAAAGATGCACCATGTTGTATTTTAATGCTTCAAATAATAATGAATTACCGGGACTTACAAATATTAGAGCAAATGTGCTACCCTCATATGGAATTGAATAATTCTTGCAGAGCATAGAGAAATTAAGGAATGGTGTAACAAACAGTAATAAATTTCACATAATAGCTCACTACAATGGTACATTTCCAAAACCAACATCCAATGGGGATATATGACAGGGTCTGATTTTCAGTGGAGCCTCAACCGATATTCCATTTGTGCAGGCATAATTCTGCACTTGAGAATAAAGGTGGCTCCAATTCACCATTGACACACAGACTCATGAGTGAGATGCCTGGTAACATGGGTGTGTGCGCACAGGTAGTTCGATGTACCTGCAGTTCACTGTGGCCCTGACTTTACATAGCCATGTAGGGTAGGGGAGCAAGGAATCAGTCCCTACCCTTGTTTGGCCCAGACAGCCATTGCACTTGGCAAAGCACTGTTGAGGTACTCCTGTGAGAGCAGCTCATTCAAAAGGGGGCACTGAGTCAGGGACAGATAGGGATTAGGTAGACCATAGCTCTGCCCCTGTTACATGTGGGGAGTATGTTACAGCCCTTAAAGGTGGTTTGTAGATAGCTCTCCCCACAGCACAAACAGGTAGCTAGCTCCAAGAGGCATTCTCTTTGAGGTACAATGCCTCCCAATGCTACCTCTGGGGCGATGCCAACTGACACTGCCCCCAGACGGGATAGTGGTTAAATACCACAATCCAGCCCTATGGGAACAATTAATACAACCTCCAAGAACAGAGGTACTCTCCAAAATTTAAGCCCATTAACTTCAGAGACTAAATTTTAAGAGGGTCCCTTCAAAAGGACCCATATATTTTATATGTATACTTGTTGATGCACAAAAAACTGCATTTACAAACACAAATGCATTTCCCATTTAAGAGGTTCTTTGAAAATCTGGCCTCCAATATCAAATCTTGCGCACATGCAGCCGGTCACAGCAATGTGCTATTAATTAGAATTGGAATCCATGTACACTACCATTGTTAATTTTTACTACTCTAGCTTAAAAACATTCATTCATGGAGCTGAATGAATGACTATCAATAATTTATTTGAGGAGTTTATTTTCTTTTCCTGCTCACAACATATCTTTGAGCTGATCACTATTATCCTCAGTTTATTTGTTATTTGAAAATGATGGTTTTACTCTGTGGCTTGAAAATCAAGCTGTGCTCTTTACCGGTGAATGTTTACTTAAATCACATGTTTTTGTTCCCTAGCTGGATGAACAGTCTAGCAATTTGGATACAAACATTCACGTATGTGAATTTAAGGATTCAGTTTCCATGAATACCAAAACAACTTTTAAATTCATTTTTCTGTGAGCCTCAAGCATTGCACATTGAACATTCACAGAGAGAAAATGTCTTGAACACATCTGAAGCAATTTTCATTTAAAATATCTAACAAATCTTCTGTTGTGGCATTTTATTGATTCATTTACTAATTCAGGATTTAATTTGATCAAAACATTAATTCAGTGTTTTGATTAATTAGTTCTGCCCCTTCTAGGCATTCTTTCATAATTACACAGATAGAGATTTCTATCAGCGAATCAGATTGCTCCCTCACTTTAAGCCATTTATATATAATTATACTTACTATATAGCATGCCCTGCAGGGAACATGCAATTTATTCAAGTTACCATAGATGCTACAAAACAGTTTCAATGTCTCCTCCATTAAACTGACAAAATAGAGAGCATATTAGGGAGGATTCACAAGATGTTTAGAGCCATGTTGGGAATCATGAAGAACCACCACATCCCAGGGGGGTACAGTCATTTCCAGTGCCGGAAGTGCAGATAGATGGTGTATGCTGGACAGGTCCTAAGTTTTCATATAGTATTTCCAGAAGCCCTGAGGTTTGGGCCTTCAGCACTGGGGGGTGCGTCGGGGCTCCAGCCCTGTGCGTTTGAAAATATTTACCCGTGCTCTACTCTGGACAGCTGTGGTTGAATTTAAAACCTGATACTGGAACATCCTTTAAGTTGGGGCAGCATGCTTCCCCACTCCGATGCCAACCACCATCTCTGGTCAGTCCAGAGAAGGGAAATGGCCATGGACCTCTCCTCCTTGTCCCCTTTGGTGATGAGTAGTTCCTTGGGGGATAGTGTTGGGAGAGGCTTAAAAGGAATAGCCCTAGTACCTCAGGGAACACAGGGATTGTAGTAGTGGTTGATCCTTGAATGGGGAGAGCAAGGGAAGTGGAAAGGTCATTATTTCCTCCCTCTCTCAGAATACCCATCAAGCCATAATGTAGTCCTTAACACCCAAATTTAGGCAAATTCAGATTTCATGGATGAGAAGGAACTGCCATAATATAGCAAGAGATCTTAGCACTTTTCATCCTGAACACAAATATCGACTTCTCTCTTTCAGAGGCGTGTGCCTCAGAACTCAATTAGAGCAAGTGATTAGACAAAGAGAGGATGTTAGCCAATGTGATAATATTGCACCTGTGGGACGTGAGCACAGCAGCACAGCCATCCTGAACTTCCTTCATGATGGCTTTCCAGAGGTAGCGCTTGGAACAGGGATCCATTCCAGAACTGGGCTCATCCTACAGAAACAAATGCATCAGTTAACAATGGTAGTAGAGAAGGGAGAGAAATAATTTGATGACGACGCAATTAGGGTCAGATGTTCCTCACATGGTCTATTTACATGCAGGGGAAGGAAGGTCTCTGACTTGGGATTAGCAAAGTTTCTCTGTTCTGTTGGGGTGGAGTTTGGTCGGGGTGTGGTGTTTGCTGCTCCTCCCCGCCTAGAACTTGTGGATCTGCCAGAGGCATGGGCTGACAAATTAGAGGTCCTGTATCTCCATGCTGTCTCCCCTGCGCAATCACACATGGCTCCTCAGTGCTCTATGGGAGCACAGCTTCCCTCCCCCAGGTTCTCTATGCCACGCTTTACTTCAAGGGGCATTCCAATCTGTGGTGGGGGGAACCATGTGACTACATACTGATGCAGGCAGCATTGCCTTGCTCCATAATATCCCTCAGGGTTTGAGGGAAGACAACGTGGCAGAGGCCAGCCATCGCCCCAGCCTGTCCCATTCATAGACCCACACTTCCAAAAGCTGTGGAAACTAAATCTCCTGGAGCAGTCATGGAGGGCTTCTGTGGGATAGGAAGTGCAGCTGCAGAGATTGCACTTCCCCTTTCTGCATCCTCTGCACCTGATAAGACGGGTTTTGATACCTTTTGCTGATGGAAGTGGAAGATACCACTTGGCCCTTATTCTTTAAAACCCATCCTCTCCACTTTTGTAGTGACAGAGAAGACAGCCCTTTCAATGGTTCCACTGAATGCAGGGTGTCATAAGGGTGGCACTGGCTATCAGTACCAATGGTGTGGGGCTGGTTTGTTTTCAGGAAGGAATTCTAGCTGAGTCTTGTAAGCAAGAAGCACAAGAAGTTGGAGCATGCTGCTCTAACTCCGATTTTGGTGCTTAGACACAAATGACACAAGGAGAGAGTGAGTCCATCTCAGTCTCTCTTATAGTTGCTTTGTCGGCTCTCCAGGGCTGGCAGGAGTAAAAGGCAGTAAAAAACAAAACCAGACCCAAACAACTTATATTTTTATCACCTAAATAAGAAGAGATGACTCTAAACATTAACAAGGAGCAGATCTGTTGGGTAAATTGGTTCTATTTTTAACGTTGTCACTTTAATAGAGAAAACACTTCACATGGTATACTTCTATTCCCTAATTATGGATCCTTCATAAATAAACCCCTCTATAAATCCTTTATAAGTAATCCTTCCTAAAACACTTATAATATGTATAAACCTTTTAGAGCATTCGAGTTATTTAAAAGTGTGTTTTTTCCTCTCAACACTACATATGTGAGGATGCATCTTTCACAGCAAGAGGCAAATTGAAATGGCTGCCTGCGGTGGTAGATTGTCCTAAAGAGATTACATAACAGTTGGAGTACCTTCTGAGAGTAGGGGAAGCGTTGACTTAAGAAGATAACCTTCCCCTTTTGCCAAGTCATCCACGATCAGTTTGAGCTCAAAAAATATAAGTAAAACCATCCAACACATAAATGGATTAGTGCTATGAAATTAGAGGAAGCAAAATATCTCTGGTCTTATGAACATATGCAGATTCAGAGGCACAGCTCGGTAAGTGCACTAATCTAGTTTAAACCATTCTGTACTCACTTTGGAGACAAACTCTTGGGATTGATGTTTTATCCCTTTACTCTGGGGAGTATACTCCCACCAAGTGGCATTTCTGAAGGATTATGAGATTTGTTTATTTAACTATTCCCACCCTCCCAGGCATAGAAAGGGGAATTGGAGGGGACTTTTGTTTCCTCTAGTAGAACTCTTACACCATATGATGGGCTCAGTACAAGATAAGAAAAGAGAGAAGGTACCCATCTTTCTCTGGATATTTACTAAACCCTCCTGCTACATGTTACTTTTATCCCTGGCTCATGAAGATGCTTACAAAGAGCATAATTTTTGCCTAGGGGATCTATCAGATGTCACCAAATGGCAGATTGTTTCAAAAATATGGAATATTGAGGAGGAAATCTTGCTATTGGAAGGATTCTCCTCACTGTTCACCTGGAACCACTCATGGGTATTAAAATTCTGGGGAGCTTTGCAATTGGTCTTCCCAACCTGTCTGGAGACTTTGTAGCTGTTGCTCCAGAGATTTGACCTCTGCTTGCAAGGCAGTCCTTGGCCCTTTCTGGGAATCCTCCAGATGCTGCTTTAGTTCCCTTTGTGAAACTTCCAAGTCTTGTTTTAAATTCTTTTGTGAAGCCTCCAGTTCATGTTTCTGGTTTTGTTTTAAATCCCATTTTTGATTTCTGCAAGCACCTTCGTTATTTGTTCCAACTTGGTTTCACAGGAACACCAGCTCACAATTTCGTTCCTTGGCAACTGGATCCTGCTACTGACACCAGTATTACCCCTTTTTATCTGAGTGGCTTATCAAAGTTTGGGGTCCCCTCCTGTGGATGTGCCAGTTGGGAGTAGACACTGGTGGTAGTCAGGTATTTCTTTGATGCAGTTTTGTTTATTTACAACGCTGGCCAAAAACCTCTTCCAATGCTTTTTCCAGGATCAGCCACTACTATTTCAGCTGCTCCCTTTCTCTCTGTGGGCTGGTCTACACTGGAAACTTACATCAGCAAAGCCACGTCTGTCAGGGGGGTGAAAAATATATACCCCTGAGAGACGGAGTAATGCTGACCTAACCCCCAGTGTAGACTGCGCTAGGTTGATGGAAGAATTCTTCCATCAACCTAGCTACTGACTCTCAGGGAGGTGGATTAACTACAGCAATGGGAGAACTCTTCCCATTGGTGTAGGTAGTATCTACGCTGAAGTGCTACAGTGGCACAGCTGTGCCACTACAGTGGTTTCAGTGTAGACATACCCTCCATCTTTCTGGTCCCTTCTCAATTTCTGTGTGTCCTGCCTTCTCTCCCTTCCCTGCCCCTCACCACACTCCTGCCCAAAACATAACTCAGCTAAAGCCGGTAGGTGGGCTCACGCACTCCTTTTTTCTTAGGTGGGGTTTATGTTTACAGTTATACTAAGGCTACGTCTACACTACCCGCCCGGATCAGCGGGTAGAAATCGATATAGCGGGGATCGCGTCTCGTCTGGACGCGATACATCGATCCCCGAACGCGCTCACATCGACTCCGTAACTCCAGCAGGGCGAGCGGAGTTAGCGGAGTCGACGGGGGAGCTGCGGACGTCGATCCCGCGCTGCGAGGACGCGAGGTAAGCGCGGGTAATTCGAAATAGGATACTTCGACTTCAGCTACGCTATTCTCGTAGCTGAAGTCGCGTATCTTATTTCGATCCCCGCCCCTAGTGTGGACCAGCCCTAATTGAAGGATGAGCTCACACATATCAAACTGAATCCCATTGCAAAGTTCTACCCAGCTCATAAGAGTACAAAAGAATGCATTTCCATGACTGACAACACTACTGGTACCATTGTCATTAAAATAAAATAATCCCAATTGCTCAAGATGCTATACGGAATCATTGTAAAGGGCTACACTCACTGTAGGTGCACCTCCTTGTGGCTAGGTCTGGGAATTAGCTTTTGCCCCATATGGTGCCCCCTGTCATTGGTTGCTTGTGCTGTGGTGTCGTTCTCTCTCTCTCTCTCTCCACAACTCAAAGTCAGGTCACTAAACAGACCCCCCCCTTCCGGGGTATCTAATTCACTCTGACAAGCTGCCCGGATGCCACCTCAGACAGTCTTCTGTTCCACCTGTAGGTCCTGTGCCACTTCCTAGCAGCTGATAGGGGAAACCAGGCCTGTCTGCAACTCTGGGTTCCAGCCCAGAGATTCTATGACTAGCAATCCAGGTCTGTTCAGTCTCAGTTGTTTGCCTCGACTCCTTCCTACCCAACCTCTCTATCTGCCACCAGAGCTTCCCCTGCTCTCTGTGGCTACTTCCTCCCCATCAGCCTCTTGTCAGATTCCCTAGGATCCCAGGTTTTACTGTCCCCCTGGACTTCCTCCTCGTCCTTGGCTCCATTTCCCTTTAAAGAATAACTGCAGGCTCCTTCCCTGCAACTCCTCCTGCTCTCCCTTCCTGGGCTTTATAATCCTACCCCAGCTCTACCCCCAACTGGGCTTCATTTGCAAGTAGTGTTTATCAATCCCTGACTTTCCTCCAAGTGCAGCATATAAGGTTAATTGGCCCCTTCTGGCTTACCTTAACCCTTTCAGGGCTTGTGTGGGGTGAGCATCCATTACAATCCTATTTTTGTTTTTTGATTTTCTTACACTGTGCAGAAATATGGGCAGAAAATATACTATACTTTGTAATATATTGAACAGTAAATTCAATTTCTCTTGTTCTGTGAATAAAAGAGATCTCTGTCTAAAAAATACAAACCTAAACTGCAGCAGGAATGTAACACTTGTACTATGGCCAGCCTAGGAAACCTAGCTCCAACTGGGGAATGTTGGAGCACAAATTAAAACAAATTTAATCCGGGAGTTGAAGATGACAACTGCACTGCTTGTGTGTCACTTATTCCCTGGAGGCAATTTGGAAGCTGCACCACATTTTCACACGTCAGGTAGGAAAATAAAATAATGAAATATGTTAACGCTTCCAAAGCAATAATAATGTTCACTCTACTCACCAGTAAAAGTACTTGGGGTTTGCCAACTAAAGCCAAAGCTGTAGAAAGCTTCCTCTTTGTGCCACCGCTATACGTCTTCACCAGTTTGTTAATATGGGCATCAAGGTGAAATCGGCTAACAAGGTCCCCAGCTACCTGTAATTAAGAAATGGCAAGCTTGGTCAGACTAGTGTATTCAATAGAACAGTGGGTTTCAATCTTTTTTCATTTGCGGACCCCTAAAAATTGTGAATGGAGATGTGGAAATCTTAGACATAGTGTGTACCACAGGTTGAAAATCACTGTTCTATGGCAACGGCAACCTTTCACAGACCCCTTAGACATAGTCTGAGGACCCTCAGGGTTCCACGGACCATGGGCTGAAAACCACTGTAATAGAGTCTGCACTAGTATGGAATCTTTTTTTCTGCCTGAGCATATTAAAAACGAATACAAAGTATTTCCATTTTTCTCATCTGACACATGCTGTTACTTTTAAGTCCTGGAAGAAGGCTCCCTGGAATCTGTCAGGGAAAATGTTGAGAATAAAAGGCTGCTGCTAGGGGACCCCCAAGGATAAGACAGCCTCTTGTATAGAAAATTTGGCTTTGTCAACTCTTGTAACAGTCATTTGCATTCATTTTGGGTTGTTGAGTCAATAATTTAAAATGCTCCTCATTCCAACTAGTTTCTGTAATATCTATCTGATCAAACACATTTCTCGAGAGCTAGAGAATCTGAGAGAATGAAATAATAGGTCAGATACAGAAAGATGGGATCAGCAGAAAGGCAATCACATGAGTAATGGGTTCAGCCATTCTAAATGACTGAGTTAAACAAGACACAGGGCTAACTTGATAACATCTCTACTTGCAGGCGCTGAGCTGGTAAAGGAGAAGGACAAGTGTGACAATCAGGGTCCATATACCCCCAGAGAGAACAGGGGGTCTGAACCCCAGAGAATAAGCAACTGAATTAAGTAGTTGTATAAAATGTTATTGTGCATAAACTTAGTCAAGTAAGGTCTTTTATGAAAGCTTGTAATGTTCTGAACTTGATGGTCATTAGGAGATTTCTATGCAGGGGATGGCTACGAACGTATGCATATGTATGTGCGTAGAACATTGTAACTGTGCTGCAACTTCATCATCACCTCATAACAGGAAGTGATGTAATTAGTCAGGCAGTGGCATCTCTCAGGCTAGCTGTTTACACAAAACCAACTTAAAGTACTCATCCGTTGTCCAACCAGGAAGACACAATAGTGGAACATTGAAGTTAATGGAAAGGAGGGAGTTTCCCTCACTCTGAACAATGATGAGTCATCATGGCAGGAGAAAGAAAGAAAAAAACGTTTTTAAACAGGTTTTGAGGTTTGGTATCCAGAAACTGAGGGCTAGCATCTACGCAGGGTGCTGTCTGTGAAACGCTGGATCCTGGCTATGACAGGGTGAAGTAATCAGGAAGAGAGCGGCACCTTTTCTAATACAAGCTGGGTACTGTTTTTGCCCAGTTTCCCAGCATGCCCTCACATATAGCTGTTCACAGACAGCATTAAGACACCCAAAGTTACAAGGCAGTAAGTAACAGAACCCCTTATCAGCCTGGGTGATCTCCAAAATGTTACAGCAAATTAGTCCCAAAACTTTTTGTTTAACTTGATCATGTAAATGGTGGGGGGAGAGGGGAGGCAGATTAGGCTGGCCCTGCACAGAGGCACTAGTGGAAAGAGAAAAGAGTCAATCAGCCTCCTCAGACTTGGTGTCTCCTGCACAGGGGGCACTCAGAATCCTAACATTTCTGCTCAACCAAACCAAAGCCTTAATGTAGCTGGTTTTCTAGATATGAAAATGAGCCACATCTTCTAGTGCATGCAGCTTATGCTGGGTATAGCAACAAGGGGAAGAGCAGTCGGAGAGCAGGTTACAGTTCCATTAGTCTCCACCTATCACTGGCACTAGCTGAGACCATCTGCCAGAAAATCCAGAGCAGGATAGTTATGCACACTTCCTCTCCCTCTGCACCATCTGAGTGTCAACAGCAAAAGTCATGGGAAATTGTAGGGTTAAAATTAGACAGAGCCCAGTCAGCTCAGTGAATTCACATAAAAATTATCAACAGAGAGAAGTGAACATTTACAACCTATTACTGGTATATACATGATCATGCCATTGGTAATAAGCTTATATAAACAAACTGTCCTTATGCAAAATTTCCCGAGGAACAGTTGAGAACTTCAGTACACCATAGAAAACATTCTTAACATTACATCTAAAAACAAAACAAAGAAATGAACAAAAATCTTACAAAGGTATCTCAAATCCAAACCCCTCTTGAGTATGTGCAATGCTGCATGTGGAAGCACTTGTACATACCATATTCCAGCACTGTCACCCGTGTACATAGGTGAAAGACTCCATCACTTGCATGAACAGGTGATTGCTTTCTGTGCATGTCCATGCTACAACCTGCTAAAAATGCATGATGTCAAATGAAAGCTATATTTTGGAAATATGGTCCTAACTATCTGCAATATGCACAAGTTAAAAAAAAAACCAACGTATCTGACAATCAAGAAACCACCATTTTGGCAATTTGGTGATGCAAAGTGCAAGTTTTCTTGCTATTCCCCAGGTGACCCACAAACTCTGTTTTGCTCCACTTCTGAGAGACATGCTACAAGAAGTTGGCTTAGTAAGCAAACATGGGGTTGCTGAGTCTTCCTGCATGGCCCTTTCACTTCTTTGCCTCCTCTTCCCCAGATATAGTGGAACTGCAGAGATTCTGCTGTGTTTGGTGCAATCTCTGGCTTTGAAGAAGGCCAGAGGATTTGGCCCTAATATATTACAACTGAGCACTGGAGTTTTCCTTTCAAATAAAGAGTCTGGCTGTGCAAAGTTCTAAGCACAGTCAACTTCCATTGGCACCCGGTGACACTAAGAAGAAAAAGGGATATTAAGAGAATCCACTATGACCCTTGGTAAGTTGTTCCAATGTGATTAATTTCTATCACCATTAAAAAATTATGCCTTATTTATAGTCTGAATTGGTCTAGCTTCACCTTCCAGCCATTGAATTGTGTTATACCTTTCTCTGAAGAGCCCATTATTAAATATTTGTTCCCCATGTAGGTACTTAGACTGTAATCAAGTGACCCCCTTAACCTTCTCTTTGTTCAGCTAAAATAGATTGAGCTCCTTATGTCTATCACTATATGGCATGTTTTCTAATCCTTTAATCATTCTCGTGGCTCTTCTCTTAACCCTCCGCAATTTATCAATATCCTTCTTGAACTGTGGATAACAGAACTTGACACAGTATTGCAGCAACAGCCAGACCAGTGCCAAATATAGAAGTAAGGCCATTTTTGACAGAGTGCCACTCCCCCTCCCTTTTTGCCCACTTGATCCTTTCTAAATAGGTTATATAACCATTGATTCAGGCCAGTTATTCCTGTGCTACAGAAATGTTGCTGGCTTCTAAGTATGGGGCTATGGGTCATTTCATGGTACTCATTTTGCTGTTCCTTTGAATGCATAAAGCTTCCCAGCTAGCTTTTGCAGATGATTACAGCATATACACAAGCTGGCTGAAGGTCTAGTATATTGTCTGCACAATAGAAGTGTAACAGTGCAGCCCTGGGGACTGATTCACAACGGTGCGTAGGCAGAAGTGTTATAAAACTTTCTCACTCCCTAGTGCCATCTTGAGTGCTATGAAGAGAGTTTGCTTTGCTAGGTGCTCTTAGAAAGAGGCTCCCTATGTCCTGGTATCTCCCTCAACCCTTATCCACTAAAGCAGCACAGTAGAATTTAGCTCATCAAATATAACATGACACATTTTATTCTATCATGTGCTTCAGCAGATGCCCCCTCCCGCTATCTCTTTTTCATTAACATATCTATAGAGAGAGACTACATTTGCAGTAATAGTCCCACACCCATTAATATAATCTAAATAGTAATGAAGATGCCATCTAAATTACATCTAAATTAGATATATTGTAAAGTAGCCAATGCATCGCCATTATAACTTCATTTAGATGCATACCTAATGGTGTACTGTTGTTTGGATGGTGTCACACCATAAAGTATACATGAAAATACCTCTCATCTTGAATAAACCTAAAGGTGGGACATGATGTCTGACAAAGACTTAAAGTGACACACACACACACAAAATATTCATGCAGAAAACTGAAAAAGCTGTGGGATTCCTTCCTTTAGCATTAATGACACTCTCTGTCCTCAGTTTCATGAGTCTTTATTTCTGATATAAATAATTTTCCACAGTTGAAAGTGATGTGACTCCTTAGTTTGTGCGGGATATAGGTGACTCAGACTGAAATAAGGGATATATGAGAGAGTTGTACACTAATATATATATTGTGACTTCATCCAAACCACATAGTTGGTGTTTCTCACCTGAGCACCTCCTCAATGCACACCTTAAGCTCTCTCAACTCTTCCCCTCTCCCCCAGAAACTAAAACAACTCTTCACATTCATAGACAGCCAGCCCTATCACTAGTCTCCAATGTTCCTTAGGAAAACTTCAGAATGTGTTATCTTGATAATTCTAACTCAAGTAAAGAGCTCTCCTCTTCCTAAATTAGAGTCCAATCCAACTCCCACTGACTTATAAAATCTAAGGCCTAGATGCTGTGAACTCCTGCCCATACACTTAACATTACATACAAATAATTCCACTGAAGCCAGTGGGACTAGTCAAGTGTGTGAAGTTAAGCACCTCTGTAAACTTGTGTAGGATTGGAGATTAAGGTAGGGACCACGTTTGTATCTGTCAATAAAGCACTGCAAAAAATAACATGTATAATTGATTCCAATTATTAAACCAGAAACTTTTCCAACGTCAGTAACAGCACTCAGGTGAATCATATATAGGAAGAGGCACTGGGACTCTCTTGCTACTTTCTTCAGATTTACCTCCGAACTAGGGAATTTTTAGTATTGGATATTTATCCATCCTATTAACTTCAAAATATATTTTTGGATCAGTCACTTCTGAATAGGACTGATGAATATAACGCACAACTCATCATCCTTATAGTTAACACACACATATACATACATACATACATACATACATACACACACACACACACACACAATGAGCCAGATCCAACTTTCACTGAAGTCTATGGAAAGACTCCATTTGAATTTCATAAGAGTTGGACTGCATCCATATAAACTGCTGATACTCATGTGAATAATTACAGAACTAGTGAAAATTTCAAACTGAGAATGAGTTTTAATACCCTATAATTAAAAAAAAAATTGCGCAATTTTCTACAAATTGTGCATAAAAATATGTATTGCCCTTCAGAGTAAATTTAGCAATTTTAGGAAAACTCATATTATTAGCTGAAGTTATAGGAGTATCTTGCACTTTCAGCTGTGATCCTGAAAAGATCTGCACACAAGCAACCCTGCAAAGCTCAGTTGACTATAGGACTAAATTCTGCTCAGATTCTGGTTAAGTCACCAAAGTATCAGAGGGCAGAATAGCACACAGCCTTCATAGAGTACAAGTCAACCAAGTTCCATGAGGAAGCAAAAATCCACCTGGGGACTTATGAAGGAGGAACCCTGCCAATGCTCTATCAGGCTGTCTGTTGGCTTTTGAAGTTCTGATAAAAATCAGAGAAGCTTGGTTTGAAGAATCTCCAACTAGAAATAGTAATTTTAATATTGATAGGCCAAGCCTTGAAACATTGCAGTTGTTATGATTTTAATTAGGTTGGTAGGTGGGGCAGATACTGATGCTGTTGGAAATTGTACTCTTTGAATAAATGTGTTCCAAATTCTACTCTCCTCTACTATGGTGATTTCATTGGATTTGTACTAGTGTAACTGACAGCAGAATATAGCCTTAACCATTTCCACTGAGATTTGAATTAAGCAATGTGTTGTGGTATGAGACAAATGTAATAAAAATAAATATTTTGTAAAAACCTATGCCAATCCAGTGTGATAACTAGTTGAACATCCCGAGAGCCGTGTATTATTTAAGCTCAACTCTAATTCTATTTAGTTTTACACATAGGCATAGTTTGACTTCTATATTTGGGGGGCAGCTCTAGCCAGGCCAATGGGGCTGTGCGTGGGGGGCAAATTCAATGCCTGCCCGAGGCTTACAGGGCTGAGCCCGCTGTGGGATCACTGGGCACCTGCCCCGTCTTTGTTAGGGTCTCGCACAGGTACCCAGGGGGATTTAACCAGGACCAGAGGGTGGCTAATGTGCAGGAACCCCACACCCAGGGAGGGGGTGCTAGAGGAGTGTGTGTGTGTACTGGGAGGAGGTATGGGGGGTGTGTGCTGGAGGACCTGCAGCCTCACATTCAAGGCGGGGGACAGTGTTGCACTTCCTGTCATGGTGGCAGGGTGGCTGTTGCAAGCCCGGGATGCAGTGCCAGCCCCGTCAGTCAGCTCCTCCCTGCATTCATCTCCCCCTCTCCAGGGAGGGGGGGGTGTCTGGCCTTGTCACCCCTCCTGGCTGGGTTCTGAGGCCCCACAGTAGCGCAGGCAGCCCAGCCGAGGCAGCCCAGCACTTACCGCTCCATTTACCTAGCGGGCTAGGCTGGGCGGAATTCAGCAGCTGCGGGTGCAGGAGAGGGCCAAATCGGGGCACGGAGATGGCTCTTTCTGAGCTGTAATGTCTGCTCCCTAAAGGAAAAATCCCAGACATTGCCTCGTATTTGAAAAGTTTGCCTGGATGGAGAGTGGACTATCAAAAAAGAGGCAATGTCCAGGAAAACCTGAACATATGGTAACCCTAGCTTGGGGGGAGGGGGGAACCAATGCCCCCCTGCACCCACTTCAAACTCCACCCAAGGCTTTACAACATCGTGATTTAAAAGAAACTTCTAGGGCTGCTTTAAAAAGCAGATTAAAACTTCATATAATATACAGTTTCACACTGATAACAAATGACCCATTTTCTCATCCTTTCCCATTCAGTTAATTACTGTTTTGGAACATTAAGTGCACTCAACTTTATGTCAGGCATTTAATTCCTGCTGCTGACAAATCTGCCTAGTGAAGGATCGGATCCTTGAAGTTATTGCTTTAATAGATTATATTTACTTATGCAGCAGTGCATACCGTAAGTCACCTGCTCGCTTGCCAACTCACTGTAAAACAAAATGAACTCAGATTGCTTTCCACCTTCGACTCAAACAACCCTGTTCCCTAGTGCATGTGCTTTCCTTCCTTTGTTAACACAAACACTTTAACAGTAAGCACTCAGAGATCTTGGCCTGGAGCACAGCATAACGTGTGGGAGTGAGACAACAACAACAACAATTTCCATTTCCATAGGAACTGCTATCCTCAAGGATTCACAAGCATTACATCTTACAAATTTAAGCTGAAATACAGCTTTACACAGGGATCGTTTCATTCACCATGGAAATTTAGCCATTTCTGAGGTGCAGTACAGCAGCTGTACAACAACGCTGCCCAAGAGTCTAGGACAGGAAGTGAACTCTGGCATAGCATACCTAGTTCAGATTCACACAACCCCCCCCCTTTTTTTTTTTTCCTAACAAGGTTTAGATTTAGTTTGAGTTTTGGGGGAAGGTTGAAGGTCAGGTATTATATATTATTTACAATAGCACCTAGGCAGGCCACTCATCTGGTATGAAACTGGACTGTCCTGTTTTTCTAAGGTTTGTCCCCCATCTGATACCCAGACAAAACTGGATATGCCTTTTTTAGGCAACTAGGACCAGATTTGCAAAGGTATTTAAGTCCCCTTTGAAAATGCGACCTAGGCACTTATGAAAATGTGCAGCTCTCTCTCTTTAAAAAAAAAAAATATAAATAACTATATAGTGGCATTTGACTCCAGTTAAGATTCATCATATTTTTGCTGCTAGGGAGGTGCTCTGTTGGAAGGGTTACAAGAAAAAGGGAACACACTCACACAAGTGGTAGATGTGTCCGGGAATTAGAAAATTTTGGGAAGAAAGGATTAAAGATACCTTATGACAAAATGCTCCTGTGATGGGTTGGATCACAGAAACCCACTTGGGAGCTGCCAGCTGATGTTCAATGGCTACCTCTGTTCCTGTTCTCCCTGCCAGCTACCGGTGGTTCCAGCACTCTGTCTTGCTGAAGCCAGACACACCCATCTGCTCCAGACACAGACCCAGAGTCTGAACCACCTGTCCCAAAGCTGCAGGTTTACCTGAGAACAGCTCACAGAAGTCTGCTTGCCCTTAGCACTCAGATGCCCAATTCCCAATGGGGTCTAAACCCAAATAAATCCGTTTTACCCTGTATAAGCTTTATACAGGGTAAACTCATAAATTGTTCGCCCTCTATAACACTGATAGAGAGATATGCACAGCTGTTTGCTCCCCCAGGTATTAATACATACTCTGAGTTAATTAATAAGTAGAAAGTGATTTTATTAAATACAGATAGTAGGATTTAAGTGATTTCAAGTAGTAACAGACAGAACAAAGTAAGTTACCCAGCAAAATAAAATAAAATACGCAAATCTATGTCTAATTACACTAAATATAGATAAGATCCTCACCAGTTCCAAAATGTTCCCTTTTACAGGCTAATCTTCTTTTAGCCTGGGTCCAGCAATCACTCACACCCCCTGTAGTTACTGTCTTTGGTTCCAATTTCCTTCAAGTACCTTGGGGGGGTGGAGAGGCTCCTTCTTTAGCCAGCTGAAGACAAAATGGAGGGGTCTCCCACGGGTTTAAATAGACTGTCTCTTGTGGGTGGAGACCCCCTCCTCACCCTCTGTAGAATCCAGTCACAGAATGGAGATTCGGAATCACATGGGCAGGTCACATGCCCATGCATGACTCAGGACTGCAGGTAGCAGCCATTACCCACATGCTGCCTTGAACGTCCTCAGGTAGACTTCTAATGTGGATTGGAGTCTTCCAAGCTCTTTTGTCTGTTAAGTGCCCCCTGACTGAACACCTAATTTGCACATTCCTTTCCCAAGAAGTCATCAAATGTTCTAACGGAGGCCCCTTAGAAATCAAGCAATCATACAGCCAATGTTCATAACTTTGAACACACAAATGGTGCCTGCATACAACTAGGGTGAACATAACCAGTAGATCATAACCTTTACATAGATATGTTACATGGCCTATGTAGCAAAACCCTATTCCAGTTATATCATACATACATTTGTGAGCCCCTTTATGGGGTTCACTGTCACAGCTCCTTCCTAGAGATCCCCTGACCTGCTTACTTAATGCTTCAGTCAAGGATCTACTTTTAAACAGAACAACACATTCATTTCTTTTTTATTGTCAACTAGACTTTGGATTCCATGGTATTAGAAAAATGACTCCTCCTCCTATGGAATTGTGGTATAGTGAAATATGAACTTTCCTTGTAATGGAAAAGCTTTCACACCAAGTACATACACAGGAAAAGTGCCAAAAAGTGGATCAGTGTATAGAAATTTGGTCACTTTTTTGTATACTAAGATAAGGAGGAGGGCTCCCCAGCCAGTAAGCCAAACTCTTTAGGTCTTTGAATATTAAGCTGATCCTCAATAAGTAATAAACAATGTAGTATGTCATTGTTTTATTGTAATTTTGCCTTAATAAATTTTTTTTTTATTTTTTTTTTAAATCACCATGTGGCTTTAGGAGCCATGAGTCTAGGCACAGGTCTATAGTGCCTATGCTTTGAACTGGACCTGAACCAAAGATGCCCCTCATGGCAAATTTATTACAAGGGGTCATCTAACACAGTTGCTACTCTCCCAACAATGCCGAGGCAGCTATCCTCCTTCATTAGCTCATTCATGCTCATGCTGTCTCTAATTTTCCCATCTGCCCTGTTTTGCACTGGACTAATTCCAGCACTGGGATGGAATATGTTTATTCTGTACACATTGCACTTGATACAGGAGTCAGTCAGCTTGCTTAGAGCAATGTTGTGGGCATATCACGTACATTTTCCACATCAGGGCACTTCTCCTTAAAACTCCCTGCCTGCAATACTGAGGAGCCTACAGGTATGATTTCAAAAGGTGTCTAAGTGAATTAGGAGCACAATTTCTACTGACTTTCAATGGGACTTGTGCTCTTCAGTCACTTAGGTACTTTTGAAAATTCCACTCCACAGCTACTATTGTCAACATTTGTGCCTCGGTCCATTATATACGTTGTACCATATGGACAAGTACATCACAAGGCGGTATTGTCGTCTGTTCTGTTGGACAGAACAGAAAAGGTTAAGAACCATGTTTCACAGCATTTTAAGACTTTGCTGCCTAATTAAATAATCAAACTTTGATTTCTGCTTTAAGTTACATTTATGACCAAAACATATTTGATGACTTATGTGAGACTTATGAATATTTAACAGCATTCTCTTAAATGAATGTACAGCTCTAAGAGACATGCCAGAAACTGTTCTCATCCATGTCTCTATTAAATGCTACAATAATAGACAGATAGTACAGTTGTGCTAAAAGCTGATCATAAGAGGGGAATTGTCACTGGATAGAGATGACAGGTAATTTTCGCCAAGAGGCTTAATGCAATAACAATTATCTCTTAATATATTTCCCTTAGACCAAGGGGAACAAATCTTTATGTTTGCAGTACTCTGGCCATCTTTAATCCAAACTAATGAGGTGGGTTGACAACACTGAACAGCTAAGGAAAAGACTGGATGCTGAATTCCAAGTAGCTATCGTAAATGGTGCTTGGCACTGTTTACATGGGGGTGCCTTGCTAAGACAGCAAGCTGCATTCTCAGGTCCAGCCAAGCTCTGCTACGCACAGGGCCCAAGTGAAGGGACAAATGTGGCCGTTGCTAACTTTACCGCCCAACTTCAATCCTGGAGCTACATGAGGGGTTTGCTGTGGCCTCAGGTCAGGTTAGACTAACTCCAGAGCTGCCCTAACTTGTGCCCAGCTGCAATGTCTCCCCAAAGACCTTCCTTGGAGTTGAGACTCAGACAGTGCAGCCGTACTCTGACCACACTCCATTCCCCCAGCAGGCCTCCTATGCTGGGTGGGGGCTGCAAATTAGTGGTGAAGAGCTGGCTTTGAAGTTATTTTGCTAAGAAGCCATAATGGTGAAGTGAAAAGTGAAGATGCTACGTACGCAGACTTTTAAATTTAATTCTTTTATGGTTTGTGGGCCAGGCATTGCTCTCACACTGGTGTAATTCCAATAACTTAAAGGAAATTACTCTTGATGTATCCTGCGATGAGAGGAAAATCATGCTACTTTTAAAACTTCAAAGAAATCAATATATTTTGGGGTGGGCAGAGAAGATTCCTTATGACCAAAACTGTTGAAGACAAATGTCTGATTTAAAAGGTGTGTTTTCCAGTGCAAGAAAATGAAACTCGTGTGAACTCTATGGCCCAACCTTGCTCCATCTATTCCTTGCAAAGCTAACTCATGGATAATTACCTTATGGATACATTGTATTGGAACCCCACGCAGGCTGCAGTAATAATAAAGATGCTCCCAACCAGTTAGAAGTTCATCCAGGGCATCTTGCTGTGGGCAGTAGCCAATCAGAATCCCTTCAGAGCTAGCAGACAATATATCCATTTCAGACCTATTTAAAAGAAAAGCAAAAGATTTAAACACTTGAGTGCGATATCCCTTAGTACTTTAGCCCTGGTGTTACTGTTTTACAGCCTTAATCCGTACAAGAATAAGTATATTCACCTTCGAATTTTAAGAAGAGGGATGGGAGTAGAATAGGCCCAGCTCCCATCTCTCTCTTCTCATTACTTTCCCTGAGATGAGCCCAGCAGCTCGCTGTGCTCTTTCCCCTTCCATTTCTTTCCCCTCTCTAATCCCACAGTCCCACCAGAAGAGGAGCCTCTGGTTCCAGTGAGCTTCCCCATTCTGCAGCTGGTTTAGCTCCCCAGCCAGCAGCTCCAATTGGAGACAGAGCTACTTCTGGGCTCCATGCTATAAAGTATGCACCTGGCCTAGTACTGTCACTTGGAGACACCCATGCTCTGCTGCTTCTCCACATGAGGTAGGAAGCAAGCCTCCTGTGCAGGCCTTGGGAAAAGCAGGGGAGAGATGTGGTATGTAGTAATTGACTTCACAGGTGTACCTTCCCCCTCCACCTCATTAAACCATCCTCGTGAAACTCTTCTTTAATACAGAAGAATGACCAGACCTGAAGATGTAGAACACTTCAAGAACAGCTAGTTTCATAAGGGGTAAGGCTAGTTATGAGCCTTGTCTCAAGCACAGCAGAGCGTGCCTATACTGACTGATAAGCAAATTCCTCAGTAATTTACAGAGAGAGAGAGAGAGAGAGAGAGTGTGTGTGTGTGTGTGAAGAAACAAAAACAGAAATATTAAATGCCTAATAGTTTAAATGATGATATCCAGATAAAAATCACACTTGTCACTTACAAATTATCACCCTCATTTCAGAGTCTTTGGCCTCAGCTTTGTAGCTGTACAACATTACTAGAAACTGCATTCATTGCTAAGAAGCAGGCTTGATTGCAACGGTGTCTCATTACCCATAATGATGCTAAATGTACCCGTATTTATTCCAATACCTAATCCAACATTTGGTGGTGCTGATTTAAATTTACAGAAAATGATTCAGACAACCAGTGCAACTATAGACCTGTCAAAAATCAGGATAGTGCTTATGTGTTGCTATGAATCTGATTAATAAGGTTGAATACACAGGTAATCATTTGGAAATGGAAAAGCAAATGTTCTATGTAGATGGGCTACAAATTCCAAAATTGTAGAAAGCATAAATATGTATCTGCTAATCCTTTACAAAGCTCTCTTGTCTGGGGAGACATTAGTATAAACTGTGTATTTTACATGCTGAACCATAGTATCAAACTATTTTAAATGCCCTCAAAAGTTAATTTATCATCATATGATGCACCTTGCTGGGGACTCGTTGGAATGGACTTCTTGCTCTTAATACAAAAGATATGGAATTTTAATACCGATGTTAGTTTGCATTGAACCAAGAAGTGCATGTGGGGAGCTCTGGTAAACTCTAAAATGTGACACAACAAAATGAAAGTCAGGATTAAACTTCACCATTTGCCTGTGGTCAGGTCAAGGGTTGATCTTTAAAAATATATATAAACATTACAGAATTTCTCCCAGCACTATTTCAAGCATATCTAAATCAAATTAAATGGTTTTTTAAAGCCATCTGCACCTTAGGGCATGGATTTACTAATGTGGACTGTATTAGCATAAATTGGCAGAGGCAGTGGATTCCTTCCATAATGAACTCTGACATGCAGAAATTCTATTTATAGTCAATTCCTTCCTGGGCATCAAAGACATTGTAAGAGATACACAGAGCAACCTCAAATTAAGGCAAACAGAGCAGAGCAATACAAACCTTCCTTTTGGCACAGCTGCTCCTTTTGGAGCACTAAAGTCTTGACTTGAGGCAATATGCAAGGCACATACGTAGGAGACCAAATTAAATGCTGGGGTAATTTTGCTCACTTCTGGAAACTTTCATTAGGGAGGAATTTAGTTTAGTGAGTCTAGTAACTGAATGGGAAACTCCTGTCCAGAATGGTTCTACCAACCGGGTGGAAAAGATCACCTACGGAAGCAAAATAACAAACAGCCAAAACATTCATTAAGTCTCAGTTTGAGTGACTGTGCCTCAATAGGGATGTACTTTAGCTAGTTTTCTATTTCGCTTTTGGCAATAGAACCCATTTAGAGTCCCTGGCTGCACCGATTGTCCAAGACAATATCAGTGTCGTGCTTCCAGTTCAGCATAAAGACGTAGAAATACAGGGGGTCCCTATGGTGAAGTATAACTTCCATAAAGGAGGGACACATTGCAAAGGAGTTTGAAATATTTTGCCATGTAGCCTTGCACACTTTTGCCCTGATCATGCAATTAGATCAACTAGTGCAGACCTTGTACTCATGTGGAGTCCTAATGGGTACAAAGGTCCTTGCTAGCAGATCCAATAGCAACAGAGGATTATCTGCTGCTTGAAGTCGTCAAATCATGCTGAGTCAAGGGTGAGAGTTATTTCAGGAGTGGGTGGGTCAACTCTTGTGGCCTGCATCATGCAGGAGGTCAGACTAGATGATCATAATGGTCCCTTCTGATCTTAAGTTCTATGATTCTATGAACATTAGGGCCTTTGTTTTTTGTTGCCTTTAGCTCTTTACAAGGTAGAAAAATGTCATATATGCTTTACAGAGGACAAAAAGCCATTTGAGGTAGTGGGTGTTTGAGACTTTACGGTTATGTATAGTATGATGCCTGTTCTTCCCCCAGTGCAGTATAAGCAATCTCACTGACTGGGATCTCCAAATCAAATCAAAATGACTATGGGATGAGTGCTTTTTAGCTTTGCCCTATGCTTTTGTTGCATGCTGAAAAAAACAGGTTAATCAAAAAGACAGCTTAGTTTTCAAATGTTCTACTGACTCAAGGAAGGAAGCCCCCACTCCCCACCGCTTTAAAATAAATTGACCTCCAAGGAAATCTCATCTTTCCATTTTACTTTCATGTGTACAGGAGAAATTAGCATTCCACCTGTTAACATGGTGTTACACCAAAAATCCTCCTCGTTATCTGCTGTACTGTAAAGGGTTTTGCATTCAAACCATAATTATCCTTAATTTATATTTTAAAGCTATTAGTTGCATTAATTATATTCTCCTCCTCCACCCTCAGCACATACACATATAATATGCATGATGTTATTAGGACATCCATGTTAATGAGAAAAAGAGCAGGAAGAAAAATGCAGTTGATGTTATATATGAAGCAAGATTCTATGATGACGGAGTCCAGCCTCGCTCTGTCTATAGCAATTGGATATATCAATAGACACAGTGTTTCTCAGCATAATACCAAAACAATAAAAGCAGTAATACAACAGCCTAAGCTTACAGAGCAACTTGTATCTAAATTGCTTTAAAAACATCAATGACCTTTAGTGGTTACCTTTTAAACTTGTCAATAGCTTTAGGTAATACCTTAGAATACTGCATATACTGAAGTAAAGTCAGTTATCTAGGCACTCTCTCTAATAAGTATAAGGACAATGAGGTAATGCGCCAAACGTTGAGGTAACCTTATCTAAGGCAGAACTAGTAAGACCTAAGGTTGAATGTTGTAATAATAAAATAATTAGACTTAGCTCTTCTATAGTCTTTTCATTCGCAGATTGCAAAGTGCTTTACAAAAAAAGGCATTTTTATCCTCATTCTACAGATAGGGAAACTGAGGCATGAAAAACAACCTCACACATTGATTCGGTGACTTAACAGAGAATACAGCACAGATGTAAAAGAAGTTTATTGACAAAGGGGTCTAATGCCCCATTGTCTGACTCTAGTTTTATGCTGGTGGCACTCCACTGATTTCTCCATTTTGTTCAGCAAGATGATGTCATATCTAAATAGACTTAGTTTTCTATCCTTTAACCAAACTGTGAAGATGTCTGGACTTTGATATGGAAAAGAAGCAGAATTCTTATATGAATGCAGCAGCATAGAAGTCACCCACTCTCAAAAACCTCTTCCTCTTTCATACATGTTCATTCAGGAGCCAGGCTTCCACACCCAAGTGGCCTGGGTGCTCACGGTATACTGAACCTTGGATTAGAAGGGCCTTCATCCCAAAGGGAAAGACAACAAGGGTATTCTACAGAGAGATTCAGCAACTCCGCTAAATAAGGCCCTGCAGTACTTGCTACACCTAAAGAAGAATTTATGAATTGATTGGCTGCTGGGCTCAAAATTTCTTTGGCTAGCAGGGAATTGGAGAGAGTACTGAGGAAACCACTGGTTTCTGTGGAATCTGAGCATCCAATATTCAATACAAGCAAAAAGTCCAGTTTCCTAGGCATTTTAGCGAAAGCAGGAGATACCATTGACAAAGGCTGGTGGTTTCTTCTTCTCTGCCATCTAGAAGATGTAATCTTTATTGCAACAGGACAACTGCCTGCTCTGGGAAGCTAACAGGAAAAATAAGAACTGTTCTCTGTGAAGAACTGTTACACTATACTAATCATGATTGAAAAAGTTGTGAGGGAAACTCCCTAAAACATCACATATAACAGGAACAGTGGTCTTTTCCCATTTCCATCTGCTGGCAGTAGGGAATTATACCATTCTCTGAGCTGCCAAAGCAACATTTAAGAAAAGACATATAGGTGGGAAACAATTCAATTAACTGATCAGAAGAGGCTGAGAGAAAATCCCTGTTATGGTTGTAAAAACCAGCTTACACAAAGTGAGATTTGCACTGGCACAATGGTTAGCCAATATGCAGCAGTTATCTGGGATGATCCTCAAAGTCCTGTTTGATGTGCAAGCATTAAACGATTACACCAAGGAAAGAGAGAGAATAGGAAAGATGAAAGGGTTAAGAATCAGAAAGCAAATGCCAGCAGTTCAGTCACTCAAAGGGTTGTGGTTCAAAGAGGCAGCTCAGGGTACATGCGCTCTGCAGGGGCGTCTCCAGGCACCAGCGCACCAAGCGCGTGCCTGGGGCGGCAAGCTGCGGGGGGCGGCGTGCCGGTCGCTGTGAGGGCGGCAGTCAGGCTGCCTTCGGCGGCATTCCTGCGGGAGGTACGCCGAAGGCACGGGACCGGCGGACCTCCCGCAGGCATGTTGCCGAAAGTCACCTGACTGCCGTGCTTGGGGCGGCAAAATACATAGAGCCGCCCCTGGCTGCCTGAGATAGACAAAGGATACTAGAGACTTCAGAGCCTGGTAAGAAATATCTGTAAATGAAATTAACTTCTAACTATAGAAGGCCAGATTCTCAGCTGATGTAAATTAGTGTCATTCCATTGGATTCAATAGACCTGGCTGAAGACCTGGCCCAGACTCTTTCCCCATGGGTAGCCAGAAGAGTGCTTCACTTATCTCTTTTCACTCTCCCATGTTTACATGCCTTCTTCCTTATGCCTGGAATGCCCCCTTTGATGTGGTCTACCATACCTTTTATTTCTCAAATCCCTCCCTAAAAACACTTCCTCTATACGTTGCAGAGAAAAATAAATACAATATATATTTTAGTGACTGACACAAAAACCATAGACCTAACATGCTGCATGCTGAACTGCACGGCTCATTTGCACTGTTTGTCATAACACCCCATCCCTCCTATACTCCATTTGCATATTGCCTACGTATATGGCAGGATCTTTGGGTCTGCTAGATAAAGGCCATATTGTGGGCCATCTAGTGTGGCAACACAGATGCCTTCAACCACATTTCAGCTCTCTGCCTAAAGCTATTGACAAATTTAAAAGGTAACCACTATAGCTCATTGATGTTTTTAAAGCAATTTAGATGGAAGTTGCATGTAAGCATAGGCTGCTGTATTGTTTTGGTATTATGCTGAGAAACACCGTGCCTATTGATGTATCCAATTGCTATAGACAGAGCGAGACTGGACTCAAAGCCATATTTCCCTCCCAAGGCTCCACATGCAATGCAGCTTTATATAGGAAATTGAGCAAAAGCGCAATCTAGCCCTAAATAACCAAAGAAAATAAGAATTCGTTTATCTGAATATAGTTAGAAATAAAGCTGTGTAGGGAATGGTTTTCCCATCCTGGGAAAAATTTTGAGATTTCTGCATTCATACCACATTGGGGTGAAAAATCAAAATCTCAAAAATTTCCCAGGATGGGAAATTGATTCCCAACAGAGCTCTGTTACTAAATATATTCAGAAAAATAAATTCTTATATTCTTGGTTCAGGTCAATTGAAGGGTTTCATTTAAATAATTTCTAATTGTCTCCATGTTGAGCTTTTAATGATTTAATTCTTTTAACTAAAAATTAAGTTTCTAAAAGAAATAGCTTAAAACAGAATTTTTGGTTTCATAAAGTGTCGAAATGAGAGATTAGGACAATTTTGAAACTTTTTCTCCCCCAAAAAACTGTTTCTAAAAGGGAAATTTGTTGAAACTGACCCTTTCCCACAAAAAATTTCAGCTTCAGTTAACTCGTATTTTTAACGGAAAATTTTTAGTCAAAAAATTGCCGACCAGCTCTATTGAGTAGTTACGAGAGTATAACGTGTAACCTAGATATGTATGCATTTTTAGGAGACAAAATAGCTACACAATTACATATTATTATTAACCTTTTTCAAAAGGTAAAGAAATGCCTAGCTCCCACATCAGAGGCAGCACAGTCTAGCAGCTAGAGCAGGGAAATGGGAGCCCCGGGTCCTATTCCAGCCACTTGATCTAATTTTCTGTGTCTTGGTCACCTCACCTGTAAACTGGGGATAATACTACTTCTTTGGCATTGTAAAGTGCTTTGAGAAAGTTCAGGGAGTGGGGAGAAAGGCTTTATATAAACGCAGTGTTGTTCTTGGTTTTGCAAAGTGTTGTGGTGTCTATGAAAGAAAGGGCAGCCTCACTAAAGTCACTAGGGATAAAGTTTTGGCCCACAGTTATTTTTTCACCAGTCTCCCTATGGTCTTTTAACTCAGCGTCCCTAGAGTGTTCCAGAAAACCTTCATACTCCCGCCTGCCCAGAAACGTGTGCTGGGACAGTCTGGGGCACTGAATCAAAAAAAGACCATAGGAGAATGGTGGAAAAACACCGTAGGGTGAAAACGTGCTCATCTTACACAAATCGACCAACTGACTTCAGGGAGACTAGTGGTGAGCGAGGCAACCTGGATTTGGCCCTTTATATTTTGTGATGTTAACAAAAACAGAATTTGAACATTTAAGGGCTGATTTTTAGAGGTGCTCAGTAACTCAAAGCTTCCATTGGCCTAAAAGCTCAGCTCCTCTGAAAATCCCCCCCTTGCTGTGCTGGAAGACGTGTTTTATTGGTGACACTAATTTACACTTTGATTTTTGCAGCTTCTTTCAGGCAGTACAAGCATAAAGTAACGGCAGTACTTGCATTGGTTTCAACAGAGAGATAAATTCCATTAATTAGTCAAAATGAAATACAAATTTACAAATCACAAAAGTAGTTAGGAACTCCATTGTGCTTATAACTGCACATTTGATTCAGTGCATACTAATACTCAATTAACATTATAAAAAAAACCAAGGTTAAAAATATAATTAATGTAACTATAGCTTAGTTATAATTAAAGTAATTATAGTGATATACAGTGTTACAACAGCCATCTCAGCCATTATATTGATGCAAATTTATTCTGCTTTTGAAGTAAAGCTATTTGAATTACATTTTTAATTATTTATCAAGCTGAATATCATAACCATGAAAACAGCCCCAGTTCTGGTTGAAAAGAAATACTGTAGTTTCCCCTCTTTGGAGAGGTACCCTCTGGCCTTTTGAACTTCTAATCCAAGATTTTAGATAAAAAATGACTTCTAGTTCAAATATGAATGGGAGTTGCTGTAACAGAGAATCTCTCTATGCACTGGAATTCATGGGAGAGAAATTAAATCAGTCATATTAGGAGGAGTGTCAAATGTTAATTACTTTATCCACTGGTTTCAATGGGACATCTTGTGCCCATCCTATCTAATCCTTGTCAATAGGACCCCAATTCAGCAAATCACTTAAACACAGGTTTCAGAGTAGCAGCCGTGTTAGTCTGTATCCACAAAAAGAACAGGAGTACTTGTGGCACCTTAGAGACTAACAAATTTATTTGAGCACGAAATTTATTAGCCCACGAAAGCTTATGCTCAAATAAATTTGTTAATATCTAAGGTGCCACTTAAACACAGGCTTTCCCTTAAGCACAGGCTTAAGTTCATGACTATTCCACAAAGCACTCAAACACAAGTATGTGCTGAGAATTAAGCTTAAGTTGCAGTGAAGTGAGAGCCAAAGAAACTGTCAAGTTCTCTTATGCTGGTCTGTGGCTAATACTTGAAAGTGCTTTGACATCCTCCTCAGGGATCTTTATCTAGTCCTCTTCAGCGGCAGGGGCTGTGTCATACAGAGCCCTTGAAGGTAGTTGGGGCAAAGTGAAGAAGGATAACTGAGGTGGGGGGAAGAAGGCAGCTACCCAACATAACTAAGAAAATAGTACAGACGTATAGTGCCTATTTGTGTGGCATGGTAGTGATATTTAGTTTCTAACAGTGACATCTAAATGTGAGCACTATGGTCTCCTTTCTTTTTCTATTTAGACATTCTAGGTAAGCATGTGCTTTTAAGAGTATGTTATACATAATCTTATTCCTTACCGCATGAGAGTCTAATACCATATTATTGAAAACTGATGGCTATGGCATACAGATATCATTCAAAAACGGGATATGTGGCCAGATTTTCCTAATGTTTTTGAAGTGTCATTATTTATAACATAGGTAAGGACATTTGGGTTTTTTTAATATGATATTTATTCTGATTGTGTCCTGTATTGCCCCTTAAACTCCCATTGACAGAGTTCAGAAATATTATAGTATTCCATTGTCCTGGTATTTCATTTCCACACCTTCCAGAGTGACTGCTTGTGATATTGTTCCTTGGCTTGGGTTAGTATTAGGTTTCCAATAACTCTAACTGGGAGGCATTACCTGTATTCAATAATCGTTTATATAATTTGGATGACTGTGACACTGAATTATGCCAGTGCTAATGAAGTGCATACAATATGAAAAGGTAAAACTGTTTTTAAGTACTACATTGCTATTACTGTGTCATGTTTGCTTGTAATTACTGCTAAATTTGTATTATTTCTCTTTCTGGAGCATTTTTATTAGAGTGGTTAATTACAGCTAGAACATGGTAGTAAAACCTTATTATTTGCCTATAGCCTTCACATCTGAGAAGTAATACTAAAAAAAAATGCAATTCTTTGGTGGACTGATTGTGTGCCTTTGACACAATAAATATGTTTCAGTAGGAAATTCAATAAGGCCTATCACAGTAAATGCACAGGGACCAGCGCCGGCACAGGGACCAGCGCCGGCTCCTTCGCTCCGAGCGGGAGTGAGGGACCCTCCGCCGAATTGCCGCCGAATAGCTGGACGTGCCGCCCCTCTCCCGAGTGGCCGCCCCAAGCACCTGCTTGTTCAGCTGGTGCCTGGAGCCGGCCCTGACAGGGACCACTTGAAATACATATCTACTTTGGACTGCATTAAAGAAATAGTATAGTAATAAATATTATGGGACAAATACATCCCTGAGAAGATGCTATTGAAGACTCTGGAATTTCAGGAGGGATTAATTTGGCCCTATTTACTTAAAAACAAATGACTGCTCTGTGGTATCAATAACTCCTTGTATTATTAACTCTGAATGACATTTTAAAATATTATTTACTTTCCACCTTTTAATACATTTTGCCCAACTTGAATAGTGAAATTCTAGAGGTCAATTTTCTCTTTGGTTCTCATGCGCTACACAGTGCTTTTGGTTTTGGGTTTCCAACACTTAAAAAATGATTTTCAATGCTTTTTTTTTTTAAATATATGAAAAATACTTCCTTTCACATTAAGATTTTCAAACATAGTCTTGTCTTTTAAAAAAACAACAACAACAAATTTTAAGATCAAGATTTCCAAATGTTCCTATTGTTTTTGGGTGCCCAACGTGAGACACCTTAAAGGGGCTTTATTTTCAGAGGGTGGGTGGGTACGAGGCACTTTCTGAAAATAAAGCCCCTTTAAGGTGACTCAAGTCAGCTACTCCAAAATAGAGGTACCCAAAATCACCAGGTACTTTTGAAAATCTTGTCTTAAATTTCTGGGCCTAAACAATGGACCTTTGGTATAAAAGATGGCAGGTCAAATTCACAATGGAATGTTGTTACAATGGTGTTACAATGACTTCAATGGAATTACTCCAGGGGTGCATTTGGTCATTTCTGACTTTCCTTATTTCAATGTGCATGAATATATTGCAATATAAAGGCATGTAGGAAAATATTTAATTGTTCAAATGCCTTTTGAGCTGCTTTGGGATTTTTTTTCAAGTTATCTTTTCCTTTGAGTTATATGAATTAGATTATCAAATATCTATACCAATAACTTAACATATATATAGCAGCCCAGGACAGAGAGAGATAAGCAACATCTGACTATGTAGGAAGGATTCAGCTTCTTTTTTCATGACATATCCCGTAAATTGTGTACTGTATAGGTATTGACCATTAAAAGTAGCCCTTTGACCTGTTCTTCATGAGTTAAACCTTCGCTAGATGGTTGTGCTGAAACAGAGGTTTGTAGATCTTCCCAAGAAAAAGATGAAAACATTTGGAGATACAGGATGTGTGTTCATTTCAACCATCCCCACTGTGGGCAAGACTGTGTCTTTAAGCCACTGCGCCCATGTTGTCTATCAGTGGCTGCTCCCAGTGGCATAGAACTTGAAAAGGCTGGCAGCCCGAACTACCACTGCTGCATGGGTTTCCCACCCAGAAATATAACTCTGCCGGCCTTGAGAGCGGAGTGCAAGGCCAGAGCCCCACTCTGCTCTCTTCTGCAGCAGGAATGCCTGGGCCTTGAACTGCCTTGTGGGTGGTGGTGGGGGAGGGAGGAAAAGGAAAAGAGAAGGCTTCCTGCATGCACTCCAGCCTCCTCTTGTCCCCACACTGGGACAGCCCATATAGCAGCCCAGGGACTATTCATGCACAAATAAAATGCAGAAACTTTCCCCCATTTCTTTATACTTGGCACATTTATTCTCAGTAAATAGACCTTTAAACTTACGAGGAAAACAAGATTTCAGAAAGTTACAACTGACTTTCCTGATGTAACAAACTACTGAGTGCTTGTAGAGTACTTAGAGGGCATCTTTCAGTGCACAGCAAATTAGAGGAACAGAAGCCTTTCCATGACTCGGTGAACTTTGAATGTTGTTTTTGCCTCTAAATACTCACATAAATGTGGTAGCTAAAGAGCCGGGATTTGGTCACTGACATTCCATTTTCAATAAGTGTTAGCTGAAGCTGCAGTTCAGAAATATCCGGAACTGGGAAACATTTATGACGCTCCCCAAATAGAAAACAGCTACCAAAATAACTAAAAATAGCCGATTTCCTTGTGGTGGCATTTCTTGTTTAGTTTGGTGGTTTGGACTGGGGAGGGAGTTCTAGTCATGTTCTTTTTAAACTGGGTGAATTTGGTAATTACATAAAAAAGACTGATAGATCAAGAAGAGAACCAAGTGAAACTAATACAATACCCCACCACAGGCATTTCTGTTTCCATCTCCTCACTTTCCTGCATTAAATCTTAGCTCAAGTGATACACAGACCATGCCCCC
>QXTE01000060.1:204500-442336 GCA_003942145.1 Platysternon megacephalum | reverse complement strand
CCCCCCCCCCCCCCCCCCCCCCCAAATCTTACTGGCCTTTCAATTTGACCAACAATTCCATCCAATCACATCCCACATCAGTAATTACTAGAAGCAGTGGAGGAAAGCTAGAGTGAAATGGCTGCCTGGGGAAATTCCAAGCGGTGTACATCCAGTGAAGGGAATATGGCTGGAGAAAAGGGAATGTGGCCAGACTGCTGCTGTGCTCCAGCAATCCTCGCCTGTCAGAGCATTCTCCCAAAGCTACTCTAAGTGACTTCTTGGGAAATTATGAGTGCCTCGGGGCACTAGCCACCTTTGTAGGCTGCTACTGTGCACACACTCTCTCTCTCACCAGGCATGAGGATCAGACCCAAAGAGAGGAGAGTGTACATTTTTCATCTGACAACACTATGCAGGTCAGCTTGACTTAGCAGTAGGTGCTAAAGCATGAAGGAAACAGCGAGGGAGAGGGAGAATGAAAGTGCACATAGTCATAAATCACTACTAATTTCCTCTTAACACTTGTTCTGGTATTATATCCACTCATTCCCCTAATACAATCTACAAGTGTTGTATAACTGAATCTCCGACTTACGGCTACAACTTCCTCATTACCACCAGCTTGTTCTAATATTGCAGTTTTGAAGACATAGAAATATAAACACATATTTTATACATACAGGATTTCAGACTTTTTCATTTAACCACTGGCATGTCACTGCTTATTCTCCCCTTTAAACTATAATGTCCTAATCTTTGCAATCACTCTCCATCTAAAATTCTTTCCACGCTTGACTTATAGGGATTTTTGCATTTTTTTAACATTTATTTTTGATTTGCCTTTTTTTTTTTTAATAAACATTTTACATTTAATTTCTTGGGGGGGGGGGACATTGCACATGAAAAGCACCAAAATCAAGGCAATAAGTATACTCAAGGTTAACAAATCTATGTGAGCAGGAACAGTGTCCCCTTGCTATGTAATACCCCTGCTCTTGCTGATCACCTCTGCACTTGATTAATTGATAAATCTGGGGGTTTCCACAAAGCATTTAGAAATTAGCCCTCCTGAGTACTTCTTAGGAGTCTAACAGTGAAAATCTTTTGGTCTGGTATTGATTTATGGGGATGTATATTTGTGTACCTGTAGAATATGTGCTGACATTTCCTACCTCCCACTCTATTGAATCAACCCATTCCCAATTAACTGAACTGCTAGACAGGATTAAATAATGTTAAACTGCTTAACCCAGTCAGCTGTCTTTAAAAGCTTTGTTTTTGTTTTTTTTGGCACCATAGACTTTGTAATAATAATGCGGTTTGCGGTAAATTGTGAAAGAATACAAACCACTCCTTGGAATACGATATAAAGAGCTGTAAGCATGCTGAGGCTTTCCTAGGTTTGATCATAAGTATTATCATCAAGTAACAGTATTCTGATCGAGCTCTATGCTATTTACCCTGTAGGAGTCCTGATAACAGCACACCCCCCAGATGGGGTGATGTCTCCAGTCAGCATCTTAAATGTTGTACTTTTCCCAGCACCATTTGCTCCCAGGAGCCCGAAGCACTAACGGGAAGGAGAAAAAAGTAATAATTATCTTTACAGAAATATCACAACTAACAACATTAACCTTTCATCATGTTTTTTTTTTCTTCACTCCTGGACTAGTTGTGTAGAGATCATACATGTGGGTGTGCAAATTTCAAAATCACCTAAGTGACATAGGAATGCATGTATCAGGGGGTAGCCGTGTTAGTCTGTATCCACAAAAACAAAAAGGAGTCCAGTGGCACCTTAAAGACTAACAGATTTATTTGGGCATAAGCTTTCGTGGGTAAAAAAAAGCTCACTTCTTCAGATGCATGGAGTGAATGCATCTGAAGAAGTGAGGTTTTTTACCCATGAAAGCTTATGCCCAAATAAACCTGCTAGTCTTTAAGGTGCCACTGGACTCCTTGTTGTTTTTATAGGAATGCATATTTCAAATATATATACACACACACACACTCTCCTATGTCTCTTAGGTGCATACACTCTCATATTATATCTGTGTGTGTACACACACACACACAAGGTAATTTCAACCTTTGTAAGGTTTCTTGAAAAAGGAATTCAGTCAAATTAAAGGGAAAAGGTAATGTAATAAAAACACTATTTTGATCACCGTGGATAAAAATTTCAAATATTTCCTAAGTCCCATTTTGCAAATAACTACTTAGACACTTAGGACCCTTTGTATCATTGAAAGTCCTATTCAGTGAACACATATAGTTACCTACAGTATTATAAGCAATTGTCATGAAAAAGGACAAAAGCAGGATTAATAAAAGTTTGTGTGTGTGTGATTTACACCTTTGTCTTCTCTTTGCTGGATATTGGCCAATTTTTAAGCCGTTTGAATAATATTCTTTGGAAACTGGGAAAGGAACTCAAAATTTTGAGGTTCCCATTTTGCCATTTCCCATATGTTGCTAACAGACAGTGCCTAAGGTGGGAGCGAATGTACTTATACTGCAGACAAAGTAACCTCCTATCTCCCAACACCCGAGGGAGCAGAAACAAAGTCCTTGCCTATTGGATGAGGGGGAGATAATAAACACTGACACACATACACACACACCTATGATGGCTCCACCCAATGTTCCCTCTGCAGACAGAGCTGGGATGTTCAGCTCACAGTCCCAAAGGATTGAGAAGAATGACAGTGAGCCTTCTTGCTGACACCATGACAACAAATGATAAGGGTGTGAGTCAGTTTACCATCCTCAGAAAATGATGAAGGGGACAGTGTGTTGAGGGGCAAGATTTAGGGTCTAGAGGCTGGGAATCTGCATCTTCACTCCCCTCCCGTGGTATGAGGAAGGGCAGGAGTGCAGGGGTGTGCTCAGTATTTCCTTTTCCTCCTCCTACTTCCCCACCTCCAACTATCACCTCAAACTATTCAGTCTAGAAATGCAGAAATTCCAAATTCTTCAGTCTAGATCCCTGGATGCAGAGGACTAGTTTTAATAAGGTTGGCTACAAAATCTAGACATTATTCACCACAGAAACGTGACCTCCTGAAAATTCTATCAGGGCTCAATACAGTTTATAAACTTTACACTAAATCTGGAAAAGCTTGCAAAGTCTTTCAGCAGGGTTTACCATCCAGAGTTGGTTATGCAAACAGTTTTGTAAAACCTCATCTGGAACAGCTCACGAACAAATCTGAACCACATGGAATCAAGGAGTCTGAGAGCTCTTTCACTAGATCCAACTGAGCTCCCCGAGTATACCCACTGGTAACGTAGCTTTCATATTGTATAATCTGCTTCAGCGAAATTACTTGGGGCCAGAAGAGTTTACAGACATATCTGGCAGAATTTGTAAATTCTATCATCTCAACAGCTAGAATTAAAGGAGGTCCCAGAATCCTCTAGTATAGCCTGTAATGTTTGTAAGGTTCATCAGCAGAACAGCTCTAGTATAGTGGAAATATTAGTAGAGTGTTTGATTCAAATACTGTATTGTTTTGTGTTTAATTGAATATGTATAATCTTTATGTCACAACTATGATTACAGCTAAACAGTCTTACTATCCTACTATCAAAAGAAAATATACCAACTGCTTCAACTTACATATAATAGCTATTAAAACTACTTTCTAAAAAAACTAAGGCAATTCTTCCACCACCAAATTTACTAAATTACAATTACAGTTGTAAATAACTATTACATTAAAACCACATTACTACAATGTTGCAGTTATTTAAAAAAACAAGTATTTGAAGTCTGGAAGTTCAAAGTTAAGGTTAAAGTTAAGAAATATTTGAAAGTCAGGAATTTCAGTGTTGTGGTTTCATGACCAGCCGTGACTTTGACCTGACACTGATACCAACCTTCTACCTTTTCACCAAGAACCCTCTTAATCAAAACCACTATACTGCCGAATCAATATACCTCATTTACATTTGTGAAACAGACCATAAGCCTTTATCTAAATATAGTAATAAAAAAAAATGGTAGGTTTGGAGTTTGGCTCCATTTCCTACTGTATATACACTATCAACCATATAGACATAGCATGAAGATCTACAACCCATTGCAGCCCTTACATGATGACATAAGGGCTACAGACCTAAATATGGTCTCTTTTGTAGTGCAAGCATCCATTGACTGTAGGAATTGCCACCTCTGTTCCCACAGAGTTGAGTGCAGTCTGGAAACATCATTTTCTCACAGACATCACTGCAGAATGGAGATTCAAATCTGCTTCATCCACCCTCCAAAATACACATGGATTGAAACATTCCACATCTTTGTAATTCCCTGACGTGTCTCAGTTATCACATCAAAAAATCGCTGCACTGGGGATGAGGATACCAGGCCAGACAAAGTTGTTTGACAGTTGTAATGAACAAATGTGCTCACCTGCCTAACAACTACAGACGATGTTCTTCGAGCCACATTGTGAACATTACCGGCCACCTCAGGAAAACACACTGATCCCTGACTGCCATGATGAGGACGACCATGAAGGAATTGGCTGTGAGCTCCCCAAGTAGCCAATCTCACCTCCCAAACTGAACCAACTTGCCTGGAATTTGGAGGGAGGCACACAGGTTGCAGGAGGACAGAGTTTTAAGGAGGCACCAGGAAGTTAGCATTCCAGCATGAGCATACAGACTAACTACACATTTGCAGCTTATCTGTAAATAGCTCTCTTAATAAAGAGCCAGTTTAGTTTTTACAAGCACTGAGTCTTTTCATGCTGTTGCCCAGCATGTGGCATATTAAACATTAACTGGTCAATATTGTGGATGGCAGTGTCTGAAATGTGCTAACCATGTGTTCCCCAAACCCAGCACTGAACAGTATGTGCTAATAGTAGGGGAGTACCCTCTGCCACCAATGTCATTCAGTTAAGCACTGCAACACGTACCCATGCTAGGACAGGGACTG
Organism: Platysternon megacephalum; assembly: GCA_003942145.1. Taxonomy (NCBI): domain Eukaryota; kingdom Metazoa; phylum Chordata; order Testudines; family Platysternidae; genus Platysternon; species Platysternon megacephalum. The sequence goes on along the minus strand of QXTE01000060.1, from coordinate 437,409 downwards.
CTTTCTAGTGGTGTACATTATTTTAATTTAATTAAGCTATTGATATTTTCAGCTGTATTTTAATGAAGTTGTAAGTCTGATAAGTAGGCTTACATTAGCAATAATAAACTTTGTGTTAGGCATTTCCTAGCAGCTGATCACTGATTGGTTAAAAACCCACAGTGTCACATGCTGGCATCTCACCTCCTCCAACTGGTTATTAGGAACCAGGAAATACCCTCCCCTTCCCTGACAGCATTTATAGAATAAAGCCAATAATTCCTCACCTGCATTTTTGGAAGTTAAATCTCCACATACCTCTTAAACTGGAAAAACTAGTTAACTTTCCTCTGACATCTTAAGGTTCTACAATGTTTAAAGATTCAGATTTAGGTTTCGGTTCATTTAAATATACTAGGACTGTTTCCAGAGGGTCAAATCCTCATTGGTTTTAAACTCTTTCCTAACTCAGGCAAAACTCCTATTTAAGCTAATTAGAGTTTAGCCCAAGGACAATTCAGAATTTAGTCCATGGTTTGTGAATTGTTTAACTAGATATGCACAGTAGTTTCATGCCTAAACAACACTTACTTCCATATAAGAGCAGGCTGAAAATCTATGTTGCTTTTTTACTTTTAGGTTACTCTAATCCATACAATATCTCAGTAAAAACAAGCCAAAAGAAATAATACTTTCTGATACAATGAACACAACAACAACAAAAAAGAGATGTAAACCAAAAAGTAATATATCAATCACCAACAATTGCTTCTAAAATGTTAACAGTCCCCAGCAGTGCTTTCACTTCTGCCCAACATTATCGATTTCTCAGAAATTACTGCAATTGGAAGGCTTCTGCTAGCAACCACAGAGCTTTGATTTCAGACTTTCTGAACATGCCTGAACAATTGCCATGATTACACAATTGTTTTTTTTTTAAAAAGAAGAGAAATGAAAAGGAAAAAATATAGAACCTTTTACCTCTCCCCTTGGTATCCCCAAGCTAATGTCTTTCACAGCAGTGTTCCTCTTGCTGAAACCTCGGTAACATTTCCTGAGATTGTACAGTAGAAGGATATCATTTTGAGTTCTTCCACCAAAGAGCCTCTTTCGTTCCACTTCTACATCCTCGTCTTCTGAAGGATTGACTGTGCTGCTGATGGAACAGTGACTCCTAAGAAGAAAAGATCACAATAAACGGCAAATTACACACTGTCATTTCATGGATAACTAAAAAGGAGCACTTTTCTGCTTATTAGAGATGGCACGGAAACAACTTTTAGATCTGCAAATATTTTTGAGATTTCAGGGAAAAAATTCAACCCAAATCAGAACAAAAAACCTCAAACATTTTAATGGAACTGGAATATATTTTGTTTTGAAGCCTGGGCTCCATTTACAGTTCATTAACACCAAATCGTTTCCATGCAACATTTCAATTTTGGCAAGTTGGCAAATTGACAAAAATTGTTTCTTCGGAATTTTTCCAACAAGTTCCACTGCTTATGCTCCATTAAGGTTCAGCCATTCAAATCTCAACAGGATCCAATGCTTCACAGCAACCCCTACACATTTGCTCTGCAATTCCCATTGATTCTGACAAACCTGGTCCATATTTCTTTTTCTTTTTAAATAGAAGGAAATAGCATACTATTCCGCAGGGGAAATAGGTGTACTGAAGTTAGATTGAAATGTGATTTGAGCATGGAGATAAATCTGCTATACAATTTGAAAATACACCTGAACTGAGGGGGTGGAAAGAAGCGGTATTTGCAAAATGGGAGCACAGGGAGTGAAATGCATCTAGGTAGGGTTTTTTTGTAAAGCTACAAATTAAAATGACTTTAAAAGCATGAGCCCACAATGAAACTTTTCTTAAGGAATACTTGCCACATCCTTTTATACTGTAGATATACACCAATGGAAAAACAGGGATGATGGGATGATAAGAGACATAAGCTAAACAGGCATCTGCCTAGGGGAACCACAGAAAAACTCTTCAGGTCCTTTCTATTAAAAGAAAGTTAAACTAATGTTCTGACATTGGCCTCTCCGTGAAAAAGATACTGCTGGAGAAGCCAGAAACGTGAGGTGGCTTTGCTAGAAACTTTGCAAGGGGCTCTTGTTGGAATTAGGCCAGCTTTGAAGAAAACACACATTGCCTGCCTTGCTCTGGGGTTCACACAAATAAGGAAAATGAATACTATATCACAAATGTTCTCCTCTTGTGCAAAAGCAGTTGAAGGTGAACAAAATGTGAGCATGAAGTGCACACTCCTTCTCTGGTCCAAAATGACAGTGCAAGTTGAAGGCTAAGGACCACAGAGATGACAGCCTCTAACCCTGGCATGTCCCAGCCCCTTCCCTCCATGTACAGCAGTATGTCAAGTCTAGTAGACTGCCACAGGGCTCAGTGCCCTCTGTTTAATTCTCTTTAATTCCACAGAGCAAGTTACAGAATGCAAAATGGGAAATAATGCTGCCTGAGGCATCAGTAATTCCCCACAATTTTACTGTGTCTAGGTGGTTTTGAAGAGCAGGGAACATGCAGCATATAGGTACTCCTTTGCTCTGTCCCACCATTCTTCCCACGAGGACAAGGGTCTAGAGCAAGCTTTTGCATAGAAGGCAGTCTTCAGTGCGAGCAGGATCAAACTGAAGAAGCATAAGTTGGTACAATTCACCATATTATAAGATTGAACATACATAGGGCAGGGCGCAGTTGTTAATGCTAAAATGTTTCACAGAAAAGCCAAGCTTTCAGAAGCATTTTGAAGGAGGAAGAGGAGGAGACTGCTTGTTTTCCAACATGATCTTTCAGTACAATGGCATGTGGGGAAAGAAGAACCCTGCAAGTGGATGTCAGAGATCGATAGTTTGTTACTAGCGCAGCTTTCCGGGAAAACCTGTCTCCTGCAGTGAAGGAATTAATATAAAAAAGAGAAAATCTAAAATAATATAATATTGGCAAAATTCTTTCTAGATGCTACACCAGAACTGCTATTAGAGCTAAGGAATTTCATAGAAAGCTGCTCATGGTTTAAAAGTTAATCAAATAACTGAACAAATTCTCCCATCTGGCTTCTTTGAATAACTTTTGAAGCTCTCTTTCCCAGCTTAGGTGACTAATAAAGATACAGAAATAGAAAGCCATAATGCATGGGCTCATTACAGCCAAATAGAATAATGATCAGATTGTCTTATCTTCTAGTTTTCAGAAGGATTTAATCTTCCTCTGTCTTTGGGAAATTAGTCAATGTCCATGAAAGCAGAGTATAAATGATACACACCACATACCTTAGTTTCTGGAGCAGGTCCCAGTGCAGCAGAACCCTCAGGAGGAGAATAACTGTGCCCTGCAGGGCCATTGCCACAAAGATCCATCCAAGGAAATTCATCTCAAAAGGACTCACATAAGAATCGATTCCAAAGCTGCTTGTCAGGTCAAACTTGATCTGATTGTAGGAAAGTTCTAGTAAACCCTGGCCCAAGCAGAATGGTGGGAAAACAATAAAGGCCCACTTGAGGATGTTGTAGATATTCTGCAAATTCTGTAAAGAAAGGAGTTGGTTGGGGTTGGGCAAAAGCGAGGAGGAGAAAATGTTGAATCTCTTAGAAATAGAAAATTAAGCAGACTTAAAGGCTATGAGCTTTATTCTATTCTTACTCCAGTTTGACACTGTTGCAACTCCATTTACTTCAGTGAAGTCTATTCTTATTTACACCAGTGCGAGATAAGAATCAGGCCCTGGACCATTTCAAAATTTTGAAACTTAAGTCCATATGCAATTCTAACCCACAGATTATTTTGGATACAGATCGTCTCTTATTCTAAGTTTGTATGGTGCCTAGTTCAATGGGTTTGGGTCCCTCGGTAGTGCCATAATACAAACAGTAATTGTTTCCACCTGGAACACTACCAACAGCAACATTTTTAGGGATCTAGTATTCTCTAGATTCTTATATATAAACAAAATGCCTCTAGTTTTTCTTGATAAAATTAAGAGTGAAAGTCATGGTAGCATGACAAGAAGTATTAGTGAATGTGTGTTTAGGAGCAGTACCAGAACATATATAGTACTTCAGCAATATATTATATACATTTTGCAACATGTAAGCACAACAGAATGATCAGGGTCAGTTTATTCACCATTCCTTTGCTCTTGCAGTTTTAAAATTTGAGTGCCATAAAAACCGAGCCACAACCCTAGTCAAATTTGTCCTCAAATGTGAACCCCAAACCTGAGCCAAAATTTAATCCAGATCTGTATTCAAACATCACTTCCTCAGCATAGCCCATTTAGATATGTTTTGAAAACTATGGAGTTTCCATCTCCTTCTCTCAATTCATGTGCACAATTCCCATTGAGATTAATATTAATGGGAGTTACATATATGCACTGAGGGTATGTATTATTATTCACACAATACACTATATCTCCTTTAAACAACTGGCTTACCGCTTATGTCAATATTATTCAAACAAATTTTGCAACACACATTATCTATTCAGTGGACCTGAACAGCTCCCATTATGTGCAAATTACGAATTAAAGGTCTAGAAAATATTACAGTTTCAATTAAAGCTGTTTTTGCATTATTAGAGTGCATTTAAAAAAACAAACAAACAAGTAAAGCCAAAATGACCTTTGGGTTTATAAAATGTTGTGGGGAACGATAACCTATAATGATTTGGGATAAAGAAAAAGTGAGATATTTCATTACAATTTAAACTGCAAGTGTTTGGCGTTGGAAAATACATTCCTATACACATCATTTATGGGAACTGGTGCTGAGGGTACATACTGACCTGTGCTTTGGAAACTGCGGCTAACAAATGAGGCAAGAGGATCACCAGCATGGTACAAAGACCAAACACAAAGTTTAAGGAGATATAAGAAATGAAAGCTATGTCTGAACTTGAGAAGAATCTGGACATCACATACATCCATGGTAAAGTTGCATATCTGAAACAAGTAAAAAAAGAATAGAACCACATCATAAATAATTTATGGTTTACTCCACCAGCTGACTCCTGAGCTCAGTATCCTTTCTGTCACTGTAAAGAAATATAACAGCTACTCATTGATTTTACGATTTATAACTCCTTTCCAAATCCTTCAGCCTCACTGGTGGAAACACTTACCTATCTAGCTCACCGTACTTTCCTGTATTTCACATACATATCTACTGCTATGTGAGGACCAGCTGTAACTCGTTCTTTTCTGTTTATTAACCTCATATCTTTTCTTTCATGGCTCCAGATAGCTCACCACCTTGATTTCTGAACAATTGCAAACCCAAGCCATTTTATACACTTCAGCTACAATGAGATACAGTAAAAAGAAACTTGTTTAACAGTAAACTTTGGTCACACATCTGCCATCTGTTCTTATAGATTTCACCACAAAAAAATTATAGCATGCTGGAATTGGAACTAAGCGCTGTGAAAACCATGTCCAAGCGATAGCTTATGTCTGCTACAGACAGCATGTTAGCACTCTGAATTATCTATATTGGACAAATGTTTAGCACAGTGGTTACCATTAAAACATCAACATTAACCTACAGTTCTCACACAGTAGTATCTGAGATATGGCAGCATAGCCCTGACTGCTAAAATTTGAGTAATATTTAGGTGACTAAAGAAAGAATGGGCAGAGATATGTTGCCGAGTCAGACCATCTGATGCACAAAAGAGCAAAAATGTCAGCTTCTTGACAAACAAGAGTGAGATGTACCCACAGAACGTTGCCCATAAGTGTAGTCCAGGGCAGTCACTTGAGCATGAACACTGTGCAAAGAACAGTATATTGGAGTAAAAAATGCAAAGCAGGACATGCTTACCAGAACTATCGGGCAGGACTGCATATACAACATGAGCAGCTCACACACCAAAAATGAACTTCTTCATGTCTTTTTGAAAAACTACAGTCTTATTGAAACACAAGCGATTGAGCTCACTCCAGGAGTCACTCGGTGAAATGCTATAAAACTGGGTGTTCTGCAGGACATCAGATTAAATGAACAACAACAGATTTTAAGGCCAGACGAGACTATAGTATTTTGCACTTTTATGGCACCTTCCTTGTGAGGATCTCAAAACACTTTACAAACTTTAGTGAATTAAACCTCCCCACTCCCCCTGTTAAGTTGTAGGTGCTATTATCACCAGTTTACAGGCACAGAGAGGTTAAGTGACTTGTTCAAGGTCTCCAAGGAAGTTTGTGGCAGAGTTTAGACTAGAACTTTTATTTCCAAGTTTCCAGTTCCATGCCTTAACCAACTTTCCCCCCCTTTGTGCTGAAATCACTACTCCGAATTTTATTGAGTTAAACTAGTGTAAATACAGAATGATTCCATTGAAGACAATGGAGTTCAATGGCTTAAGTGGAGTTACATCAATATAAATGAGATGAGAATTTAACCTACAGGTGTTTTGCCTGACTAAGAACCAAGAATATAAAAATTTAGCTCTAAAATTGTATGGAGTTCTGGCAGATCACATAAAGTCCATACCAGTCTCAGATTCTATTTTCCTGCCTTCCCCTCCTGCAAAAGTGAGTTTAAAGCACCCCATATATCCTGAGATACTTTGAATTGAGGACAGGTCATTTTGGACAGATGTGCATGAAAGGTAGTACCGTACAAAATTTCTGCTACCAGGCAGGAAAAAAAAAATAAGGACAGAGAAGCTGTGTCATGAATTCTGGATATTTTAAAAAATGTCAGTAACTCATCTTGAATTAAGACACCTGGATGATGATTTTTTTTAAGCAGAATGCTTTCAGTAATGTTAAGCTTCTGTCACATAACTGGGTCATTAAGGATTTTTGTCTTTATTTTAGGTTGGGCAAAGCCTGACAAAATGCCTTTTTAAGATCACAAATTGTTACTGAAAAATTTAAAGGGAAAAAATGTGACACGGAATATACATATAAGGAAATTACATGAAACATTTATGGTGGTCGGGGCGAGAGGAAAGAGTCACAAACGTACGTCACTGAATTGACTGTGTGTTTGGAGCCAGGAAGGGGTGGTGTGTGAAGAAGGCCTAGTGCAAATAAATATATGCATTTGTATGTCACACAGCGTTTCCTGGAGTCTTGTTAAATTTATTGAACATTTGATTGGTACAGTACTTTTTAAGATCCACTGATACAGGAACTGATCCTGCACCACTGAAGTCAATGGAAGTTACATCACTGACTTCAACTAGAGCTGGATCAGGCCCACGCAATACAAGAAGGTTTATCCTTAATGGTTTGAACTCCATTACAAGCCAGCCATAGCTCTGCTTCTGTAAATGCTCAAACTCTCTAATTAATAGTCACATGTTCTGAAGTAACTTCAACCATAACTTGGCTAAAATAACAAAAATAACGTTAGCACTAATACCTCGTAACAGCATCATACCGCATAGGCCTGATCCAAAACCCACTGAACACAGTAGAAGTCATTCCACTAGCTTCAATGGACACTAAATCAGGCTTGTATACTTGTTTCAGGTCCATTGGTGTGAGGAGAGAGGTTAGAATTTATGTAGTTCTCCATTCACATATTATGGTCAACAGCAGGAATCAAAAAGGATTCAACATTTATATAGATGATAAGGACACAGTTATGTTAGGTAAGATAAACATTTACAAGGGATATATCTCCCCATGAATAAACCAACCATCAATTGCTTGGGGTAAGGAAGAAACCTCCTCTATGGGCAGCATATTACATAATTCTTTATCTTACACTTTCCTCTCAATCACCCTGCTGGAAACAGGATATAGGAGTAGATGAACCATTGGTCTGATCTAGTATGACGATTCCTATATGCCTATTATAAAGGAAATACCAGACCCATTTTACTTAATACAAGCTATTTCACCTGTAAAAAATTGACTTTGGAAAATTAACTGAAGCGGGCCTAGGTAAGTGCTTTCCCATCTCATAATATTTGTTGGAGCTCAAACTTGGCCAACTTTCTCACATCAATGAATATAATAAAAGACAGTTTCAGCTCTTGGTGATATTCTGCAATCCAGCCACTGAAATTCAAGCCTGGCTACGCTACTATTTTTGGCACCTAGATGAGTCCTTTAGTGAGAATAACACACAATCAATTTCTAACAGTAAAAGATTGTTGTACAGCTTGAGTGTCTTCTTGAGACATTTTTAGTACTACTCTCATTATGAGTGAGCAAATCTCCCTTCCATTTCCCCTATGGTGCATTCAGCCTCATGCTGCAGCTTGTTCTCTCATTATCCATTGCTGCCTCATAATCGTCTGCAAAGACAGAAAATCATGCACCGAGCAGCAGGTGCAAACCAAGCCTAAAGATTTCTGTTTGTAAGAAACAAGCCATAATTCTAGAGCAGCATCTCCAATCACATACCCAAAGAGTATCAGCAGGAGAGCTGTGGCTGCCAAGTTTTCTCGGAAAGTGAAGGCTGATAACTGGAAGGCAGCAATAACACTGATACACAGGCCGACTGGAACCAGGTAAAACAGCTAGAAAGAGAAGAAAAACAGAAACATTGCAGGAGAGCATCTCATAGTGGTCTTATCCAATGAACATGGAAGTGTCTTTGGGATTGGTAGCAACTCTATTTTACACAGTGTACTAGAAATATGTAGGCAGTGGAGTTCTGTAATCTTGTACTCAGTAGTTCCGCCACTGGGCAGCTGGAGTACTGTCCTGCTCAAAAACCCTGCGAAAATACAATCCAAGTATATACATTTACCTTTATTCCAATCCTACAATCCTAGCTGCCATCACTTGATGTTAATTTAAGAAGCTAGCTCCTATATGCAATAGATCCATGTGGGACTGCTGCTCCAATGCCCCCAAACTATATTGCATGCATTTAGTATGGGCAGCAGCAGCACCACAACCACTAGGGTTTCACTGAACAATCCAGCAACCACGGCAAAGCACTGAGAGACAGTTTCAGCCTGACTTTAATGAATGAGAACATATGCAGGTGAAGTATCACCTAACATTTTTAACAGAAACTCACACTGTTTGCATTTACACACAGCAGTAACATACACGCTAGACAATAAAGAATCTAGCCTCCCCTTGATACATGTTCCTATCTGCTATTAACACAAGTTAGCATAGGGAATGATAGTTGTCCAAAGGATCAGGCACAGGACAGATTCTTCTCCCAGTTCTTGGGTTCTTATCACAGTTCTACCAATGACCTGATGTGTGACCTTGGTAAGTCACTTCACCTCTCCGGGCTGCTGCTTATCTCCTCATGATTAGTCTCTTCTGTCAATTTTAAATGTAAGCTCTTGGAGGCAAGAACTGTCTCGGACTCATAAGACTCTAAGGTCAGAAGGGACCATCATGATCATCTAGTCTGACCTTCTGCACATTGCAGGCCACAGAACCTCACCCACCAACTCCTGAAATAGGCCCCCTAACCTCTGGCCGTGTTACTAAGTCCTCAAATCATGATTTAAAGATTTAAAGTTACAGAGAATCCACCATTTACTCTAGTTTAAACCATCAAGTGACCTGTGCCTCATGCTGCAAACAAAGGTGAAAAACCCCCACAGTCTCTGTCAATCTGACCTGGAGGAAAATTCCTTCCCGATCCCAGCTATGGTGATCAGTTGTACTGTGAGTATGTCAGCAAGACCCACCAGCCAAACACCTGGGAAAGAACTCTCTGTAGTAACTCAGAGCCCTTCCCACCTAGTGCCCCATCTCTAGCCATTGGGAATCTATGCTACTTGCAGTCGCAGATGGGCCACGTGCCATTGTAGGCAGTCTTCTCATCCCATCCCCTCCATAAACTTATCAAGCTCAGTCTTGAAACGACTTAGGTTTTTTGCCCCACTGCTCCCCTTGAAAGGCCGTTCCAAAACTTTACTCCTCTGATGGTCAGAAACCTCCATCTAATTCAAGCCTAAACTGTTGATGGCCAGTTTATATGCACTTTTTCTTGTGCCAACATGAGACCTTAACTTCAATAACTCCCTCCCTGGTATTTCTCCTTCGGATGTATTTTTAGAGAGCAATCATATCTCCCCTCACCCTTCATTAGCGTAGGGTAAACAAGCCAAGATCCTTGAGTCTCCTCTTCTAAGGTAGATTTCCCATTCCTCTAATCATCCTAGTAGCCCTTCTCTGCATCTGCTCCAGTTTGAATTAATCTTTTTTAAACATGGGAGACCAGAATTGCATACAGTATTCCAGATGAGGTCTCAGCAGTGCCTTGTAAAATGATACTAACATTTCCCTGTCTCTACTGGAAATACCTCACTTGATGCATCCTACGCATTAGTCTTTTTCCACAGCTGCATCACATTGGCAGCTCGTAGTCATCCTGTGATCAACTAATACACCCAGGGTTTTCTCCTCCTGTGTCACTTTGAATTGATAAGTCCCCATCTTATAGAATAAATTCTTGTTGTTAGTCCCTACGGGCATGACCTTGCACTTTGTACTATTACATTTTATTCCATTTCTATTACTCCAGTTTACAAGACCATCCTGATCATCTTGTAGGATATTCCAATCTTCCTCCGTATTGGTAATACCTCCCAACTCCATGTCATCCACAAAGTTTATTAGCACATTTCCATTTTTTATGCCAAGGTCAGTAATAAAAATTCCCCCCAAGAATAATAACCCTAACCCAAGACCAATCCTTGAGGAAATCCACTAGTAACCTCCCTCCAGCCTGATAGTTCATCTTGCAGTATGACCTGCTGTAGTCTCCCCTTTAACCAATTCCTTATCCTTTCAATTCTCATATCAATCCACTTCTTCTCCAATTTAACTAATAATTTCCCATGGGAAACTGTATCAAATGCCTTACTGAAATCCCGGTAGATGAGATCCACTGCATTTCCTTATCCTTAACATTATTTTATCCCAATTAGTGTTTACTTCTATGTCCTTAACTACTTTTCCTTTCAAAATTGTTCCAAAATCTTGCATACAATTGAGGTCAAACAAATAGGCCTGTAGTTTCCCAGATCACTTCTCCCCCCTTCCCCACTTTCTTAAAAATAAGTACGGTTTTAGCATTTCTTCAGTTGGAGAGTATAACCCCCGAGTTTACAGATTCATTAAAAATCCTTGCTATTGGGCTTGCAATTTCATGTGCTAATTGCTTTAATATTCTTGGATGGAGTTTATCCCCCCCTCCCATTTAGTCCCAATAAGCAGCTTGAGTTTGACTTCTAAATTGGGTGTGGTAATTTCCATAAACTCACTCCAATTATTCACATTGCCACTACCCCTAAACTCTTCATTACCCTTATTAATAACTGAGGCAAAGTATTTGTTTAAGTGTTGGCCCATGCCTAGATTATCTTTAATCTCCACCCCAGCCTCAGTGCTTAGCGGTCCCACTTCTTATTTATATGGCTATAGAACCTTTTACTATTGGTTTTAATTTCCTTTACAAGGTCTGACTCTGCTTGGTTTTCCACAATTCTCACTTTATCCCTACACCTTCTGACCTCCAGGAGGTAGCTTTCCTTGCTGATCCTTCCCATCTTCCATTCCTTGTAGGCTTTCCGCTTTCTCTTAATCACCTGTTTGAGATGCTTGCTCATCCAGCTTGGTCTGCAACCCTTCCCTACAATTTTTTCCCCACTTGCTTTGCAGGTTTCAGATACTTTAAGTCAAAGTTGTAGAAACTAACTCCACGCCTCCTTCACATTCAGAGCCTTGCGTTCTTCAGTCCAGTCCACTTCCCTCTTAATACGTGTTGTACAGCACCTGGCACAATGGGGCCTTGATCTCAGTTGGGACCCTCTAGGTGCTACTGTTACAGATAATGATTAATAACAACAGCCTCTCTTTTTATTGAGGGAATGATAACAGGGTTCTCATTTTTAAAAAGGACTTTCAAACTGAGGAACAATATGAAACATCAGACTCATCCCACAGGACACTGATTAGTTCCCAACTAATTTAACACCTTGGAGACTGTCATTTTCTAAGATTTAAGAGGAGGACAATGGAGCCAGATGTGAGGAAGTGGATGTGGTATTTTCATCCTGCTTGCAGTGCACAGGTTATTCAAGCAGCTGATCAATTTTTAGCCTCTGTGAAAGGACTGCACACTATGTTTATGTTGGCATTAGGGCTGGAGAACTGTATAAGTATGTTTGGGTGAATGTTTTCATTAATACTACCTGTTTTCAGTTGCTCATAACTTTCAGAAATTTTCACCTATTAGTCTGAAAATTTCCCAGCCTGGTAACTGCCCAAAAGTGAATTAAGGAGAGAAAAAAAACACACACGCACCCTACCCGCCCCTCTTCTCCCCCCCCCCCCACCCCCCAACTATTATAAACAGTTTCATGCAACAGTGTTCCACAAATGCAGTTTTCAGCTATGCAGGGACCCTGAATACTTCAGTGTGAACATTAAGTGGAACAAGGTCTTGTTTAAAGAGCTCCAGTCCATGGATTTTTTTTCACTAGGGATTTCCATAAAAATATTACATTAAGTAGATGTGATGGTTTTGCAGTTACGAATTGAAACAGCCTTGTCAATGTTAAGGTTGCACATGCAATCTTCATGTTGCCTTCTTTTTGTGTATGGTTTATGACACAACGTTAATTTAGATTGGGCCCAGAGCAACACAACTTTTCATAATATTTTTTACATATTACATTTTTCTTATTATTGAAGATCTTACTGGAAATATTAATTCAATTAATGGACATATTAAGAACAGACAGAGTATCATGGGATAATGGGATCATAAATCAAATATTAAAATGTATCACAAATCTAAGGAAGATTATCTAATTAATGACATATGACATGATCTGAACTCTTACAAAGCCTGGGAGGAGTCCACGTTTGACTTTTCATATATTCATGCATTCAGAATCTCTAACTTACCTGCAGTCTGATTAGCATTTAAGCAGTGCCTGTTCTTTCCCAGCCCAGGATACATCATACAGAATATGTGACAACATTTTGAAAGCAATGGACTGGCAAAACTAACAAGGAGCTGACTTTGCTGCACAATCAAGCACAAGGAGAAGCCGTGCCCTCACTATGAGCGAATAAGCTCTCAGTCAAGCACCCTTATTTGAAATGAGAGCAAAGGGAATACAGAAATTTACTGGCTAAATAAATGGCTTTTTGTGTAAATGTTCTCTTATTTCAAGTTTGCTCAAGTGTGAAAGTCCCATTTTAGAACACGGCTGGGTGAAGCTCTAGTGTTACAGATTCAGAATAGTTTGACTGAGAACCACAAATGTTCTAAATATCTGTGTCCCAAGAATAACTTGTGTGCTCAGTGCTTTCAATTGCTTTGTGCTAGACCTGGATTGCATTCTGAGTCCTCCTTTCCCTGAACTAACAAGGATAAGGAGTACTGCAGAAGTGTGTTCCTCCCTTGTCATACAGATTGGCTGGAGTGCTTTGAGGTGAAGCTGCTGGATAACTGAACTGGCATCAATTTGTTCCAGAGGCAGTAGAACCCAGTCTCCTTGGAAAAAAACACACTAAAATAATTAAACAGAGTACGTATATATATACAGTTATTTTACTGAGCTCTTCTGGGAGGAGGGAATTCATCTTCAGCATGCCAGGGAGTCGGGGTCTCTGCTTTGGCTCTGAATAGGTCAGTGTTGCACGGTCTGTTTGTGGATGGATTACAGAATCCATTATTATATGGCTCCATGGGCCAACCATACACAGGGGACACAAAATATCAGTGACTGTGAATAGGTTGCACTGCAGACTGGCTGCAAGCTGGAATGGTGAATTCTATTCCCTCACCCCTGATTAGCTCCCTGCACAAAGACTAATTTCTCACACTTTGTAAGTGGAGCCATGAATTCCAGCCACAGTGATGCTTTAACTGCATGAGTTAAATCCTACTTTCCAAAAGTCATTTCCTACTCATGCATGTTTTGGTATCTTTGCACTTGGTAAGTAAGGAACTGATTGGGAGAGATTTAGAAAACAATAATGTTCTTGATATTTTCAAAGGATGGAAAGATTTTCATATTTTTCGGTGCACTGACTGCAGATGAAGAATGCTAGTTTGTAGGAGACTGAATTAATGTTGCTAATAATCTAACCTAGCTGCATGAGCACTGAAATGGAAGTGGAACTCTGTTTGCAAGATAGAGATTTTACTTGTATGCCTGCATCTGAGTTAGGAAGTTCTCTGCATATGAATCCATATATTCTATTATTTACTATATACATCACCCACAATGGAGAGTGCAGTTTACAAGTCAACTTTGGAAAACACAGAGAACACAATCCCTGCTGGGTGGAGTTTTATATTACAGTGGAAAAGCATGAATGGGTATAATACAGTGGATATATACAGAATGGATGTCTTAACATGTAACAATCAAGCAGGGTGTTACCCTAAACATTTCTAACAGAATTCCACTGTACTAAACATGTATTTTATTATGAACACAACTCCTCCACTAGTCTGAGTCCACCCAAAACAACCCATTCAGAAATATACCTGCAGCCATGCAGAGACATGTGTTGCCTTACACAGTACATACCATATCATACAGAAAGTTAGCAAGCCAGTAGGTCTTGTAGCCAAGTCCAGATATGTGCTGTAGCCGCTTTGTACCGGACACTCTGTCTTTCACTACCGAGCTTCCAATGGATGCCGTAAGGATAGAGAAACCCAACATGATACACAGCGCCACTCCACACTGGCGAACATTCTCCATTCTGGGGTTCAAAACAAAATGGTACCATTAAAACAAAGGCAGGCAAATATTTTCAAGTCCCATTTCTTACCAAAACAATTGCTACTTATCTTGATAAATATGAGATTAGTAGTATTATGTACATACAGACACATCCACAAAACAAGTACAGATATAGAGATGTTAGTATCTCTTAGTAAATATTAACCTTTTTAGTCCTTTTCTTTCTGTATACTTGATTCATTTATATCTTAACTATTCTTTAGAATCGTTAGGATAGTAACAAAGAGTATGTTGAATTCTAAGGCCCAGAACACTGGTCCTTGACTGATAAGTAACTCTATTCAGGAATTCTGTGCTGTATCTAATAATCCATGGCATCTCTATGTCAATAGAACTCTTGATAGTCTGATAAACAATCCCCTTAACATACATACATACATGTAAAATGCTTACATAAACATATATAACCCTGCAAAACTGATAAGAGATTATTGTTGCAGCAGATGTTTCCTTTAGAGAATCAACAGGGAAGAATGATTATGGGGGGAGAAAGACTCCACTGAAAGATATTATCTTGAAGAATTGTTGGTCCTCTCAGCTGTAAATAATTATGCCTTCACACATAAATCAGGTAAACTGAGAATATAAAGAAATGACATCAGAACATATGTTTCTTTTGGCAAAGACGGTGTCTGCTTGAAAACCCTATAAAATGACATTGGTGTTGGAATTTAGTTGAGGTATAAAACTGCATCCCTCCAGTGAGAGTGAAGAAGACAGACAGACACAGATCTTGATCTTACAACAAAAGTGGGCTAATATATCTATTCTTTCTGTATTCTGTATAATGCTGTACTAATCTCTGATTGATAATCTTTGATTAAATAATTCCAATTGAGCCTGTTCTTCGACAATCTTGAGTCATCATTAACTCAGACTGGCAACAGAGAGAACACACAGATGCACTTTGACCCCAAAACTGCATGTACATGCTGCACTCATCAATCCAATCAGAGAATAGGAACAAGACAACGTAACTTCTTTAACTAACTGACGCACACATTTCAAAGTTTGAATATTTACAGTGAACCCTTTGCAAGATTTTCCCTCTTCACAGAGGATGAACATCTTCATGTAGAAACTCAATCATTCCAAATAATGAACACCTTTGAGAATTTTGTGTCCTGAGTTCAAACAGTTTGTGACCAGAAAACAGATGACGTTCAACAATAAGTTATACATTATTATTTTTTCTCTCCAAACTAATATAAGTCTTATACACCCTTGTACTATATACTGGCAATGGAAATGCATAGCTAAATGGACTTGTGCATCGCCAAATTCCTGCATATAATATATATGTGTTTTAATCTGCAACATTCATTATTTGGCCATTGGGGCTTTTCTTTTTATTTTATTAACAGTTTACTTACATTTTGTCCTCATCTAGCAAGGTTCCTCCATATGGATGGCTATAGAGCGTGATTCCTGTGAAGGGAAATTAAGAAAACCCCACATTAATGCTACAAGCTCTAGAATTAACAGACCCTGAAATTTATATTAAAAATCATTATCTTGGGTGGGGGGGGAAGAGATACTTATAAAACTTGTCAAAGTTCCTTTGTGATTTTCAAGTTACAAAGTTGTTTCAGAACTTGTTTTGTGAACAGAGTGCAGAGTTGGCAGAGTTTATGATAATGAGTGATAGAAGACGAAAGAGCAACAGAGAGGAATAGAGAATGATGCAAAATGAAAAGGAGAGGAAACAAAAGAAAGATTACTTTATTTTGAATATTCTCACTTTGGTGGGTAGGCATTACTTCATATCTCAATGTGCCATTAACATGGAGGATTGGTGTTAGCAGCTCCATAGTTAAGTCTCCGACTGTGCAAATTGACCATATGCTGTGAAATTCTCAGCCAATCTGTGATCTAGACAATGGGAACTGATGATGCTCAGGACTCAAGTGTTGACCTCTTGCAGGATCAGGGATTAAGGCTACAAATTGGCCCTTTGATTTCTGAATTCCAATTACACAAGGATGTTATATTTGGCCAATATATTGTACACTGACCTAATATAAGTAACCAATGATGGATGGAGTTTACTTCTCTGTATGGGCTTGATCCCGAAAGGCATTTGAGAGACATTGTCAAATTAGAGATTATCCTCTGTAGAAAAATTGTTGATTTCACAGGAGTTACGTATGGGGGAAAATGTAGACCAGTATCCTACATTAACCTTTATCTGATTGTATTATTTTTATTTTTTTAATATTTTATTTTTTAAATCATCTATTTTTCACCTTGAGTGTTTATTTCAAAAACTGAAGGCAGTTTTCAGTGTCAGACAATTCTCTTTTTGTTGAAGTGGGGGTGGGTGGGCGGATTTTCCTCTTGGGGGAAATCTACATTTTGCTCAGGATGAGATTTTTAATATTTTCATGCACAATTTAAAAAAAGCTTTCATATCAACTATTAATTGGACTTGCTGTCCAATTTGAGACTGAAGGAACTGGGTTATTGCCAAGGAAAACAGAGGCCCTGTGATATCATAAAATATAATGATATCGTTAAATAATAATAATAGTTTTAGTTATTTTATTTGTCCATTTTCTGGGATGTTCACACACTGAGTTGTTGCACCCTTCATTTATTTTATGTCTCCATATCCGCCGGCAGATGAGGCCATTTGGAAGAACACTCATGAAAGTTGATGATAACCTGGAACTGAGTCAATTTCATTCCCATTTCTCTCATCCATTCACAGACTCTTGTCATTGGCCCTAGATACTAACCTGTTTCCTCACACTCCCAACTCCTGACAGATCCCTTCCCCTGCAGAAGCCCCCTCCAAATCTGGGGACCACTCACAACAGTGAAAAAGGGGAAACCCTAATACACAATTCAAGAACCTGATGGTTGCTGATCTCCTGCTCTGTCCTGCTGAATGTCTTCTAAGTACTCAGCCACCTCATAGCACTCTGCCTTGTCTGACCTGCCCTGACCATTCACTCCTCTGCAGTACCTGCCCCTTCATGTCTCTCAGTATTAGGACAAAGATGAGACTGGGAGCAAGGGGCAGGGGCAGCTCCAGGCACCAGCGCAGCAAGCACGTGCCGGGGGCGGCAAGCCGCGAGGGGCGGCATGCCGGTCGCCGTGAGGGCGACAGTCAGGCAGCCTTCAGCGGCTTGCCTGCAGGAGGTTCGCCAGTCCCGCAGTTTCGGTGGCAATTCGGCGGCGGGCACGCCAATGCCGCGGGACCGGCAGATCACCCGCAGAAACGCCGCCGAATCCGCGGGACCAGTGAACTGCCCGCAGGCATGCCACCGAAGGCCACCTGACTGCCATGCTTGGGGCGGCAAAAAACATAGAGCCACCCCTGGCAAGGGGAGCAAGGTAAATAGTACAAACAGATTAGAGAGGAGAGGTAGCTCTTGGCCAGAGGGAAACCAGACAAGCTGCAGCCAGCCCTTTCAAACCAGCCCCTTCTTCTGTCTACAGATTGCCCCTCCTTCTTGGTGCAGAACCCACTGCTGTCCTCCCCAGGACTGTTCAGCACTGGCCAGTCCTGATGGGTTAACACCACTCAGGGTTAGCCAGTGTCATATGGATTCATGTCAGCTCTCTTGCATTTGGATTGGGGAAGTGAGTCCAATGGTGTTATATATCAGTAGTGGATTTGTTTCACATAAAAGATATAATAGGGATTCTATGGTAATTTATGTACTTTATGTATTCTCTTTTCATGATTAGTTATGAAGGTTGTTATTACAATCTAAATGGAATGATTGATATTTTACCAGTGTTTAAATCACACCTGTGGGTTTTCTATGAACCTGATTTCTTTTGTAGAAAATCATTCTCTAGCTGAAGTACCAAAATAAAAGAAAACGAAAGGCTTGAAAATGTAGGATTTCCTATTAAAAAGTAAAATGGCTGATTTGGTTGGTTGAGAACATTGCTAGTGTGATATCCGGTCCTATGTTTGTGTTGGCTTTTGCATACAGCCAGGTTGTAGAAAACTAGTAAACTTATAATAAAGTCATTACACTTCAGGGTTGAGAATTTACTAGGGTCTGGGATGGTGGCGCTGCTGAGCTGGCAGAGAAGTGAGAGCTCTGTAAAAAGAAAGGATGGTCAGATCAAGGACTATAGCCCTTTGATCTCTAAGATCTCCCTGACACAGACAACACCATCTGAAGATTCCTCGTTTCTGGCTGAATCAACAGCTGTCTGGTTGGTTTGATGGCACAACCAACCTCATCCAAGGTTAGGATCTGCCCCTTCATTTTAACAAGGAGAGAAATGTTCTTTCCAAAACCCGATCCTCATCAGAGCCCTGCAGGAGGCCAGTTATATGAACTAACCACAACTGTTTAGGGTCCAACTGTATCCCCAAGATAAACCTAAACATTATTCTGATAATAGGCACAATCAGCCTAAACATCTACATTATTGTCCTATCCCCTGAATGCCTTTGTTCCTCAGCTTCAAGTCAATAATAAATAAAACAGGATACCAATGGAAAGTCATCTTGGAATCAAAACTTGAACAGCGGAAGCTTAAACCAAGTATAATTCTGAGACTTCCAAACACTCAACNTTCCTTTACTTAAAAAGGAGTGCAGGAGCTTATTCCTCAGAAAAGTTTTACATGCTTTTACACAGATGGATAGATGGATGTATATTATAACTGAGATTGTATTTACTCCTTTCATTTGGGATCCTGGTGGATACAGATAAATCTCCTACTGGATTAGAAATGGGTAAACCATTTGGATAAAATAAGAATTGAACTAAACCGTCACCAAACACTCAAGCTGAACCCAGCCTATTTAGAAGTTTGAAAAATGTCGGTTAAATTTGCCAGAAGCTGGGAATGGGTTACAGGGGATGGATCACTTGATGATTACCTGTTCTGTTCATTCCCTCTGGGGCACCTGCCATTGGCCACTGTTGGAAGACAGGATGCTGGGCTTGATGGACATTTGGTCTGACCCAGTATGCCCATTCTTATGTATGTATGTTCTTTCAGAACCCTCATAAGCTCATTTTTCATTAATACCTACGCCTGAGCTTTCTGTTTCTAATCAATGCCCCGGATCTCATTTGTATCAGTGGCAAAACTTCCATAGACTTCAAAAACAAAAAAAGGAGCAGGTTCCAAAGAGAAAAAATGCTGCTGAACAAGGAGTTTCTTGTTAGACTTTCAGTGCAATTTTACAGTCCAACGGTCTTAGAAACTCAAAATGTTAGGACTTCATTCCAGGAATATCAGACATTTGGGTCTCTCTCTGCTTAGACATTACATTAACAGGCACCTTAGAAATATTATAGATATGGAGATGCAGAGAGCAAGCACTTGGGGTCCTTGAAACCTGTGACCTCACCCCCTGATTTTAGAGTCCTGGAAATCTCAGTTTTTAATTTTTTTAAGGTGAGTGTCTAATCCTTCCCCTTGCAAAGCTAAGCTCTGATCCTGCAGAGTGCTTAAGCACATGCATGAGTTTAAGCATGTGAATAATCCCATTGAATTCAATGGGACTACTCATGTGCTTGAAATTAGGCATGTACTTAAGTGCTCTGCGGGATCAGGACACTAGACTGTAAATGGATGTATACCGATTGCTAGGGTAGAAAGTTTACCACAGAGAGACTTCAGGAGTTACAGATTATTCATGGTATCCTTACAGACATGTGGGACTGCCCTTTGGATATAATAAAATTTGCTAAAATGGATCCTCCATTCTAGAGGGAACATGAGATCAATTCGCAGCTGTTGAAGGCGGTGCTCTCAGCACTGCCTTTAATGACACTACAGCTACTACAAGTTCCTTCTCAGCTGCTGGCCTGCTGTCTGCAGGTAGGTGATTCCTCTATTGAGCAGCTCGTATGGCCTGTGGCCACAATAAGGAATAACTCAATACTGTAAGAGGCTAAATGGTCTAATGGACCAAGCATAGATCTGAAAGCAAGAGACCCCTGCTTTCTCAACTACCATCTGACTCGGTGTGTGATTTTAATCTAGTCTATACAGACAAAATTTTCAACAATGCCCATTAATTTGGGGTACCTAGACCTGATCTTTGGAATTGCTCAATACTCACATCTCCAAATGAGGTCAATGGGAGCTGAGAGCTCTCTGTACCTCTGAAAAATCAGTCCTCAGGTGTCTCAAATTGGGCACCCAAAGTTTGTGGACACTTTTGAAAATGAAGACCTTATATTCTGTCTGAATTTCCCCAACTGTAACATGAGGACAATATTTCCCTCTTTACTTCTCAGAGGGATTATGATAATTAATTAAAATTATATTTAAATTCAGCAGAATGCCCACAAAAATCCTAGTGGTACCAAGACTGCTCACCCAGCTTATTCAGATAATTGTCCCTTAAAATGTTTTCTGTATTTTGGACATAAGTCTGGATGGCTGGGCTCTACTTCTCCTGCAGCTGGAAGTAAGTTATAGCATGAATACTACCCATTCCACTTCTTATTTAAAAGGAGATAGCTAAAGAATCACTTTGCTTATCTTTCCCACTAAACCAAGATTGACCCTGGGCACAGGAGTCACTCATCTTTTGAAGGAGGAGAGGCAAACACCGATTTTGCAGATCTACCCTGTAGAGAACTTGGGAGATTGCTATATTATTTGTATGACTATTGTGTATGCCTCAATTTACCTGCTCATTGTTACTCATAGACTCATAGACTTTAAGGTCATAAGGACCATTATGATCATCTAGTCTGACCTCCCGCATGATGCAGGCCACAAAAGCTGACCCACCCACTCCTGAAATAATTCTCTCCCTTGACTCAGCTGTTGAAGTCCCCAAATCTTGATTTAAAGACTTCAAGTTGCAGATAATCCTCCAGCAAGCGACCCCTGCCCCATGCTGCGGAGGAAGGCGAAAAACCTCCAGGGCCTCTGCCAATCTACCGTGGAGGAAAATTCCTTCCCGACCCCAAATATGGTGATCAGCTGAACCCCGAGCATGCGGGCAAGACTCTCCAGCCAGACACTCAGGAAAAGACTTTTAATATCCCATCATTGGCCCTTGGTACTAATTACCAGTGATGGAACGTTATTGACCTATTAACTAAATCACGTTATCCCATCAAACCATTCCCTCCATAAACTTATCAAGCTTAATCTTACGATGCTGGCTACATGGTCTCAAAGAGTTAACCTTGGCTGGAGCTCTCAACAGAGGAGGGCTGGAAAATGGACAATGACATCAGATAAACCTTAGTGCCTGGTGCGCAAAAAGATAACTGAGGGGCCAATTCCTCTGAAGTCTCACTTCTGCTAGGCTCTGGCTAGCACAGCTATTGATAGGGGAAGACACTGGCAGGAAAGCAGAGATGAAGACCTTTGGTTCTGATAAAAGTAGCCCTGAAATAAACACTGAGGGTGAGGCGAGCGAAGACTCTCTGAGAGACTGCTAGGGATGCTCTCTGTGATCCCAGCTCCCTGAATAGATGCATGGGACAAATGGGACCTATCTAAACTTGCAAGGAGACGGTGAGGGAGTTAAGCAAGATAGATTCAGGTAGATTGTTTATTGTCTAAAGATCTGTTTCTCTGAATGCCTTGATTCTAAATAAACAATGATTTGCTTTATGAAACCTGCTTGGTCACTGGAATTACCATTTGATAGCGGTCCTGAAAAGGAGTACCTGGGATAGGGGTCAAATCCAATCAGACCTGCTGAGACATTCACAGTTGATAACCAGGATAGCTGCAGCTCAGCACTTGGTCTCAGAGAGGCAGTTGCGGGGTTCCACCCTGAGATGTGAAAGTAGTGAGACTTATCGCCTGGGTGGGAGATGCACTCCAAGGGCCACACGGGGGTCTGAGATGCAGCTAGCTTGGTAACTGTGACATACCCAAAAGTGCTAAGGCTGGCTCCACAGAGGTAGAGCCAGACTCTCAGCTGGTGCAAATTTGCATAGTTGTGCGAACTTATACCTGCTGAAAACCCGAGCAATAGATTATACAGAGGAAAATCATCCACACTTACAATAATTTTCTGAGCCAAATCAAACAATATGAGATTAGTGAAACATGCAAAACAGTACTAAAGAGGAAATGGCATCAAACATTTTACTGCAAAAGGACAAAAGCTCTTCAGTGACATTCTCAACACACTGAAAAATACCTTCCCTTCTGCATGCACAAAGGCCTGTATTTATTGAATGCAGCAAAGAAGCCAGAGGAAACACTAACAAAAGTGTAAAATGACTAAGCCACTACTAGACAAGGATCGGCAGAGGCTAAGTTAGGTCCCATACAAGGAATCATATCATAAGATCACAGAATACACACAGATAAAAGAAAATGGGACAACTGCCAGGAAACAAAAATCCGTGGGGAATAAGATGTGCCCTATGCAGTTGCATGACACAAAATTTACTGAAAAAGCAAACTAGTGAAAGAGCTACCCTTTACTCGTTAAGTCATAGTACTGAAAATAAAATGTGCAATCCACAACGAAGGACATAGTCACAAAATGTAAACAAGCCTCCTTAAAAATAGAACTACTGGGGTAACTACCTTCTATTTCCAAAATGTCCATAAGCAGAATGCAGATTAAACAAAGAAACAGATTTTTTTTTTTAAATGAACACAAATAATTGGAGTTGACTCTCTGGTCTTGGCAATGACAATGACAATATCTGTCATTGTCATGCTTAGTTCAGAGCAGTGCTGCAAGTTGTTCTCTTTCCAGAGTACTAAATATTATTCTTAATTAGTAATTTGTTGGAAAAAAGTTCCATATCATCTAAATTGAGAAAGAAAAAAATAGAGACATAAAATGTCATACTATATTAAAATGAGCAAATGTAGTTTGGTAGATCCATAAATATTTCATGTATTTCTTTTTTTAAAACTTTACTTTCTATAATCTACCAACTCCTAAAGTTCTCATTTCTAATCACGAAGGCCCTCTTAGTTTACATATATATTTGTCCTGATGCAGCTGTTAGTGGGAGATGTAATGTACATATTGGTTGCTTACTTGCCTTTATGTGCCTTTTTTATTGCGTAGACTTGCTATGATGGCTTTTGTTAAACTGAAAACCAAGCACATAATTTTTAAGATCTTAAAGCCCTTTCTTCAAGTTTGAGTCATAACTCAAATCAAGGAATGTAAATGATGGATAAAATGAGGAGGTTCAAAATAATAAAGCCTCTGTTTAATGGATATGTGTCGTGTTTTATTCGGGGATTTTTATGGAATGTACTTGGAAGACTTGAATGAACAGTCTTTAGGGCAAGTTTTACAAAATTGGTATTCACCAGGGAAAACATGTCATGCCACACTGAGTAATCTGATTGATTCAGCTCTAGTCCTTTCTGCTTCTTTTCATAAATTTCTTAATCTAAAATGGATTGTTTCACACCTGAAGAATACCACTCTGCCCCTGTTGATTTACTGCACCAGAATTTTTCCAGTGGCTCCAAAATACCTTCCTTAGAAACTTCAGTGTCTGTCAAGGCCACACACTGATCTCCAATAAAAAGTCCCTTTTGAATAGAAGTATTCACATTATCTTTTACAGTGAGGATTTAGGGTAGGGTTTTTAAAAGCATATAAGTAACTCTGGAGCACAAGTAACATTGAAAGTCAATGAGACTTGCACTCCCAAGTCATTTAGTTGTTTCTAAAAATGCCAGCCTAAGGCTCTAATACTGAAAGCTCATGTCAATCTCCACTGAAGTCAATGGGACTGTATATAGGCACAGGATTTTGCCTACACAGAACCAATACTAGGACTGGACCTCTATGAGCAAACATCATGTAACTAATCCCTGATACCATACTTCAGCATCTTCTTTAGAATTGCCAGCATCTTCTTACAGGGTTGTAACTTCTGAAAGTAATTGCAGGTTTCTGCTGTTACTGGTCCACAAGTATCTCTCCCCAAACTTGGCTAATGGCAGTGGCTATCAACAAAGTGAGAAAGGTCTGGCCACTAATCAGACGGATGAGAAAGAAATGTGATGTTTCTGCTGTGCTGCAAAGCAAACCTCTGTTCTATGGGTCCGATGCAAAGCCCACTGTAGTCAATAGACAGACTAGCTCTATGGCCCTCATCCTCTAAATAAGAATCTTTGAACATGGACTCTGATACCCATGCAGATTCCAATGGATCAGGATCTTTGTGTCCCAGTCACAGAGGTAACTGAATGGAATATTAGGAAAACTGAACACCATGAAGGTTAGGCTTATTGAGATACAGTAACTTGAGAATGGGAACCACTGCTTCAGTGGTTAGTTTCATGTGCTTGGATACATGCTTCCTCTATACCAGGAGTCGGCAACCTTTCAGAAGTGGGGTGCCGAGTCTTCATTTATTCACTCTAATTTAAGGTTTCGCGTGCCAGTAATACATTTTAACGTTTTTAGAAGGTCTCTTTCTGTAAGTCTATAATATATAACTAAACTAGTGTTGTATGTAAAGTAAATAAGGTTTTTAAAATGTTTAAGAAGCTTCATTTAAAATTAAATTAAAATGCAGAACCCCTCCCACCCCCCCAAGACCGGTGGCCAGGACCCGGCAGTGTGAGTGCCACTGAAAATCAGCTCACGTGCCGCCTTCGGCACGCGTGCCATAGGTTGCCTACCCCTGCTCTATACGCTACAGAGGACAGCTGTGAAAAGGACAGAGGCATCACCCCATCCTAACACTGAGCACAAGCACCAGAACTTGCACATCAGGGATTTGGAACTGTGTGAGGCCTTTGCATGTATGTCTTTATTGTTGAGATAGCAGTTCTGAGAAGAAGAAAAAAAACATTGCTTTTTTAGTTTGTTTTTTGAAATTCCCTTTGCTTCCTTCCCTCTGGGGCTTTTTCTGGATAGTTCACTGTACAGGTACATTTTTTGAGGAAAATGTTCTTTATATCTGATATCTATTCTTCATAGTGTTCAGTGAATGACTTTAAAGTTTATATAGTTTGGGAACAAAAAGGGACTATAGTCATTGTTACCAGCCCTGGTAGCCTCATTGCTGATAGGGAACAGGTGTGATACTATGATAGTTCGTCTCTTGCTTTCTTTTTGTTTGCTCTGCTAAATGGACTGTATTGTCAAAAGTGTATGGTGGGAGATGCAGTGTTTCTGGAGTATACCTCCCCTAGAAAACAGCATCAGGAATTCCTGAACTATCTGCCAGTATGTGTTACTATTAGGTTAGTTGCTTCCTACCATCAGAAGTGAGGAAAATCATGCCCATTTGGCTAACAATACTTGTATATTATGAGGCTGCTTTCCTGAAATGGAGAGGGGGGGAAATTGCAGCATCGAACTATATAACAGAATTTGAAATTCTTTCAACATACAATTGATGCAAGAGACTGAATGGATCAGAAATTGGTAAGGCACAGAATTGTTCACCTCTAGGCCCATGTCACAGGGTGACTGCCCCTTTAAGGGGTGATGGGTCTAGCCTCATCAATACTACACTTAGCTCGCCTCCCCAGGAAGGAGGATAAAATAAGCACAGTCACGTGACAGGCAGGTCACGTGGCTAAAAAAAAAAATCAGTTCTTCTGGGGTGAAGATAAAAACAGAAGCTTCTGCAACATTAAAGGGGTAGAGAGAGGGCAGACAGCCTGGAGAGGAGCATGGCAGGGGGAATTGGAAGCCTAGAGAGGACAGATTTGGGTCTAAAGGTGGAAAGGAGACCAGATTGTTTAAAGACCTCCAGAAGAGGGAATGTCACGTTGAGTACCCTTGGATGGTTTAGACCAATGTTTCTCAAACTAGGGCCGCCGCTTGTTCAGGGAAAGCCCTGGCGGGCCGGGCCGGTTTGTTTACCTGCTGCGTCCGTGGTTCGCTGCTCCAGGCCAATGGGAGCTGCAGAAAGTGGCACGGGCCGAGGGACGTACTGGCCGTCACTTCCCGCAGCCCCCATTGGCCTGAAGCAGCGAACCACGGCCACTGGAAGCTGCGATCGGCCAGACCTGCAGACGTGTCAGGTAAACAAACAGCCCACCAGGGGCTTTCCCTGAACAAGCGGCGGCCCTAGTTTGAGAACCACTGGTTCAGACCCAACAAATCCTGCATTTTGGCAGGGGGTTAGACTAGATGACCCTTGCAGTCCCTTTTAACCCTATGATTCNCCTCCCACCCCCCCAAGACCGGTGGCCAGGACCCGGCAGTGTGAGTGCCACTGAAAATCAGCTCACGTGCCGCCTTCGGCACGCGTGCCATAGGTTGCCTACCCCTGCTCTATACGCTACAGAGGACAGCTGTGAAAAGGACAGAGGCATCACCCCATCCTAACACTGAGCACAAGCACCAGAACTTGCACATCAGGGATTTGGAACTGTGTGAGGCCTTTGCATGTATGTCTTTATTGTTGAGATAGCAGTTCTGAGAAGAAGAAAAAAAACATTGCTTTTTTAGTTTGTTTTTTGAAATTCCCTTTGCTTCCTTCCCTCTGGGGCTTTTTCTGGATAGTTCACTGTACAGGTACATTTTTTGAGGAAAATGTTCTTTATATCTGATATCTATTCTTCATAGTGTTCAGTGAATGACTTTAAAGTTTATATAGTTTGGGAACAAAAAGGGACTATAGTCATTGTTACCAGCCCTGGTAGCCTCATTGCTGATAGGGAACAGGTGTGATACTATGATAGTTCGTCTCTTGCTTTCTTTTTGTTTGCTCTGCTAAATGGACTGTATTGTCAAAAGTGTATGGTGGGAGATGCAGTGTTTCTGGAGTATACCTCCCCTAGAAAACAGCATCAGGAATTCCTGAACTATCTGCCAGTATGTGTTACTATTAGGTTAGTTGCTTCCTACCATCAGAAGTGAGGAAAATCATGCCCATTTGGCTAACAATACTTGTATATTATGAGGCTGCTTTCCTGAAATGGAGAGGGGGGGAAATTGCAGCATCGAACTATATAACAGAATTTGAAATTCTTTCAACATACAATTGATGCAAGAGACTGAATGGATCAGAAATTGGTAAGGCACAGAATTGTTCACCTCTAGGCCCATGTCACAGGGTGACTGCCCCTTTAAGGGGTGATGGGTCTAGCCTCATCAATACTACACTTAGCTCGCCTCCCCAGGAAGGAGGATAAAATAAGCACAGTCACGTGACAGGCAGGTCACGTGGCTAAAAAAAAAAATCAGTTCTTCTGGGGTGAAGATAAAAACAGAAGCTTCTGCAACATTAAAGGGGTAGAGAGAGGGCAGACAGCCTGGAGAGGAGCATGGCAGGGGGAATTGGAAGCCTAGACAGATTTGGGTCTAAAGGTGGAAAGGAGACCAGATTGTTTAAAGACCTCCAGAAGAGGGAATGTCACGTTGAGTACCCTTGGATGGTTTAGACCAATGTTCCTCAAACTAGGGCCGCCGCTTGTTCAGGGAAAGCCCTGGCGGGCCGGGCCGGTTTGTTTACCTGCTGCGTCCGTGGTTCGCTGCTCCAGGCCAATGGGAGCTGCAGAAAGTGGCACGGGCCGAGGGACGTACTGGCCGTTACTTCCCGCAGCCCCCATTGGCCTGGAGCAGCGAACCACGGCCACTGGAAGCTGCGATCGGCCAGACCTGCAGACGTGGCAGGTAAACAAACCGGCACAGCCCACCAGGGGCTTTCCCTGAACAAGCGGCGGCCCTAGTTTGAGAACCACTGGTTCAGACCCAACAAATCCTGCATTTTGGCAGGGGGTTAGACTAGATGACCCTTGCAGTCCCTTTTAACCCTATGATTCTATGACAAATCCTGGTCATTTCCATGAGAGCGTGGACAGTTGCTCCTGCTAGGAACAAGTGTGATTCTACTCTGTAGAAGGGCTGTACTCGGAAAGCCCACACAACTGCAGAACTCAAGCTCTACTGGGATCCTGGTGTGCTGCAACACAGCAGGGACTGAGGGAGGGGCAGGACTGACGGTACCTCCCTCTGCAGATGTCTACTCCTGCAGGAGTGGGGAAGGAGGTAAGGATATGAAGGGTTGAAGAGGCTATTCCAGCCCTGAGCTTGAAACAGCAGCCACAGAGCAATTCCACTATTACTCCCTGGCTTGGAAGGGAGGAATATTTCCCTGTCCCATCCCACAACTCGGTGGTGGGGCTAGGGTTTGGGGCTTGAATCATTTTGTAATAAAAAGACACATTCTGAACTGGCTGATGACGACTGACAGCTGAGCTATTATAGAACAGCAGCTGCATGAGTAGAACACCAACACTTTACTTCCTGAATACAGATTTTTAAAATAATTTAAAATGTCTTTCACTATTTTTTTATACCAGCAAGAGCCACCTGGATTCCCAAAATGTTTCTATAGTCATACTTCCAGCCTGATTGAAAGATCTTGCCCTTCTATATATACACAACACCCAGGGGCCAAACTGTGCCTTCCCACTTATGCAGCCCCATTTAGTTTAGTGTGTGGGTCAACGAGGGTAGAGCTGGGCCAAAGATGTTCAAGACAGCTGTTGTCATGTCTTATAATTAAAATTCTAGTAACAGAGTAACTATAACCGTAACAGTGCATTTGTGAACAGATACATTCAATTAGCAAAGAATCACAGTAACCTGTGTTCCTGAATAAACTGGTATCACGATGGAGATTATGGAGACTAATGATATTAAAAAGATAAAGCAAGTACTGGAGCAAATTGCTGTAGCAACATGGTTTTATGTTGTTGTTTTGTTGTGTTGAGTTTTTTAAAAAAAAAACACCTCACTTTTATAATCAGTTCTGTAAATGAGACACCAGGACTGTGAACAAGTGTGATTATAGTGTGGCAAGGAGAGAAGAAAGAGAGATTATTTCTGCAGTAAGAACATCACTGAAAATAGTATCACACTGGGAATGAAGATAATTTCATTATGGATTCTTTTGCTGGTAATCCCATGGGTTGCCTCTGATCTTCTACAGAGAAGAACAATCCACAATCCTGTACGTTTAATTCTTTTAAAAGAAAAGATATCCCAAAGCTGCAGAAATAAGTTCTCTATAAAGGTGGAATTGTAGTTATGGGCAAAGGTGTTTGAATCAGGGAAACATACAGAACCTATTATACTGTGGCTCTTAACAGACATTGGTTTAAAAGAAAAACTATCTTAGATATCACATACATATCTATCTTTCTGCAGATATTCTATATGGCATGAAAATAGATTGAGTACATTATATTGGAGTCAAACTTCATACATGTTGGGCCAGATCCTCAGCTGGTGTAAATCAATGAAGCTCTATTGACTTTAATGATGCTACATTGATTTATACCAGCTGAGGATCTGGCTCACCAAGGGCCAGATTGGGTCCAGCCCTGTAAGGATGCACAAGAAACCTTCCCTCTTCTGAGCCATGCAGTGAGGGGTATGTTGCTAGTAAAGATGCTAGACTGAGAGGGAGAACAGTGAGAGGGTGGTGGAGACCATGACACCACACTCTCCATTCTGGATAGCACAGCTAGCTCAAACAGGGGAAGCACATGCTGTACACTTTCAAGGGTGTAGCAGTCTGCATGATTACACCCTGTCGCATGCCTGGCTGCTTTGGTGAGTTTCCATTGGGGCTGCCTATCTCCCATCACCTCCCCTCTAACCAGTGGTTTACTGCCACTTTGGTCCAAAATATGTAGCTTCACATTAAACTCAGGAGGTTTCAAGAGCAGGTGCCTTGGAATTGCAATTTCAAAAATGAGCATGAGTGTTTCTTTTGTTGACCATAAAAGAGCCAGGTACAACTTGAGTGATGGATCCTGCCTTCTTCCTATGGGTGGTGTAAAGCACTATACTCTGTTGGCCAGCTCAATTCTTACACAATCCAGCTTCCCACTCTCCAGCCCTTAACACGTGGCCAGGTGTTACAAAGCCTGCAGCTTTGTGGAACGAATGAGAAGGCCAATGATATGTAACACTTCACACTGCTGGAGGGGAAGTATTAGCTTCCGTGTGTCTTCATGCTCATTTACCCTCTGTCAGCCAGCCAGGTCTGTCCCTTGCAGCACTGATCCCTGAGAGCATACCTAAGTACAGAGGACCCCACAAAAATGGGGCCCTCTGTGGCTGTACATTCCCTGATGCTTTGGGCTAGCCTTTGATCTCATTGCTCTTTTCTTTACTGTAAGCGTTTGTCCAAGTAACATACCACTCAAGAGCCCTCATTTCTAGGTACGCCAATCATTAAGGTCTTAAAGTTGACTACACAGGTTAGGGTGTTCCCTCACTTTTGTAAATAGTTTATCTCAGAAATAACAACTCCAGAAACTAAAGGTTACAAAGAGTCATTTTCACGAAAGGAAGGAATCCTGCAGCCTTTTAAGTGTCCTGCATTAATTTACTTTATATGTCTCATTTTGGTCTTTGTCATACACTATGTTCCACTTTTGGGCATTGGCAGCTTGAGAGCTATGCCCCATTACCTAGAAAAAATTTCCCCTGCTCTGTCTATTTTGTAGTGCGCTGTGTATTGTCTGCCCCGCCCAGCACCTCCCAACCCAAGGGTATCTGCATTTCAGTAGTACTGATATAAGTAGTCTGTGAATCGCTTTAGGATGAAAGGGCCCATATAGGGACATACAATATTACCTACAAAATATTATTGACTGCACCAGCCCTAAGCGGTGGAGACTAGGAATTCTTTATTTATGAGCGTGTAAGTGGCATTCCAGTCCAGCCATTGATGAATTTTGTTTATAACAGTGGTGGAGACAGGTTATCATAGGTTTTTACAGGTTCTTCTTGGAGGGAATTTATATTTATGATGAGAATTTCTAAGAGTTCTTGCGAGGTGTTTGTGTTTAATGAGACATTTCTATTTTACTGTGAGTTACAACTTTTATTTTATGGAGCATTTCACAGGAGCAGTTCATTGATGATTGACATCCCTCCACCCCACTAACCAGACAAATATAACAAGGTCCCTAGCACGGGGCTCTTAGTGAGACCCTGATTAAAGGATTTAAGGCTGGGATTTCAAAGGAGCCTAAGGAGTTAGGCAGACAACTCCTACTGAAACTCAGTGGGAGTTGTCTGCCTAACTCTTTTAGGCTCCTTCAAAATATCCCAGCCTAAATAAATAATTGAGGACACAATATTGGGTTTACAATGAGCCCTCACTATGAGGCTTAAAACAAAGAGACAAGCTACATCCCTAATTCAAGGATTACAACAGATGGCCACTACATACATAAACCCCAAATCTTTTTCTGCTTACAGTTTCCTGTTCTTTGAATAGTGACCTAGGAATGTGATCTGGCCACTGGATATCGCCAGAGAATATGACAAGCACTCCTTCCTTCCTTTTTGTATTGTAAGCTTTTTGGGGCTGGGAATAGGCCTTCCTATTTGCTTCCACTCTGCTTAGCATATTTTGGGTGCTACTGCAATACAGCTAATAGGGAAACATATTACCTCTTCACTTCCACACCATTATTTTTAATCCTGTGTCTTTTTCCTTGACCTCTTTACTATTATTTAGCATCGTAAGTATATTACCTAATACTGGGGCTACAGCATGTATGAAATACAAGTTACAAAACAAAATATTATATGCATTGAATTATGTGCCAAGCACTGCTCTAACATAGCGCTATGAAGAAACCCAGCATAGTTTCCTTTACTGTTGAATTTCCCCCTCCCCACCACCAGTAAAATATTTTAATGCTTAACTTTTCATTTTCATGCTGTCTCATACAATTTGTAACCCAAGATGAGCATCGGTCAATACTATCAGTTTTTATGCCAACGGTGAAACACAATCACATTTATTTCCCTTTTAACACCTGCAGCTTCTGGTGAAATGGATGGGTTAGCATGGGGGCTGTTGTCGGTGGTGTTTGTTTTTAAACAGAAGAGGAACAAATCTAGGTTCCTTATAGAGCTACGGGTTGCTGTCCACAGAAATGTTGAAGAGAGGCTACTTTCAGATAGTGAAATATTCCTGAACTGCTATATCAGAATAGACCACTGATCTATCAACTCTGGTATATTCTGACTTTGGCAACCTGCTGCTCCTTTACTGTAAGGCAGTGTTTTTCAACCTGTGCTCTGTGGACCCATGGTGGTCCACAGACTTATGTTGAAGATTTCCAAAGGGGTCCACACTTCCAATCAAAATTTTGTAGAGGTCCACAAATGAAAAAAGGTTGAAAACCACTGTCAAAGTATCTCCAAAAATCTCCATGAGAATCTGTAGATGCATTTGTTCATTAAAACATCTACTCAAATCAAGTGCCTAAATATTAAAACTATGTGAAATAACAAATTCTCACTTTGCAGTTGTTCCCACAATGAAGTAATATTTGATATTTGTGATTCTGAACAGGGGAGAAATGTCAACATCTCTCCAAAGCACGTACCTTTTTGAGGTGACGGAGGCCAGATTCCATTGCTCTTGATACTGCTGGACAACATTCAAGAGGAAATCTCTGCTGGTCACTAAACCACCCCCACCCCTATTCACATACATAAATGTAGTAAGGTCAAAGTCAGACTAATATTTTGGGATGACACAGCAGAAGTCAGCAAAGCCTTTTTATCAGGAGCAAATCTTTATAAACCATTAATCAAAACAAAGAACTGTAAAAGCTAAAAGAAAAGACCTCTCTAACTTACTCCTCAGAACTTTATTGTAGAACTCTGGCATCCCATGAATTCTCTTCCCCAAATATTCTAGCAGCTCCTCTCCTGTGTGAGGAAAGGACAGCGGGGAAGCCAGAATTGACCTCTTACCCATGAGCCATGCCACTTAGACTTATGCCAAAGAGGGGCTAATCCAGCTGGTTTTATGAGGGTCAATGGGACTACTCACAGGAGTAAGGCAAGTAGGACTTTCTCAACCTATCCCAAGATTTGTTTCTGCACCACAATACCTACTCAATACAACTATGTTCTTTCATATTCTAGTGAGTCTCTTTCAGTAAAACAATATCTATTTTGTTAAGGTAGGAAGGGAACTTATTCCTTCCCTACCGCTGCCTTTGAAAGGTCCAATTATTCCCTTGACATGTAAAGAAAGAAATTCAACAGTACTATTCATCTTGACAGAAAAATTTTATCCTCTGAAAACAGAAAAAATGGCATTAATGCAAGGCATTAATGCACATCTCAACAAGCTTCCTAAAAGCCTTTTTCAGCAATATGCTAGAATATACCTTGCACTCTCCATAAACACAACTCTCTAGATGAAATTATCCAACGTAAACAAAAATGTTAACAAATAGTCTACCATCTGGAAATTCAATAATCCCTAGTAACCTTTTGAACACCACTTTTAAAAATCACTTTCAATTTCTCTCTCCTATCTGAAAGCACACAATGATTTTTTTTCTACCGCAGAGTTGCATGTTTATTAAATCTATCCTACCGGATGTCATCAAAACCCATTCCAGAGATGTGACAACAAAGCTGTACTTGTAAAAATGCTTTTTCCGCCCACAAACAGCCTTATACCAAAAAATAATCACATGTATTCTGTAGCATTAACCTCAAATTCCAAGGAGTTTCTCTCCACCAAAATAAGAGAAAGCTGAAAGTTAATGGGAGTTGGTAGCCTAATTGCCTTTTGTGCCTTTGAAAATCTCCACCTACTTTTATATATCTTGAACCCTTTCTCTTTCTAAGATGATCCTGTCCCTTTCTCCTCCATTGAATCTCTACAGCATGATTAACTCATCCGTTTTGTGCCTTTGCCATAGACACACATTATGGTAATAAATACAGTGCTTTCCAGCTTATGGACTATCTGTAGGGATGTTTAACCAGGGTATACCACCAGGAGACTACAGAAATTGGGCCAGATTGATGTAGTAGTCATTCAAAGACTCCACATATTTCCCACAAACCTTTTCTACTATGCATCCTCTCCATTTAAAAGAGCACAAAACTACCCCAATCCATTTGACTACTTTGCACTGACTTCTCCATCCTTAGTTTGGAGAATGTCTCCCAAATCTCACTGAGCACTTCTAGATCTATAGGCTAGAATGCCTAACACAATGGGGTCCCAATCCTGACTTGGATGCCTTCTGCTACCAGAATACAAAGCATCAACTGTAACTAGACCTGGTCAAAACATTCCAACTAGCTCTACCTGCAACCATTGCAAAATAGTCCTGATGAATAAAATAGGTAAAATATAAACTTTTGTGGCTTTCGATAACCTACTTTTAACTTTCTCCAAGCCGAGCTAATTGTTCCTTTGCTAGGGACCTTATAAAAAAAAGAGAAAATAGAATCTGTGTAGAGATGGACCAAAGCTGCAAAATGTAGAAGAGGATCCAGATTTCAGTGCCCAGAAAAATTCAGGAATCTTTGGATCTGGTGTTTCGATTTGGCCCATTATAAGGAAAGTGTCCATTTGGAAAATTTCTATTTGAATTTGGATTTCAAATAACCCAAAAGTCTGGTTTTGGATCAGGAGATTTCATTCAGAACCTTTCTTTAAATATGCTGAACATCACAATCTTTCTCTCTCTCTTTCTTCCCGGTTTAGCTTTGGACCCAACATGCAATGCCACTTTCAAAATGGTCTGATATTTGAAAATATTTATGATTCAAAATAGAATAAATATTTTGAATTTTAAAACTTTTAATTAAATAATTCTGGAACACAGTAATTTTTGATTACTACAATACATAAATCAGTTCAATAACACATAAGGATAGCTCAGTGGTTTGAGCATTGGCCTGCTAAACCCAGGGTTGTGAATTCAATCCTTGAGGGGGCCACTTAGGGATCTAGGGCAAAAATCTGTCTGGGGATTGGTCCTGCTTTGAGCAGGGGGTTGAATGGGACTAGATGACCTCCGGAGGTCCCTTCCAACCTTGATATTCTATGATAACCTCTTAGTTACATTATTATTTTATGGGACCTCCATCTTATAACCTCACTGAAAGTATGCAAGTCTACTTCTGCCTTTCTGGGGGGACTTTAAACATCTCCACAAGTTTTCACACTGTTATTTAATTTGATTTCCATTTTTTACTTTAAAAAAAAATCAGCATTTTTAGAAAGAGATGGACGCACATTTAAACAGAGATTTGAAAAATATTACCATACTGTCTCCAGTCCACAGAAGGAGGCAAATTCATCCACAGAATAAGGTTGTTGAGTTCATTTAAGTAAGACGGCAGTGAATGGAAACCTTTTTGGCTATACCACACCTAAGAGAGAAAACAGAGATATTAAATGAAAGATGGCCTGAACCAGGATCCCCCAGCTCCAAATACCCTGGAATTTTAGGTAATTTCAGATGCAACATTATGTAAGGTTACAGGAGCTATGTGCCCCTCTGAGGAACCACATGCATGGAATGGGGTGGGATGGGTGGAACAGAATCAAATGAGCTGTAGAGGTCCCTTGGTTGAGTACAGTTGTCAACCCTTTCCATTCAAGGACTCTCCATCCAACTAGCAACAAAGGAAGAGGAAGAGAACTCATGGTTTAGTGGATCACCTAAACCAGCCCCTTACATCATGCCAGGTCAAATATATATGAAACACATAACTCTCCTATTTGTGCTGAAAAGGTAACATTAATTGGTTTAATTTGACACCCAGTGGGAGAATTTAGAAAACAATAAAACTTTGAGGTACTTTTCACTTTTGAGATTTCAAAATGAGATCTGCAAGCAATAGAAAAACACAACAATCAGAGCTAGCCACTCCATATGGGGCATGGAGGAATGAGGCCAATAACTCATCTACCATCAACATCTATCCAACAGAGTTTGCTAGGCATAGAAAAGCATGAATACTGCCCTTAATGGGTGTTGAAACATGCTCCCGCCCACCCCCACCCAATGAGGAGCTCTGGGAGGCAGTGTGCCAGAGCTTGGACACAATACCTTCTTGAACAATGCAGTTCTACACTGCCCCAACAGAGTAATACCTTTATGGCACAATCCAGCCCTTCTCCAAGTAACAGGTAGCACCCGTTTCTGTCACACAGGCTGACCAATATGCCTCAGCCTTTAATGGAATTACCACTTCTTGAGGTGAGAAAACAGCATAAGCTCCATGCCCTTTCAGATGACACTACCAACAAAAGTGGTGAGGAGTTCCATTTATAGTTGGGGTTGTTGGTGGATACCTGTCCACATGAACTGGGCTGACCCTAACCAACTCATTTCACATAGGCCACCAAACAGACACTAGATGGCAACAATTTTAACTTTTTTTACATAAAGGGAACATTTATTTGTACAGATGAGAGAATCTTTATTTACAAAAAGGTCTCATTTTTGGAGGAAAAATAATTCTCTCATTGCTCTAGAGTATAGCTAACTCTACTATGCAGCTACTGACTGTAAAGAATTATGAATTGGGCATTGTTTTGTGGCTCTTAGGGTTCTTCTATGTTCCAGTCTGAGACCTGACAACTATTTAATCTTCAGGTGACCCTCTGCTGGTTCAGAAAGAGAGCAAGCTGGGCCTCCTATGTAAAAGTTCAGGAACAGTCTCCAGATATTCAGCTTTCAGATCTCTGCACTTCCTGGTCACCTGTGCAATCATGTGCCAGAACAGAATCAAAACTGAACTAGCAAGGGGAGCCAATTCCCCCACACACCATCCCATTTCTTCCTCTATCTGTTCTGCTAAAATCTTTCCAAATAAGAATGTTTAACATACATAATGGAATCCATTGCAATTATGCACATTGTAAAGAAAAAAAGAAGCAATTACAAAAAACAATAATGCAAGATTCTGCTGACACATCCTCAGTTAATTAGAGGCAGGGGAGAGGTCTCAATAAGTATTCACAGAATATCCTAGTAAATTTCATAATGTAACCAAAATAATAAGGAAAACAAAAAAATGACAATATAGCATTGTCTGTAACAATACATTTAGAAGTCCTGCCCAATAATTAGAATCACAGCATCTTCAGAGCATTCACAGCATTCTTCATCCAAGAGTGCGATAAAATTATGTAACTGAGTCAGGCCATCAGGAAATAACCAAATTAAAGCAGAATATTTAATCATTTATAATCTGGCAAAAAGAAAAAAAGTCCTTGATGTTATTATCTTCATCAGAGGATGCATCTGGTTCTTTTTCAAAAGCCTGAGAACAACTAATTTTGAACCAAGTGACCACAACATAGAAAAAGAGGTATTGGTATTTAGTTCCATCCAAAACAACACGCAGCTTTGCTAGACAAAACACTGCCATGTGGATAACATTTTTTAGGGTGAGGTGAAAGATGGGTGAGGAAACTGCTGATTAATCTTGGTTTTCTAATTGGGTCTGACATGCCAAGCCCTGGAAAGTTACCCTTCTAGCACAGGACCAGTTTTAACTCTCAAAATTGGTAGAACCTAATCATGGGTAGCAAGCATGATTGAGGGAATAGCGCATTGGAATGGGACTCAGGACATCTGGGCCCAAGTTCCGTCTCTGTAACTTCCTCTTCCTGTTTAATCTTGTCTAACTGTGTCTGACTTCTTGTATGACTATAGATTAATTGATTTATCCACATACCTCAGTTCCCCATCTGTAAAAAGGAATACTGTTAAGCACTATGTGGTGCTCAGATATTACAGTGATAAGGGTCATAAGATACTTAGATGGATGTGTGTTGATATATACCATATATTCCTATATATGTATATTTCTACAAATATCACAGGGGGAGCAGTGGTTTGAAGGACGCTTTGAAGGACAGCAGATATTTTGCCAAGGTTACTATACATGTTCTCCACTGACGGGGTGGTCTCCACGGACAAGGAGAGTTAATATCCAGGAGAGTTCCTAAGAGATCTGTGTCCCAACAATGCTCTTACTGTCTATGCCTTCTTTTATGCCAAGTGTTCTTAAATGGTTATATTTTTCTTGGTTCATTAAAAGTTGTGTCTCTCTCGCTCCCTCTTGAGTACCTATGAGTAAAATTCATCTGCAGTGGAATTCTACTGCCTTTGAGAAGAGCAGTTGGGTGTTCCTTAGATAAATGCTATCAAATTGTGAATTTAACTAATTTTATCTTCCATTCATAGTCCAACAACTTTCTTCCATAGTGAGAAACATTTTTTCCATGTTAGAATTATATGGTGAATAGGCATAGGCTACCACTTTGGGATCTAATTAATTTCGTATTGCCTCAGTTCCATGAACCTGTGACAACTTGGTAAGGTCAAACTGGAGAAAGGCCTATCTGGGGGCTGCCCCCTAAATTCTTAGTTACAGACCACAACAAGAACTCAAACTGTCTTTAGGGCTGCTTAGGGCTTTTCAGATGTTTTTGTACAATAAGTTATATACATGTCTGAATATGAATCTTAGCACTTATATTGCACTGTCAGTGGGTCATCTGCTTCACAAGTGCCTCTTCATGGCAGACCTGGAAGCAGCCCCTTGCCTCAGTTTCCCTCCTCAAGGGGCTTCTTAAATAAACTCCACTCAGGATTTCACAAGTCCAATGACAATAGCCCTCCCTGGGGTCTGATTTTATTCACAAACAGAAAAAAGTATTTCACCTCAGCCTCAAACTGGGCACAGTCTCTCCTCCCTGAGAGCTCTCTCTCTCTCTTCTATATGAGCAGCTGGAGAAGATGCAAGGCCTGACCTGACTTCAGGCCTTCTCTCCAAAAAGAAATCAAACTTCCAGACAGGCTTTCTATTCAGCCACACCCTTCCCAGCTGGAATCTCCCTTCCTCATATCATGGACCATGACAGGAGTCTCTCCCTTCTTGCTGCTTATTTCCCCAGTTGTCTCTCCTTGAGCATCCTCCTCTCCCTGCAGCTTCCTGCTGCTTTTATAGGGTAATCGCCTGACCCCTGCTCAGGTCTGCCTCCTTAGTAACTAGAGATAGCTGGCCCCAGCCCTCTGACCTTCAAAAGGGCAAGCCACCTTGCGACAAGCACTTTATAGGACAGATTACAGATAGAGACAATAAACACGCAACACAACTAAGGAAGGGGTGGGTGCAGGTGGGATGAGCTATTGGGTTCAGCTACACACTCCTGTTCCATGACAGTCATCTTTGAATGTCGAATGCCAGAGTTTTTTCAAACATGCTTGGTATGCGATACACACTGTGGGTGTATTTTTGTCACATACCTGGAACAAGATGTGTTTAAGGTGCTAGCTACCTTCCATGTTTTGGCTGGGTATTGTTAAAGTTGGAGTGGGAAGTTAGTTGTCATGCAAATCCTGCAGTGGAGAGGAATAATTTGTGAAGGACTCAGAGGTTTTCTGCAGTGTAATGAATCGTACAGTAAGTCTCTTCATATGCAAATTTCCCATTTTCGTTCATAAAAGGCTATGAAAATGGTACATTCACTGTCTTGTGAACAGGCCCGAAAGGTCAAAGTAAAAGACTGGTCATTAATTATTGAAAGGTTAATGCAATAATTTGACACTACATCAGTCGAAAGCCACTTCAAGGAGGTAGTTTAGATAACACAGAGCCCTTTATAAGTCTAATGCACTATTATGTTGGCTCTGAAAAATGAAGCTCACTCACTAATATGTATAACTATAATTTATCCTTTTGCTGACGACAGATGGAGTAGGTGCCAAAGACCAAAACAAAACAAAAACGAACAAAACAGCAGGCAGAGAAACACAATATATTGTAGCCATTTGGACTCAAGTGCCCAATTATGGATTGATCAAGTCAAAAGTTCAAAGCTGCAAGAAATTTGGGGGAACATAAATAAAGTTAAGATTCTGTCACAGGCATTTTTAGTAATAATCAGGGACAGGTCACAGGCAATAAACAAAAATTCAGGGAAGCCAGTGACCTGTTCTTAACTTTTACTAAAAATACCATGTGGGATGGGGAACTAACAGTGGGAGTGCTGCGAGGGGCGGGAGAGCGGTGTTATAGGCCGCTGTTCCGGCCCAGGGCCAGACGCTGCTCCGGCAGGCCCCGGGGACCACTGCACTGACCGCCTCTGCTCCAGAAGCCCTGGGGACACCCCCCAGCCAGCTATTCCAGCGGCCCTGGGGATGACCCCCAACCAGCTACTTCAGTGGCCACCAGCCACTGCTCCGGCACCCCTTGGGGCAACTGCTCTGGCATCCCCATAGCTGGCCACTAACTGCTGCTCTGGCAGCCCCAGGGCTGACTGCAACAGCTGCTCCAGCCCCAACACTGCTCTTGTGGCAGGGGCTGATCCACCCCACCCCCTGCTGCTTCAGCCCTGGGACCCCTGCCCTAGCGGCCCTGGGGCTGACAGCTCCTCCAGCCCTGCCATTTCAGAAGTCATGGAGGTACCGTAAAGTCATGGAATCAGTGACCTCCATTGCAGAATCGGACCCTTAACCATAAAGCACCAAAAAAGAAAATGTAAAGAAGTTTTGTTTTTTGATGGACAAATCCAGATGGCAAAGGTGCCAAACCAAACTTCAGATAAGGGGCGTGTGCATGTCCTGTTTTAATAACTAACCTCCCGCCCCTGCTGGTAGTTTGGGGCAAGGCTTGGGTAAATGTTTCCACCTCTACTTCATTTACAAGAAACAAGAAGTTTTTATCCCCTTTCCAACCTATATAAAATGTTTGAGGTCAGGGCTTCTTTCTATCCAGTTCCAATTTAATATTCAAAGGTCAGCTTCCTTAACATACAAGGCAACTCGCTTCTTCGGTGCCCTTAATTTCAACAAAAACATAAAACAGAGGTCAGTCACAGAGACCCTGAAACACATCTGGGAGACTCTTGTTCCCCTTCATGTTTCTGGACTCCCGCTCTAGAAGTTCTCTGAACAGTTGTATGAACCTTAAATAATCATAGAATATCAGGGTTGGAAGGGACCTCAAGAGGTCATCGAGTCCAACCCCCTGACCAAAGCAGGACCAATCCCCAACTAAATCATTCCAGCCAGGGCTTTGTCAAGCCTGACCTTAAAAACCGCTAAGGAAGGAGATTCTATCACTTCCCTAGGTAACCCATTCCAGTGCTTCACCACCCTCCTAGTGAAAACGTTTTTCCTAATATCCAACCTAAACCTCTCCCACTGCAACTTGAGATCATTGCTCCTTGTTCTGACATCTGGTACCACTGAGAACAGTCTCGATCC
Organism: Platysternon megacephalum; assembly: GCA_003942145.1. Taxonomy (NCBI): domain Eukaryota; kingdom Metazoa; phylum Chordata; order Testudines; family Platysternidae; genus Platysternon; species Platysternon megacephalum. The sequence goes on along the minus strand of QXTE01000060.1, from coordinate 395,750 downwards.
ATCCTCTTTGGAACCCCCTTTCAGGTAGTTGAAAGCTGCTATCAAATCTCCCCTCATTCTTCTCTTCTGCAGACTAAACAATCCCAGTTCCCTCAGCCTCTCCTCATAAGTCATGTGCTCCAGCCCCCTAATTATTTTTGTTGCCCTCCGCTTGACTCTTTCGAGTTTTTCCGCATCCTTCTTGTAGTGTGGGGCCCAAAACTGGACACAGTACTCCAGATGAGGCCTCACCAATGTCGAATAGAGGGGAATGATCACTTCCTTTGATCTGCTGGCAATGCCCCTACTTATACAGCCCAAAATGCTGTTAGCCTTCTTGGCAACAAGGGCACCCTGTCGACTCATATCCAGCTTCTCGTCCACTGTAACCCCTAGGTCCTTTTCTGCAGAATTGCTGCCTAGCCACTGAGTCCCTAGTCTGTAGCAGTGCATGGGATTCTTCCATCCTAAGTGCAGGACTCTGCACTTGTCCTTGTTGAACCTCATCAGATTTTTCAGGTAGTCTTTGTCAGGTAGTCTGAGGAAGGTCTTACAACCAATGGAAATGCACTAAAAAATCGCCTAGACTGCTAATTCCCCACTGGACCGTAGGCCCCATCCAGTCTTCTACAGTGTCCTCTCTGGAAATATTTCCAGTGCACTTCAAAGTGCCTTAAGAAAAGTCTGAATTTGGTAGATGGAGGACTACTCCTACAGTCCCTACCGCTAATGGATCGCTCCAAAACAGTTAATCAGAAAAAACTCAGGTAGTGAGGTACAGTGCAAGACAGATGATTTACTGGTTAAAACATAAGTCTGGAAACTGAGAGATCTGGGTCCTAAGCCTCTGGCTTATTATGTGACCTCATGCAAGACATGTGAATCTCACAGTTTCTACAGGTGTAAAAGGGGAATAATACTTATGCATATTTGTAAAGTATTTTAGGAGCATCTTATAAGTGCAAAGTATTATTTGTGTTGTTATTCTTGCAGTAGCTACTCCAGACATCCACATCTTTACTCTTTTAAATGCAATGAAATTGCTATATTTTATTTTGTTTGCTTTAAAAAAAAAGAATATTGATCACACGACTGAAATAGCCATCAATAAAACACAATTGATAGTTCACTTTACTTCAGCCAATTCTGAGATTGATTTTAGTAGGAATAGAAGGGAAATAAAGAAAAATGTAGGCTATCGGGAAATAGTCTTAAAAAGTGAGCTCAATTAGATTGTGACATAGTTTCCCAAGGGAAGTGATGGAAACCCCTCATTTGAGTTATTTACAACTGAATTGCACAAAGCACAGGGTAATACAACAATCCTGGACAGAGGAATTGACTAAAATATCTTAGGATTTTTCCCAATTTTAAACAAAAGGATTCTAAAATTACATTATTATACAGTAGAACCTCAGCATTACGAACACCTTGGGAATGGAGGTTGTTCGTAACTCCGAAATGTTTGTAACTGTGAACCAAACATTATGGTTGTTCTTCCAAAGATTTACAACTGAACGTGGACTTAATACAGCTTTGAAACTTTACTATGCAGAAGAAACAGTTTCCTTCCCTTGTCAATTTTTTTTTTTAAACTTTCCTTTTTTTTTTTTTAGTAGTTTATGTTTAACATGGAATCTGTATTTGCTTTTTTTTTGGTCTTTGAGGATGCCTGATTGCGTACTTCCAGTTCCAAATGAGATGTGTGGTTGACCAGTCAGTTTGTAACTTTGAGGTTCTACTGTATGTTAAGTGCCAAGGAGTTAGGAATCTGAATACTTTGGCATTGCCATATGTATTGGACTCTATATGCATATCTTACCTTAGCCAGAGGCTTAGAGTATGTTTTATTCAGGTTTAGGTCTTGAAGTTCAGGGGATGTTTTCACACCAAAAGACCAGCCTCCATATCTAGTAATACAAAACAAAGCAATAGGAGGCTATCTGTCAGCAGCTTACCTTTCTTAGCATTGTGAGGAATGTTTTCTTGCAACACAGAATTCATAAACGTCTTTATTATTGTTTTACATTTCAAGTTAGAAGTACAGCTCAGCCCCATATAATCACAATATTTGTATTTGAAAGAGATGTCTAATCTACTCCTTATATACAGGTGAATGGTATATGCCTTCAAGCAAATGTTTTCCCTTTGAACCCTGCAGATAAAGCCTCTATTTTCAGAAAAGGAAAACACAAATAAGCTGATGAGCAATGAAGAAGTTATGAGCATCTGGGGTAATTTTGATCCCCATAAAAGTATTTAAACCTTCAAAAGTTTCCAACACTCAAGATGTGTTTTGGTCATTTACCCTAAAAGCATAACTTTCTTCCATGTTATTAAATCAATTTCATGTAGTTTTTTGCATGTATGTGTAACATTTCTCTCTTCTTGATAAAGATGCACCTGCTCAAATGTTTGTAATTATGTCACTCTTCAGTGGTTGACAATTAAGCCGGGCTGAAGTAACGCATAGGCACTATATGGGGCCATGTCTCAAGCCCTGGCACCTGGAGTCATAAGATTACATCAGAATCAGAGTTTTCATTTAAATAAAAGTAAATTTCTAGCTCTCAGAATTGCAAAGAAAATCTTGAAATGTGACTGGAGTGTTACCAATACAGCAATGCCTGAGTCTACAGAAGGCCTGCAACAACAGCTCTGAGAAATGTAAATTGTCCTATTGATTTCTATGCAGTGTTAACTCCTAGTTCTACTGCTCTGGGGGACCCTGCCAACACCACCCCAACAGAGGTCTCTGAATGGCAAGAGGGGAAGAGTGCAGAGAGCCCAGGCCCACTCACCCTCCCAAATATATACAGTTCAAGCGCAAGTGTAAATAATGGGAAGCTTCTGTGGATATAAACTCTGATACCAGTGACAGATGAAGATTCTCCTTTAGCTCCAAGAGGCCTATGAAGCAGGAAGTCCCATGATGCACATATACAATTTAGCTGGCAAGCATATGATCTGTCTGTACGTGACCACGCATTTGATTAATGCTATTTTAGGGTTTTATACTGCTGCTCAACACTGTACTATCTGAGTGCCTGTGTTATCCTGCCTCAGGCTCCGTGTCCCTCCCTGACCCTAGTGCTCCCCAGCTCTGCCTGCCCTTCCCCAGCACTGCTCTGCTTCAGGTACCCTGTGCTCCTGCAGGCAGCTAGGTCCTTCCCACTCCAAGGCTGGAGTGAGAGTTTTTGCCTTCTGGACCTGCAGCTCTTTTATAGGGCCCCGCCTGGCCCTGATTGGCTGCCTCCCAGCCTTTTCCTATTGGCTCTCAGCCCCAGCCCTCTCCCAGGGCTGGCTTTTAACCCTTTTCAGGGCTGGAATGGGGTGCCTGCCCCGCTACAGTAAGTTGGGCATGTCGAGGACTTTCTACTGTGCAGTAATATCTCTTGTACCTCCTCTTCAAGCAGGAGCTCTTTGTGCATTGGAACCATGAAGGAGCCACGCCTTAAGGCCAAGAATCCCCAGGTTGGTATGTTGGGTGCATCCTTTGTTCTGCGAGAGGAGGTAAGGAGTGGATTGGAGAGAGATTGGCGGGCACATAGCGAGTTGTGACAGGTAAGGATACCAAGTCTGTTGGCCAAGTAGGAGGAATCAGTATGACATGTGCTCCTTCTCTTTTTATTTCTAATAGGACTTTGGACAGTTGGGTAAACAGAGGAAAGGTATAGAGAAGGTCCCTGCCCGAGGGGAGAAGGAGAGCATCGCCCAGCGAGTGTTGTCCCATCCATGCTTTGAGCAGTAGCACGGACATTTCTTGTTCAGGTAAGTGGTGACCAGGTCTGTGGTTGGTGTCCCCCACCACCTGAATAGGTCATGAAGCACTGCTGAGTTTTTCTCCCACTCATGGTCATGTGGGAATTTGCGACTGAGATTGTCCGCTATCAAGTTTTGAGTGCCCAGAAGGTAAGCCACTGATAGTATGGTATCATGGGAAATGCACCAGTTACATAGTCAAATTGCATCTGCACAGAGGGAGGATAATCTAGCTCCCCTTTGCCAATTTATGTAGTACAAACATGCTATTTTGTTTGTTAGGACTCTCGTGTGTGATCCCTTGATCAGCGGGAGGAAATGGGTGCAGGCATTCCTGACTGCCCTGAGTTTTAGGAGGTTGATGTGGAGGGATATCTCTGTGGATGATCACCTGTCTTGTGTCCTGAGGTCATTTAGATGTGTGCCTCATCCTATGAGGGATGCATCGGTGGTGAGAAGCAATGATGGGGAGGTTTGTGAAAAGGGGATCCCCTTTCAAACATCTGTTGGTCTTTCCACCAGTCTAAGGACTTTTTGATCCTGGTGGGTAGTGACAGACATTTATCTAGTCTATCTCTGTTTTGTCTGTAAACTGAACTGATCCACATCTGGAGGCATCACATGTGAAGCCTGGCATGTGGCATTACTGCTGTGCCTGCTGCCATATGCCACAGTGTAGACAGTGTCTGGGGCATATGGGCAGCAGTGTCTGGCTGATATTTGTGGGCTGCTTTGGACAGTGTCTATGAATGTGGCCAAAAAGAGGAATCTGTGTTGAGATAGGAGAGCTCTGACCTGTAAGGAGTCAAGGTCAGCACCTATTAATTCCAGGTGCTGCACTGGAATGAGGGCTGATTTCTGGGCATTGATCTGTAGGCCCAGTTCTGTGAATAAGTCTATTGTAGATATGGTGACTCGGTGAGCCTCTTGAAAGGACCGAGCTCTGAGGAAGCAGTCATCCAGGTAGGTGTAAATCACGATCCCTTGAGAGCACAGGTGCACAGCCATTACTGAGAGAACATTGGAGAATACTCTTGGAGTGGATGATAACACAAAGAAGACTACTCTGTACTGGTAGTGGGGTCTTGTCCTAGGGTAAATCTGAGGAACCATCTGTGAGATGGTAGGATTGAGATATGGAAGTACCTGTCCTGAAGGTCAAGGGTCGTAAACCAGTCTCCCTATTCCAACAGTGGAATAATCATTGCTAGAGTGAGTATCTTGAATTTTTGAGCTTTGACAAACTTGTTGAGTGACTGGAGTTCTAATATGGGTCTCCAACCTCCCTTCCTCTTGGGTATTAGGAAATAGCAAGAATAAAAACTTTTGTCTTGTAGATGTTGAGGTACTGGCTCTAAGTCTCCTAACCGGAGGAGACGATCTATCTCTTGTCGTAGCAAACTCTTGGGAGAAGGGTCCCTGAAGAGGGACAGGCAGGGGGTAGGGAGGTAAAATGGATGGAGTACCCATTCTGAACAATCTCCAAGACCCATCAGTCCGATGTTATGCATTCCCAGGTCCTGCACAACGTTGCCAGATGGTAGTCAAATGGGTAGGAAGCAGTGGTCAGCTGTAGCAGTTGGGCGGAGTGATCTATCAATGCCTTGACTAACACATCAAAATTGGTGCTTGGAAGTGGACAGTAGGGATGGGGAAGACTGTGGGGCCAGATGGTTTAGGCCCAGGGAATTTAGTTTTCTTCCTGTGTGGCTTGTAGTAGTGCCGAGTCGGGTATTGGGAGGTGCATGGTTTGTGCTGGGGCTGTGGAATAAATTTCCTTTTTTGTCCTGGTGTATAGATGCCCCAGCAAGCGGAGAGTGGCCCTAGAATCTTTTAGGGTATGAAGAGAGGAGTCTGTTTTCTCTGTGAAGAGCTTGGTGCCTTTAAAGGGAAGGTCTTCGATGGTCAACTTCACCTCCTTAGGGAAGCCCAACAGGTGTAGTCACGACACATGTTGCATAACCACCGCCGTGGAGATGGATTGGGCTGCTGTATCAGCTGCATTGAGGTCAGATTATAGCACTGTCTTGGCCACTAGTGGTCCATCCTGGATGATGGCTTTGAACTGGTTACGGTGCAACTCAGACAGCTGATCAATAAAGTTGCTAAGTTTCAAATTGTTGACATTGTCATATTTCATCATTGGGGCTTGGTAATTGGCAATTCAAAATTGTAGCATGGTTGAGGAATAGCTTTCTTCTCAAAGAGGTCCAAACACTTCTAATCCCTGTTGTAGAGAGTGGACCTCATTTGGTGTTGATGACCACAAGAGTTCACAACATCCATCATAATGGAGTTGGGTGGAGGGTGGGAGAAGGGGAATTCCATCTCCCTAGCTGGGACATATTTATTGGCCCGCTTGCAAGTAGGCACCACCGATGCTGGGGTCTGCCATATGGTTTTTCAGGGTCCAGGAGAGCCTCATTAATAGGGCAGGCTATTTTAGAGGATGAGGAGGAGCGTAGTATGTCAAGGACCTTGTGATGGATGTCCTTGATTTCTTCTAATGGTTTCTGTAGAATATCTACAACTCTCTTTACCACGTCCTGGAAAAGTCAGAATTCATAGGCCAAGGAAAATGGTGGAGGCATGACGGCCTTAATCTGGGAAGGAGGAGGAGATGTTGGTCCTCAGAGTCACCATTTCCTCAATGCCACCCTCCTGTTCCTCCACAATTTGTTCTGGAGGTTCCAAGGCTCTGGATGCTGTGGCCGAGGGGAAGCGTCTCAGGGGTTCATGGGTGAGGCTAGAAGCTCAAGAGGGCATGGGGTTGATATGCAGCCCAAGGAGCCCAGTATGGCCACTGGGGTGGTAGTATGATCCCAGTACGACCACTGGTGCTGGTGCCTATGGTTGACTCTACTAAGGTGGTGATGGTGGGGCTGTCTAAGGGTATGACTGGGGACCCTCTTGGCAATGAGCATCATAGGGGGTATGAGAGGAGTAAAGAGACATGACCTCCTATGGTTCTCTGTCTGAGTCTGCACTGGAGAGTGGGGCTGCGTGGCAGGGCAGCGGAGAAGACTCAGTGTCGAGGTCCCAGTACCGAGAAGAGGAGACTGGTATGTCGGATACACAGAGATCTCTAGAGTGCTGGAATTCTGACAGTACCAACCAACTCGCTGCCACTGGCAGTACCGAGGGGGTTGGAGATCTTGCTCGGACTGACCAGTCCAGTGCTGGATGGGGCATCGATGCCAGTGCCATTGGTACAGTGCATACCAGCAGCATCTTCTTAGTGGAGTGCTGGCTCCTGTCTTTGTCCTCCAGTGCCGTTGACTTGGTGCCTGTCCCCATCGGGTCCTTTGGCATGTCAATGGCATATGCCACTCCAGATCTTTGTGAGCTGTGGGAACCGGGCTGGGATTATCTCGGTGCCGACAGTACCAAGGATACAGAGCATGCCAGAGATCATTTACGGCTGGCTCGGGGCTCACTCTGGGGACTTCCTGCTCTATTTTTTGATGACTTGCAAGAGGGATCTGTGGCTGATTTCTTTAACTCACAAACCCTGCATGTTGAGGTCTGTGGGGAAGACTCATGTCTGCCAGGTGACTCTCGGTGCGGGTCTGGGGAAGGTTAGAGGACCGCCTCCATGAAGATAATCTTCTGTCTCAACTCCCTGTCCTTGCGAGGCCTGGGTCTGAGTTGCTGGCAGAGTCCACACTTCAGTGGAATGTGGCCTTCCCTGAGGCAGCATATGCACCGGGTGTGCTTGTCTGCTACACGGATGGCCTCTTTGCAGGAGAGACATTTGTTGAAGCCCAGTGAACAAGGCATACCCTGTGGGGGGAAGGGTCCTTGACGAAAAAGCGGGGGTGGGGAGATAAAGACTTTGTTTGTTTGTTCGGGAAGAAAGTACAAAAAGAAGAAACTACAACTAAGTCTCGGGAGACTGACTAACTATAGAAATGTAAAAGAAGGTAATGGTCACAAACAGACTGCTAATGTCTAAATATCTAACCGCTGGGGACATTGAAAAGGAACTGAGGGGGGGTTAGCCTGTGTGCATTGGCTAGCCCAGGGGTAGGCAACCTTTCAGAAGTGGTGTGCCGAGTCTTCATTTATTCACTTTAATTTAAGGTTTCGCGTGCCAGTAATACATTTTAATGTTTTTTAGAAGGTCTCTATCTATAGTCTATATTATATAACTACATTATTGTTGTATGTAAAGTAAACAAGGTTTTCAAAATGTTTAAGAAGCTTCATTTAAAATTAAATTAAAATGCTGATCTTACGCCGCCAGCCTGCTCAGCCCACTTCCAGCCTGGGGTTCTGTTCACCTAGGTCAGCAGCGGGCTGAGCGGGGCCTGTGGCCGGGACGCCAGGTGGCAAGAGGCCGGCAGCCGGGACCCCAGACCTGGGGGGGGGGGGGGGTGAGGGGGCAGGGGGGGGGGGGGGGGGGGGGGGGGGGGGGGTTCAGGGGTCAGGGCAGAGGGCTGGGGGTACAGGGCAGAAGGCTGGGTGTGGGGAGGTTCAGGGGTCAGGGCAGAGGGCTGGGCGTGTGTGGGGGTGCAGGGCAGAGGGCTGGGCATGGGGGGAGTTCAGGGATCAGGGCAGAGGGCTGGGTGTGTGTGGAGGTGCAGGGCAGAAGGCTGGGGTTGTGGGGGGGTTCAGGGGTCAGGGCTGGGGNGGATAGGCAACCTTTCAGAAGTGGTGTGCCGAGTCTTCATTTATTTACTTTAATTTAAGGTTTCGTATGCCGGTAATACATTTTAATGTTTTTTAGAAGGTCTCTCTCTATAAGTCTATATTATATAACTAAATTATTGTTGTATGTAAAGTAAACAAGGTTTTCAAAATGTTTAAGAAGCTTCATTTAAAATTAAATTGCTGATCTTACGCCGCCAGCCTGCTCAGCCCACTTCCAGCCTGGGGTTCTGTTCACCTAGGTCGGCAGCAGGCTGAGTGGGGCCTGTGGGTGGGACGCCGGCTGCAAGGGGCCGGCAGCCAGGACCCCAGACATGGGGGGGGGAGGTTCAGGGGTCAGGGAAGAGGGCTGGGAGGGTATGGGGAGTGCAGGGCAGAAGGCTGAGTGTGTGNTGCCTCCTGCCCCCGCAGGGGAGAGTGGTGGGCGGGGGGGCTGAGTGGGGCTGGGGGCCGGGACCGCGGCAGGCAGCGGCGTGCCACTCAAAATCGGCTTGCGTGCCGTGTTTGGCACGCGTGCCGTAGGTTGCCGACCCCTGGGCTAACCTCATGGTGGGGCACGAGGAGAGACAGCACATGTGTGGGCCTAACGGACACTACTATTGAAGTTCTCCGATCAGCAGTGCAGGGACGCAAGCATCCCTACAGTGGAACACCCACATGGACACTACTCGAAGAAGAATTTTAAAATTACCTTGCTTTGTTTGTAGGCATGATTAAGTATTCTTCCACATTGAAACCCGAGAGGTTGTACAGAACATGCCCTTTCCTGTTCTTCAGGTAGGCAGCAGACACATTGAAGCTTGGACACTTTTGGAAAACAATATACATATATCAGTAAAGTTATTTTAAAAACCTCAGCCTCTATTTTTTTAGCCATGATTCTGAATTCACACTCAAACTTTACTGCCTTGCTTTTCAGCTGGATTGGCTTTTATAACTTTTCAACAAATGAGGTATGTTTTTTATGTTCATAGGACATCTGAAATCATGGTAACTGTCACTAGTAAATCAAAGGCACCTTTTATTTCTGTTGTAACCTTATCAGTCAACTTTGTTTTAGAAACAACATTTTTTATGCATGCAATTTTGGGAAAGTTTACAGCAATGAAAAGGCAATGAGACTTTTACAGTCACTATCATTCATCTGCTGAAGCTGAAAATAAACACACAAAATTCACTGAACAGAGTATGAGGGGGAGATGGGATTCAAATTCATGTGATGTGTTTGATGAGAAATACATGAAAATGTTCTTTAACGATTTATGGGAATTCTCTCCTTGAGCCAGAGAGTGGGAAGAAGAAGAAGATACAAAGGTCTGGTGAACGAGGGGGAACCTATATGGTGGACATAAGTTCACAAACAACTATCTACTCCAAGATCTTTTCTCAGAGGCTGGCTTCATATTCAAATGTGAGCAAATGAACTCAAAATACTGTCCTAACCACTTGCAGATTTCTAGTAATAGAGGGTGGAAGTGGGGCTGTGATCTGTTAATTCTTATTACAATTAGAAGACTATTGCAGGATCCAAATGAGGGTTTGTGAATAGATTGGGGCTTTGTGAGCCAATTGCCCCCTGAGTGGTGGTGTTCACAAGTGCACAAGGTGGAGGACAAAAGTCCTCATGTGCAGGTGCCAGCCACATTTGCAGTCCTTGTGCTATCCTGCATACAAGGATTGCTTCCTGCTAGTGTTTCGCTGGGTTCCAACACCCCCTCCCAACCCCAAAGGGTGAAGAGGAGATGAGACCAGTCCCCAGCCTTCTCTGCACTGTCAAGTTGAGTTTGATAGCCATAGATCAAATGCTGCTAAGACAGGTTTGAGCCCCAACTCCACAAATGCCCAGATCTTGGTTTTGCTGGGCTTATCACATTCAGATTTATACAAAATAATATCTGAAATGTTTGACAGCTATCTTGGGGGAAAGCACACCTACAGAGGAAACACACCTGCAGAAAAGGACCTACGGGTTACAGTGGACGAAAAGCTGGATATGATTCAACAGTGTGCCCTTGTTGCCAAGAAGGCTAACTGCATTTTGAGCTGTATAAGTAGAAGCATTGCCAGCAGATCAAGGGATGTGATCATTCCCCTCTATTCGGCATTGGTGAGGCCTCATCTGGAGTACTGTGTCCAGTTTTGGGCCCCACACTACAAGAAGGATGTGGAAAAATTGGAAAGATTCCAGCGGAGGGCAACAAAAATGATTAGGGGGCTGGAGCACATGATTTATGAGGAGAGACTGAGGGAACTGGGATTATTTAGTCTGCAGAAAAGAGAAGAATAAGGGGGGATTTGATAGCTGCTTTCAACTACCTGAAAGGGGGTTCCAAAGAGGATGGATCTAGACTGTTCTCAGTGGTACCAGGTGACAGAGTAAGGAGTAATGGTCTCAAGTTGCAGTGGGGAATGTTTAGGTTGGATATTAGGAAAAACTTTTTCACTAGGAGGGTGGTGAAGCACTGGAATGGGTTACCTAGGGAGGTGGTAGAATCTCCTTCCTTGGAGGTTTTTAAGGTCAGGCTTGACAAAGCCCTGGCTGGGATGATTTAGTTGGGGATTGGTCCTGCTTTGAGCAGGGGGTTGGACTAGATGACCTCCTGAGGTCCCTTCCAACCCTGATATTCTATGATTCTATGATATGTCTTTAAAAAAAAGAAATTTGTTTCACATACAGTATCCTCACAGTGATACATTTCTGGAAGACATGATAGTTCACAAGGTTGACATAGTGACTGCAAGTGTTTTGTCTAGATGTAGACTAATATTATTTTATACATTATTTCCCTGAAAACTTTAGAAAATGAAGTCAAAGCAATACTAGAGACAGAATGAAAATCACCAGTCATAATGAGCCCAATCATTAGTTTCATTTTGTTAAGGAAAGAAATACAATATACCCGATGATCTGTCACACACCCACATGCATCCAAGAATTCCTGTGGTGGACTAGGCTCAGTCTGCCAGCATGAATCATTTTTTCTACTGGAGCAAAGAACAACAATAAGAACAATCAATAAAAGATAAACTATAATATTTTATCTAACAGTGGATGTCGAAAGAATGACAAACAGTTGCTGTATCTTGACCACCTCCATCTTCACCACCTCCACAACAATGGTAAAACAATGGTTGTATTATTGTTCTATTAAATTATGTCAATTGTATTCATCATGGATCAGTGTAATAACTTCTGACACTTCTAACTTGGTGGCTTCTAACTTATCACTGCAAACATCTGCAATGTGCATGCAAATCAGATACTTTCCAGAGCAAACAGCCAATTAGCTGTTCACCAGGTTTTTGTGTGCGTAACACAGAGGCAAGTAAACATACTACCCCAACCAGGCAAGTCTAACTTGGAAAATCTGGCCTTCTATTTAATGAACATTGATTCAGTATAGTGTCACTTGCAGTTACTGAGTATATCACCAACCTTCATTCTTACTGACTTCGGGCCTGATCCAAATCTTGCTGAAATTAATTGGAAGATTCCCACAGACTTCAATGGGACTTAGAAGCCTATTATGTATTTCAGCTAGAAGCCAGCTCATTCATCAATACAATTTTTTAAAAGTCATACTAAAATGGTCAAACAAAGCATAAGCTGTATGGACATACTACATAAAATAGGACATAAAATTATTTAATCACAGGATTCCATGTTATCCATTCTTTTACTTTTGGAGGCACAACTATTAAACTTACATTTCATAAGGAAAGATTGAATCCAGTGCTCTATATCTAGTGAAGATTATTGCTATTCAGGCAGCTAATAACTGTTTAATGAATAAATATTATTACATTAACATAAAATCTTACAAAGCATATTGATTGTCTCCCCTGTGCAGGAATCTCTGTATCAATAGCAGTAATCATTAGTCACTTAGTACATTAAAAAAAGTTGCATTGTTCACACTTACACATCTTGTCTTGAATAGGTGCATGGGTGATCCTGGCCTGCAAAATGTCTCAAGAGCACATAAGAAAGGTTTCCTAGATCGTCACTTTCAGTGCTACTCAGAAGAAAGGGGGAATAAATAAGGTAATTAGAACTAAGGAGACCCACATTCAGGCACATGAGATAGAAATTGAGGCAGCATAAAATAACTCTGTTCAAAACGTGCTATATAGTCACAATATCTTTGAGACAGAAGACTAGCTCACAGTTTATTTCACTGATTAAAAACTAACATTTTAAAAAAACTAAACATTAAATGTGAAGGAATTCAAAATAAAGGTTACTACATGGACTTAACTCTGCCTATCCTCCAGTTACTGGCATGAATCTCCAACATTGGCCATAAAAAAGAAATGTAAGTCTTTCACATTTCATGTATAAGTTCAACAATATGGACTTTTGCTTTATGATAGAACCTGCATCCTCCTTTTTTACCTATGCCAGGTACAAGAAGCATTTCTATCCAATATTGCAAGGAAATATATAGCACTGTGGCGGTCTGCTGCCTGTATTTGGTAGAGAAAAGGACTGCAGACCCTGTAAATTGAGCTGCACCTACAGACATTGACAGATCCAAAGGAAACACCTGCAGAGCTAGTACGTTCCACAGCCATAAGTATAGCAACTAAAAGTTCAATAACAGAGACTCTAGATCTTATAAATGCTGGCTTGCATTTGTAGACCAAGGAAGCTTTGTAGGCAATGCCTACAGACCTAGTAAACTAAGCAGAAATAAGCTAAAGCAATAAACACACGCACACGTGTATGATTGTATGCACACACATACATTATATAAAAACTCTAATGACCCATCTTGAAAGAGATTGCCCAATCCAGCCTGATCCAAAGCCTCTGCCCTTTCTCCCCCATTTGCTTTGTGCCTCAACACATAAGAAGATGCATTTCTGTTATTTAAATAGATGCAATTTACCCATCACTATTATCCACAAAATTGAAATAAGTGACTAACAAATTTTTTGATGGGGTGAGCAGCTCTCAAGACATTTTGTTTTTAAAAAATCCAGTCACTATAAAATGTGAGTTTGATTACTCTGCTTAGAGAAAAAAAAATCGTAAATAATCAAAAATGACGACCCTGCTCCAGAGTTGATGATGATGAATGTTTTTTTTACCTAAAGAAGGAGGATTCTACATTGTCATAAAGGCCTGGCATCAGCTTGAGTGAAGGATAATCAGTAGCTAATGGCTTCACGGTAAACAACGCCATTGCCATGGCAACAAAGAGGACAGGCAGCAGAACGTTTGACAGAGTTCCTCTCCAGTCTCGCATGGTGTGGTGAAACTGCTTCATTAAAAGGGCAGCAATCTGTGTGAGAACAAGCCTTGTTCCGCGCACACTCTGGGCATCCAGGAGCGAGTTACCTGCCGGGAGACAAACAAACCTCTTCACAAACATGAACTGTCATTTCTGGGAAATCACATGATTCTTGTCTGATGCTAGATCCTCAAACAGAGAACATGGTGACCCCTTTAAAAAATGTCTCTCTCTCCCTCTCTCTTTACCTTCCCTGGGAAACATTTAGTCCCTATCAAGGATAAAAATAAAACAGCCATAACAATAAATGATGATAAAACAATATCACAGGCCCAATCTTGCACTCCTGACTCAGACAAAAATAACTACTGAACTCAATGGTGGAAGTCCATGAGAGTTTTGATTGAGTATGGACTGTGGTGCAGTTGGAAGGAACTAGAACAGTAAAACCACAAACAATCCTGCTTACCATTTTCGGTATAAGGCATTTTGTCTTTTCAAAGTACTATACAAATATTCTCTCTCAAATTTCAACATTTAGCCACTGGCCTCAGGAGGACCCAGTGTAGAGCTGCATTGCTCCACAGGGAGTACAAGGGGCCTCAGAAATGTACAAACCTGGCCACAGCAACCCAGAGAGGATTTTGCCGCCTGCAGCAATATTTGGGATAGTGCAACATTCTCCTATGATGATTCCTGGGGGACCCACGGTTGTGAGGCACCTCGCTATTACCTGCCCTTAGCATGAGGGAGTCTTGTCTGTGCCGGCTGTGGATTCCACCAGCCTTTGGCAACACAAGCACAACCTTCCAGGCCTCTGCAGGCCTTGCTCTCCCTATACAGGTTAGCAACAGGCACACACCAACCCCCAATCCTCCGAGTCTCCTTCTGCAATGCTCAGCGCCTGTTCCACTGAACACACTCAGTTGTCTGATTTGCTACTCCCAAAGGAATAGGACACACCAACTTACAAGATTCAACTCAGGATCCTCACTCTACTTAACACACAACATATATTTTACACAGACACACACCAAGAATACGTTTATTATCGAAGAACAGAGATTCAAATGACAGAACGTAAGAATATTGGAAACATAAAGCAAAATCATAACATCTTCTACAAGGTAGCATATTGCATGTCATTCTCTCAGCATTTTCAACCAGGTTGGCTGAAATCTCCCCTCTCATAAGATCAAGCCCGCTGGAAGCTCATCTTTATAGATGAAAGGATAACCGGAGGTTCATCTGCACCCCATACATAGTTTCAAAAGTTCATTCTCACTCCTAAGCAGGATGACCCCTGCTGTTTTTGTTCTTTCCCACAGCCCGCATAACCTGTTGATTAGCATCTTGCTCAGACTGTAAATGGGTGCCCGTTGCAAAATAACCAATACTTAATTTGCACATGACCAGCCATGTGACATAATTGTTTCTTCTCCCTTGCCTCCACTCCGCAGGTATGAGGAAAATGTGGTGGGACCAAGGTCCCATCTCATCTCTGCCGCCTTTGGGGCTCTGTGCACCGCTGGGAGAGTGCTGAGTATACAATTTTGTCAGGCCCTTGCCCAGGCCATGAAAAGGGAGTGGGTTCCCTCCCTGCATCCTGGATAAGTGCCTGTTATTATAGTCTTGACCTGTGTGGACATCAAGGATCTGATCTAACTCTCACTGAAATCAATGAGACTTTTTCAGTTGTCTTTAATAGGAGCTGGACCACCTATCAAGAGAAAATATTATAATATCACAGGAACTAAACATGAAAAAGTCCCATTAATGCATTCAGTTCATCTCCCTGTCAATACAGGAATCTCCCCTATAGTACATTTTCTAATGCTTTATCCAACCAAACTGATGGATCCAAATCCCAGCTGATAGATCTTCCATCACTACCCTATAGGAAACCCCATTCATAGTTAAACCCCTGTGAATGCTGGTAATTACTTCCTCTTCATTCTTGACATTAATACCCTTCAAATACGTGTAACACTATTACCATGCCCCTTACCCCCATTCAGCTGTAGGTTAGCCAAACTCTCTCTCTCTGTATATGTGTGTGTGTGTGTGTGTGTGTGTGTGTGTGTGTGTGTGTGTGTTTATATATTTATATTTCAACTTTCCCTTTTGGTTAAAATACACTGGTCTCTGGGGTCGCTTTTTAACAGCAGGTGTTTGTAGTGTAGTAAGACCCAATGGCTTGTTTGCACTAGGGCTCAATAAGATCTAAGAAGAACTATCATATCTAGTTAGATTTGTCCCTCTTATCTTGCATTCTATATATTGAGCTTTTCACAGATGTTATTTCTGCACTAGATTTTAACCGTTGTTTGTGCAGCTGCTTTCAATTAGCCTCAGGGTCAATTGTCTCTTCCCTTTCACAGTTTCTTCTGGTGCACTGGAATTTTCTTCTTTAATTTTGAAAGGTGACTCCTCATATTGGCATGGGGCAGTGTTTTATATAGAGAACCATCTCAGTTAAACATAAAATGATGGCAGTTGCAGAGGGAGGGGGAAAGGTTAGTGAGTACAAATCCAGAAGAAAAAAGAGTTAGTTTTGATACAGATAAGGGGAGAGAAGTTGGACTGATGAAAATAGAGGCAATATTAAAAGCTAAATTTACTTCAAGCGTTTGGCTTTTGAAGAACATAGGCCAAATTCTGTGCTCATTCCCATACTGTGTATCCTCAGTGGAAGTCCATTGATCGGCATGGGCCATTGCACAGAACCTGGCCAATGGGTTTCTTGTTACATTCAAAATTCTGTACATTTTGTAACAAGAAACTGCAATATTATAACCATACTTCAAGTAGAGTTTGCTGAAGACAGCATAAAAGTGTCTTTAACTAAGGCTGTATTTTTGTAACCTACACCTAGGGGACTGGTGAGAACAGGTAGGGGGACAGGAAGTAAATATTAAGCCCAGTGATGAAATGTTAAGCTTTACTCACTGGAAATTATGACCATTTGAATTAGCATGTTTGGAGGGGAACAAAAGGAGCAATATCTTCCTTGGAGAAATTCCGCCTCTTTAACTCACAATCTTCGCACCTTTGGCTCCCTACTTTGCATCAGTCCCATGTAGCTCCCCATTCATGCTCTGAAACGAATGTTGAAAACTTTGGCATAACTTTAATTTCAGCAAGAGTCACAATTTAAGAGCCTCTTATGCTTGAATTCCCCAGATATCCCCACAGAGGCAGCAACACATATTGCAGGCTTAATTGTGGCTTTGAAAGCCATGGCAACGGAAAGAGGATGCAAGCATGCACCATACTAGTGGATTAGCCACGTGATTCTGTTTCCAGATCTCTGAGGCAGCCAGAATGCTTCCAGGGTCCCTAGAGAGACACCACCTCTCTGTTTTGAGAAGTTTGAATTTGCAGCACGCATTCCCCTGACCTCAGACCTCCAGCTGGTGCTGCCCCAGCACAGATTCAAAGAGGCTCCCTGCTTTCTATTCTCACTCTGCACTTGGGCTCCCATGCGGTGTCAGTCACAGTAGGCTATATGAAGGGTCACAAACTACAATGAACTTCTGCATTAAATATGCTACTGAGCCAAATTATTCACTAAGGGCTTGATATAACACCCATTGCAGCCCACAGACATTTTTCTACTGACTTTGATGGACATTAAATAAGGGTTGGGAGCATTTATCCTACTCTTCTCACCTTCTTCTTCCCCTCACAAAAGTGATTTTTTTTTCAGAACAAGGAAAACAAGCCAGACAGGCTGAAATAAATCACTGTAAAATCTCCATGAAAGAGAAAGCAGAATGTATTTCTCACATGGCAAGAAACCTCAGAACCCAGCTCCCTGCATACCTACCAGGGACACTTCTTACATATAAAGGTGCAGGATGCAGAAAACAGTATCATAATGTAACATCCCCCCTACATTTATAGCTGCACATGCCACAGTTTGTATCTGGGGTTTTGGTCCATTAGAGAGAGAGAGGAGCTTAGCTACAAAATTCAGATCCATATCTGCATTCCAAACCCCACCTCACAGTCCTGGGATGTTTTGATGTTGGGTTTAGGAGCAATATTTTTAAGACTGCTTAAGAGAACACAACTGTAGTGAAAAAAGAAGAAAGTTGGTTTAACCGATCTCTTATGTACTTTTAAATCTCTACCAGGAATACTGACCAAGATTTTTGAATGTGATGAGGGATTTTGGATGTCTGATTGAAGACACCTTCAAGTACCTTGGTTATCAGAGGATGGTATTCCACACTTTCTGAAAATCAGACTCTCTTAAAGCATCTCACAATTGAGGCACACAAAATGAGTGACTTTTTAAAGTCCTGATCGATGCATTTTCAACAGAACAGTATGTTGCTGAGATAAAAGCACAAATGAATAACATGGCCACATGGGAATAAATCACACAATGGGATTGAATCATTCACAGTATCTGACTTTTGGAACATAATTCACAGGTTCAAGGTAAAAGACAAATATGGTGATTTATTGGGGGAAAGTCTGACAATGAAAATAAAACTGAATTCACCTGCTCCTCAGGAAAAAGAGAAGAGAAAAATAGTAGCAAATTAAGTCAGGTATTTCAACAGATAGAGAAAACATAGGACTTGCAAAGACTGGATCGGACTGAAGGTCCATCTAGTCTGGTATCCTGACCAACAGTGGCCAGCACCAGATGCTTCAAGGGAAGGTGCAAGGAGACCCCCTTAGGTAGATGTGGGATAATCCACCACAGATTGAAGACCCCTCATGACCCAAAACACTTTGAGACTGGTGTAAATCCCAAAGCATGATATTTTACCTTCACTATCAACAATCCAAATCTTTTCAATCTCTCAGCATGTAATAATTTTTCCATGCCCCTAATCATTCTCGCTGCTTGTCTCTGAACTCCCTCTACTTCTGCAATATCATTTTTAGATGAGTGACCAGTACTGCACACCATGTTCCAGATGAGGGTGAACCATTGATTTATACAAATGGCATTAAACTTCTTTGTATTGTTCTCCATCCCATTCCTTATGCAACCTACCATTTTAGTTGCTTTTTTGAATGCACCTAATGGGAATCCGGGAATTGGCAGGCACAAGCCCGCCCACAGCAAAAGGTGCTCCCCCCCCCAGGCTGCATATCAAACAAAGGTCTATGTTGACCTTTCCACAATTGTGCCCAAGACCTTTTCCTGGAATCCCAAGATATTAAATCACTTGGAAAAAGAACAATTTGAATTTGATTTCCATGTTCACTTGAAATTCACCCAAGCATGCCCTGTTTTCTTCATTGACAATGTAATGTATTTGCTTATAACTGGAATTCATCGTCACTTTTGCTTTGCTTGATGTAAGGAACTACTTCCTTACATCCCTTTTGTATGCATGTCAGGAGGCATAAGTAAAGCACAAACTTATGAGAATCAAGAGTTTTTCACAATTGGTAAAGTAATTATAAAGAATAGAAAAGGACCAGCCAACCTCCCAATTATGAATTTAACTTTCATGCTGACAGCATATAGAAATCTTCACATGAATAATTTAGCTGATAAAATTAAAAATCTGACCCAACTGTTAAAAATTGTCTTATATGACTTATGAGTGCAATTATGTGCAAGAAGTGCAATTATGTCCACAATTAAATTGTACTTCCCAATTCACCCAGACTCTCCCTTTGCATTTCAGAGATGATTACTAGTGAATTTTAATTCATGAAGCTACAGAAAAATGAGACAGAAAGCAATCAACTCATTTCACTGAGTCCTGTAGTTTTGGACTCCAGGAACCAGAATTTATAACTCATTCAAAAGTTCATAGGTTCCAGAATTCTGAACAGTACCAAAGGTTTTGAAGTTCTCATTTAGGATATAAAACTGCTGTGTTAAAATTAGTTGAAAAAACAATGTGNCCTTTGCATTTCAGAGATGATTACTAGTGAATTTTAATTCATGAAGCTACAGAAAAATGAGACAGAAAGCAATCAACTCATTTCACTGAGTCCTGTAGTTTTGGACTCCAGGAACCAGAATTTATAACTCATTCAAAAGTTCATAGGTTCCAGAATTCTGAACAGTACCAAAGGTTTTGAAGTTCTCATTTAGGATATAAAACCGCTGTGTTAAAATTAGTTGAAAAAACAATATGTATATTTTTAAATGTCTTTTGTCATACAAAAGCACAGTAGGAAGGAGGGTGTCTAACGGTTACAGAAGGTGACTGGGAGTCAGAGGTCCTAGCTTCTGTTTTGAATTTGTAACTGATTCAACTGTGAGGTTAAGTGACTTGCCCAAAGCCCATCTCTGCATCATATGCCTTTCTAGCCTATCCATCTGTAAAACAAAGATATTTACTTACCTCAAAAGTGTTGTGAAGATTTTCATAAAGTGCTTTGAGATTTTTGGATTAAAAGTGCTTTAACAATGGAGAACATGAAGGGAAAGCCATGCCTTGTGAATCCATAGAACCACAGAATCGTAGGACTGGAAGGGACCTCAAAAGGTCATCTAGTCAAATCCCTGGCACTCATGGCAGGACTAAGTATTATCTAGACCATCCCTGGCAGATGTTTATCTAACCTGCTCTTAAAAATATCCAATGATGGAGATTCCACAATCTCCCTGAGCAATTTATGCCAGTGCTTAGCCACCCTGAGAGTTAGGAATTTTTTTCCTAATGTTCAACCTAAGCCACCCTTGCTGCAATTTAAGCCCATTGCTTCTTGTCCTATTGTCAGAGGTTAAAGAGAACAATTTTTCTCCTTCCTCCTTGTAACAACCTTTTATGTACTTGAAAACTGTTATCATGTCCCCTCTCAGTCTTCTCTTCTCCACACTAAATAAACCCATTTTTATCAATCTTCCCTCACAGGTCATGTTTTCTAGATCTTTAATCATTTTTGTTGCTCTTCTCTGGACTTTCTGCAATTTGTCCACATCTTTCCTGAAATGTGTCACCCAGAACTGGACACAATACTCTAGTTGAGGCCTAATCAGTACTGAATAGAGTGGAAGAATTACTTCCCATGTCTTGCTTGCAACACTCCTGCTAATAAAACCAAGAATTGTGTTTGCTTTTCTTTGTAACAGTGTTACAATGTTGACTCATATTTAGCTTGTGATCCACTATGACCCCCATATCCCTTTCCGCAGTATTCCTTCCTAGGCAGTCATTTCCCATTTTGTAGGTGTGCAACTGCTTGTGCTTTCCTAAGTGGAATACTTTCATT
This sequence comes from Platysternon megacephalum, assembly GCA_003942145.1. NCBI lineage: Eukaryota > Metazoa > Chordata > Testudines > Platysternidae > Platysternon > Platysternon megacephalum. Next base: position 374,922 of record QXTE01000060.1, on the reverse strand, counting down.
TGTCCTTATTGAATTTCATCCTATTTACTTCAGACCATTTCTCCAGTTTGTCCAGAGCATTTTAAATTTTAATCCTCTCCTCCAAAGAATTTGCAACCCCTCCGAGCTTAGTATCATCTGCAAACTTTACAAGTGTACTCTCTATGCCAGGGATTCTCAAACTTCATTGCTCCGCAACCCCTTTCTGAGACAAAAATTATTACATGACCCCAGGAGGGAGGACCAAAGCCTGAGCCCACCTGAGCTCCACTGGAGGTAGGGGGGCCAAAGGGCTTTTGCCCCAAGCAGGGGGCCTGTAACCTGTGCCTGGCTGCTTAGGGCTGAAGCCCTCAGGATTTGGCTCCGGCCCCAGGCGGTGGGGCTTGGGCTTCGGCCCCAGGCTCCAGCAAGTCTAGGCCCTGGCGAACCTATTAAAATGGGGTCGTGACCCACTTTGGGGTCCCAACCCACAGTTTGAGAACCGTTGCTCTTTGCCATTATCTAAATCATTGATGAAGATGTTGAACAGAACCGGACCCAAAACTGATCTCTGCGGGACCCCATTCGATATGCCCTTCTAGCTTGACTGTGAACCACTGATGATTACTCTCTGGGAATGGATTTCCAACCAGTTATGCACTCACCTTATAACAGCTCCATCTAGGTTGGTTATTTCCCTAGTTTGGTTATGAGACGTTCATGCGAGACAGTATCAAAAGCCTTACTATAAAGTCAAGATATACCACGTGTACCACTTCCCCCCATCCACAAGGCTTGCTATCCTCTCAAAGAAAGCTATCAGGTTTGTTTGACATGATTTGTTCTTGACAATTCCATGCTGACTGTTACTTATGTGATTATCTTCTAGGTGTTTGCATAATTATTTGCTCCATTATCTTTCCAGGTACTGAAGTTAAGAGGACTGGTCTAATTCCCTGGGTTGTCCTTATTTCCCTTTTTATAGATGGGCACTATATTTGCCCTTTTCCAGTCCTCTGGAATCTCTCCCATCTTCCATGACTTTTCGAAGATAATGGCTAACCACTCAGATATCTCCTCAGTCAGCTCCTTGAGTATTATAGGATTTATTTTGTCAGGCCCTGGTGACTTGAAGACATCTAACTTGTCTAAGTACATTTTAACTTGTTCTTTCCCTATTTTAGCCTCTGATCCTACCTCATTTTTAACTGGCATTTCCTATGTTAGATGTCCAAGTGCTACTGATCTTTTTAGTGAGAGCTAAAACAAAAAAGTCATTTAGCACTTCCGCCATTTCCACATTTTCTTTTATTGTCCCCCACCCTTGAGTGGTTCCATGCATAGAAGGATCCATTCATATGCTGAACTACCCTATCTATGAGAAATGGGGGCACAAGCTACCTCCATGGTAGAGTTGATGATAAAATCTAGTTTATTTGTAAGGAAAAATTCCCAGGAAATAGAAATTAAATACAACTTTCAGGTGTTACATGGGAAATGTTGTTTACAAAATATTTCAAATCAAGACAAAATGAAAACTTTTGTTTCATTTCATTTGAAATATTTTAGACTTAAAGTGTCATTGAATTTAAAGTCAGAAGAGACCACCAGCTCATCTAGTCTGACCTCTTATGTATCACAAGATACCACCACCAACACCACGCAGCACCCACATGCTAAACCCAACAACCAAAATTAGCCCGAGGTATTACAACCCACAAGAGATTATACTATTATGTGCCACAAGTAGAGAATCTGAAACAATTTTATTTTGAGAAGTTGATTCAAAACAATTCATTTTTGTTTTAGAATTTATACTCCAGAAAATGTTGATTTCAATGAAGTCCCATTTTTCAATGGGACAATTTTCTAGATGAAAAATGTTAACCAGCTGTGGAGTAGAGCTTTATATCTATGTCCTTCTGCAAAAGAACTCTGCATGGGGCTTAAGATCCATGAACAGAAGAGCTGAAGCAGCTGTGTGGGGCAAGACCCCCACAAACCTCTGTGGAATCTGCTTGGTAATTAGTACAGCTGAAGCTGGACAGCAGGCACAGAGTGATTCAGTTATGACTCCATGACCTGGTAGAGGGGAGTTTTCCTGCCTCCAAATGCAGATTGAACTAGCCCATTTTTTTTCAACTCAGGCATTGGGCAGAGGATTTCCTTTATGTATGTAAGGCACTCAAAGGGCTTAAGATATCATATATTAGGTATTTTAGCACATGGCCTATAAGGACTGAACCCGGGAAACCAAGGTCATCACCAACATCATCAGATAAGCAAGAGGCTGAAGATTTTGGTGACATGTAGAATTCAATTCATACAGAAAAAATACAGCACCCACAAGACAACAGACAAAATATACAGAGTGCACCGAAACAAGATGGGGTTCATTAGAAAAAAACTTGCTGGCAACTTTTTCTGGTCAGCAGCCTCTCTAGGTGTCCAATTCCTGCTATTCTCAGAGAGCTGGGGAGAAAGGAAGCCCCTTCATTTGTATGCCAGACCCTTCTTTGCTTCTGGAGGAACAGCCTTGACTCAGCCCATCAGGCCCATCACTTACTATTCATCAGGAACAGGAGTACTTGTGGCACCTTAGAGACTAACAAATTTATTGTAGCAATAAATTTGTTAGTCTCTAAGGTGCCACAAGTACTCCTGTTCCTTTTTGCGGATAGACTAACACGGCTATTACTCTGAAACCTGTCATTATTCATGAGGAATTTATTTTTAGGCCTTCGTTACCATCAAACTTACTAATATGGGGCCTACTTTACACAGCCTATTTCAGTAGGCTATAAATAGATCTGGGTTCCTCTTAACTGAGGCTGCTAGATCTCACAAGACCTCCCCCATCAAAAAAGAAAACTGGAGGCTGCCTAACTGCTAATACCCCACCACACACCCATTCTAGGAATATTTACAAAAAATACAGCAGGACTTGCATTTAGTTCAATGCTACAGTCTCTGGGCTGGCCAGGCTTAGGATGATTGTAGCAATATACCTAGCCAAAGTGTGATTGGGAGCAAGCACCTCATGGCCCTCTCAAAGCTGGATCAACAGCTTGTGGAGGGACAAGCATCTGACCTTTATCAGCTGAAGGGAAGGATGAGGTTGAGCCTTTGAGGGTGGTGAGAAATGTAAAATGAGGATGGATGTACAGACAGCCACGCGTGCCCATCTCCCACCCCCGCAATAAGAAATGTATTTTTAATGTTTCTATCTGGGATTTTACTACACTCATGACAGATTCGTACCCAAACCACAATTTCTGAATCCAAATTCCATGTTTGGGATTAAGGTTCAGGTTTGTCTCTGATGGTAAACACATTGTACAGTTCCATATAAAACAGATATTAAATGCTGATTTAAAATACTTTCCTAATACGTACTAGGGGGAAAAAAGCCATGAGAATCACAGCCTCTCCCCCATTTTGGTTTTTATTTCAATTCGATACACTACACCATGCAATATGCTGAGAAATTTATAGAACAACTCATGATCGATCTGTCAATTTGCGATCAAATAAACGGGGTGCACATTCTTTGTTCTGTTTGCTGGAAAAAAGCAGTTAAGTAAGCAATTTTCCAGTTGTCATGCAGCTGTGTTTCAAATGACATGCAGTTGTTACAAACATTTCACCACTGATTCAAAAAAACACTACTCCTCTCACACACAGTGATGGCAATGGCCAGAATGTTAACAGCATCAACTTCCCTTGCCTTTTTGGGAGATTGTTTTGGGACAGTTAACTAGCAAATAGATAATTCATTGCACCTTGTATTGTATCTTGGGTACTACTGACTACACAATATTTGGAGTCTCAGCTGCTCCTGGATCAGGGAGCTGGCTACATAACCACATTAAGCTCTGTGTTATTGATGGAAATATGTGATCACACCCTCAAAGTGAGTGGGAGATGCACACACATTTCCATAGGCAGTAGGAATAACATCAAAAATAACAAAAAATATCCCCTGGCAATCCTTCTGTATAGGCTACTGAAGCACCATTAACATAGCCAGCCTCACTCTGACTTTCTGTGACAGAATAAAATCAGACTGAGGAGGTTTCAACAAACAAGCTGCTTTCCAGATAGTCACTCATGGATGTACCAAGTGAATCCTAAATCTTAACTGAAAAACCCACACACTAAGCATATCAGGACCATACCGTCAAGTGAAATGTACGTGCCTCTCAATTAATTCATTTCAGGATACTTTTTAGACGATATCGTCACTAGAATTTGTTATACCATTTAGCTTTAAATTTTATAAAGAGCTGTGCAAATGAAAAGTTGAAAAGTGAAAGAAGGAACTTATTCAAACATATATATGCATCTGAAAATTTTATTTAGTCAAAAATATTTTCCCCCAGGCATTCTGATAATTCACTTGGCTGGATTAACCCAATAGCTGCAAATAGCTACATGGATTTTAATTAACCCAACCTACTGTTTTTTTATCTTGTAAGGCTCTCTGATGAGTGTGATATATCTAGGTAGGTCAGACAAACAGAGACACTGATGTGTTGACAGAGACAGAACAGTGCTCACCATGCATTAAATTCTTACTTATGTAGAGGTCCAGCATAACATTTATGCACTATACAAGTGCCATTTAATCCCTATTTGGAAGGCTCAACCCTCAACTTTGTGGCACATCGCATGATAACAACATGTTAACAAAGAGGTAAACACAAGATCACTCCATGAACAGTCAGGAAGAGAACCCAGGACTCTAACATGGTAGACCTAAATCCTATCTAATTGACACACTGCCTTTAAGATTGAATGTGCTATATTTATTCTCCCTCTAACCACTAAACCACACTCTTTTCTCAGAGCCAGCGATATCAAGTCAGGATTCCTGATTGCCAGTGTGTTCTGCCCTAGGAAACAGTTGTGCAACCCACTGGAAAAGTGTGGGTTAAGTCCTCCTCTAGTGCATGAACTAATTACTGGCTAGCAATTGCTCCTGTAGCTCAAGTAGTGAAGATCCAACCGGCAGGGGCAGGTGTCAGTTATACCATGTCTAAACTTACTGGTAGATCACAACAAGTAGTCCAGTGGCACCTTAAAGACTAACAGATTTATTTGGGCATAAGCTTTCGTGGGTAAAAAACCTCCTCCGCAACCGGACTCCTTGTTTTGTGGATACAGACTAACATGGCTACCCCCTGTTACTGGTAGATCGGCACTGCTGTGATCGATGCAGCGGTGTAGATTTAGTGGGTCTGGTGACTTAGGTCGGCTTACCGCGGTAGCGTAGACCAGCCCTTTACCTCATATTCTAGTGCAAAATTGTAATGGTGGCGTCAACAACATGAAGCCAAAATAACTTCCCAAATGTACAGAATGTGTGACGGTCAGATGTGCTGGTCTGTTGATTCCAGAACATCTGTTATCTGGGTATGTATTGCTTTTTTTGGTATCTGTTGGAAGTGGAAGCGAAAGCCTGATGCGGTGCTGAACCGTATTACCATGCAGATAAGGAATGCAAGAGACTTTTCCCTTAGCTTTTTATTTCCATGCTTTTCAGGTTTTCCATTGGTGGGCTGTGGCCTGATTGAAACTTAACTGTCACTAAACCAAGTTTGTGTGTGTTTATTCAGTAATGTTTGTGAGGCATTTAGATACTACAATGGGGAGCATTACAGAAAGGCCTATAAATAAAATAAAGTGGTTTTCCCCTTTCCCCAAATGCAATAAAAGCCTTAGCCCTTATACATGCCAAGCCTCAAATTTAAAAATAAGGTTGTTTTCTCACAACCCCCCCAAATCTGAAACACTGGTTTGGTTAAAACACAAACAAAAGACGCATGGTGTCCAAACCACATTCTCATAATTCAAAAATGAATAACCTAAAAAATGAAGTTACATGATGCTTACTAGAAAAAAATTCAACTCAGACTGGGCATGAGTAATTTTAGCTGAAGTTTTGTTTTGTTATTTCTTTTGAGAAATCTGTAATCAAATGAAACTGCGGTTTAGAATGGAGGTGCCATCAACCCTACCTACAGTCTTGTTAGCACAACTCTAAACATAACAAACTGTATTTTATGTATGGTAGTTATTCATTAGATATTTATGCATTAAATGAGACAAAACACCAATGACTCAACATCACAGCTCTTTCATTAGCCATTGTATAAACCTTTTCTGGAGAAAAAGTTCTTTTAATTAGCACTCTGCATTCTTAGCAGTATTTTTCCTACTGTACAAGAAAACAACAATACTTGAACTTTAAAAATGCCTGAATAATTTAATGCATCTGAATTTCTTGGGGCAACTACATGAACGGTGATGTCAAGTACATACTTAATGTTTTAAAGTGTGTGTGTGTGTGTGTGTGTGTGTGTGTGTGTGTATATATATTCCCTATTAAAAATGTAAATTGAGCTTGCAAAATAAAGCAAAGTTAGGAAATGCCAGAATTAATTTTCTGTAGACAGGCTGGAAGATGGCAAGCAGTCAGTGAATTAGCAACCATTCAGGATTTCTTTTTTATCCTCTCCAATCGGTGTGTGACATTCCTCCCACCCATTCTTTATGTATACCATCCAAACCCTGTAATGGAATTTTTTTTTTTTTAAACAATTCTTAATGGGCTTTTCAATTGCATTCAATTGCATTCATTGCTGTAGTATTCAAAATGCCCCACTAACATTAATTATTATTTTTATTTCTTGTATTAAAGTAGCAGAAATTATCTTCACAACACCACTGTGAGGTGAGGTGGCTTTATCTCCATTTTACATGGGGAACTGAGGCACAGAGAGTTAAGACCAACATTTATCTCAAATGAAATCTTGTACCAAAAATATGAAGATTTTTTCTTCCTCTGGGTTTACAAAGATCAAACTCTGTAATGTGCCATGTGTCCTATGGTAGAAATTTCTTTCAATGTTACCTACGTCATGTTTACAAAATCTCATTTTTTTGTGTGTGTGGCAATTAAAAAGAAATCTTTATGTAGCCTTAGTAGCTACAGCATAGAAATGTCACGTGTGTTTCCCTTTCACAAAGGTATATTACATTTAGTTTGTAAATTAGATTACCTTACATACATCGTAAAAAACGGTTACTCACCTCTCGTCACTGTTGTTCTTCAAGATGTGTTGCTCATATCCATTCCAATTAGGTGTGTGCGTGCCGCGTGCACAGTCGGCGGAATGTTTTTCCCCTAGCAGCACCCGTCAGGTCGACTGTGGAGCCCCCTGGAGTGGCGCCTTCATGGTGCTCAATATATGACCTTGCTGACCTGGCGCCACCTCAGTTCCTTCTTTCCAGCTACTCCAACAGAGGGGAAGGTGGGAGGGTTTGGAATGGACATGAGCAACACATCTCGAAGAACACCAATTACAGGAGGTGAGCAACCGTTGTTTTTCTTTCCGTGATTGCTCGTATCGATTCCAATTAGGTGACTCCCAAGACTTACCCAGGTGGTGGGGTTGGAGTTATGGAAATGCTGATTGTAGCACCACTCTACCGAAAGCCGCGTCATCTCTGGCGTGCCGGACGATGACATAGTGAGAGGTGAAGCTATGTACCGAGGACCAAGTTGCTGCCCTTCAGATTTCTTGGATCAGGACCAGGGCCAGGAACGCCGCTGATGAGGCCTGAGCCGTTGTGGAGTGTGCCGTAAGTGCCGGGGCTGGTGTTCTGGCCTGTTCATAGCACGTGCAGATGCAGGATGTGATCCAGGATGATATTGTTTGAGAAGAGACCAGGAGGCCTTTCATCCGGTCTGCCATTGCTAAAAATAGCTGGTTCAATTTTCTGAACGGCTTAGTGTGCTCGATGTAGAAAGCTAGCACTCTTCTAACATCGAGGAAGTGTAGCCACTGCTCCCAGGTACTGGCATGAGGCTTAGGGTAAAAGACGAGTAGGAAAATGTCCTGGCTGGTGTGGAAGTGCAACACCACTTTGGGGAGAAAGGCCAGGTGTGGCCTGAGTTGCTCCTTATCCTTGTGGAAAACCGTGTAAGGCAGTTCCGAGGTGAAGGCCTTTAGCTCCTCTCACAGATGTAAAGGCGACCAGGAAAGCTGTCTTCCAAGACAGATACAGGAGGGAACAAGTCATCATTGGTTTGAATGGAGGCCCCATGAGCCTGGAAAGGACCAGGTTAAGGTCCCACATAGGGACAGGCTGCTGGATCTGAGGATGTAGGCGGTCCAAACCTTTGAGGAACCGACCAACCATAGGGTTGTCAAAGACCGATCGACCAGACACACCCGGGTGGAAGGCTGAGATTACAGCGAGGTGTTCCCTTATGGAGGATGCTGCCAGGCCTTGCTGTTTCAGGTGTAGGAAGTACTCTAAGATGAGGGGTACCAGTGCCTGGAGGGGTGTGTGCGATGCTGGTCACACCAACACAAGAATCTTTTCCACTTTGCCAGATACGTAGCTCTCGTAGAGGGCTTCCTGCTGCCGAGGAGGCCCACCCTTACTTGTTCCGAGCACAGAAGTTCCATGGGGTTCAGCCATGAAGCTTCCAAGCCGTGACGTGGAAGGACCGTAGGTAAGGATGACAGAGGCAACTGCAGTCCTGAGTAAGTAAGTTGGGGAGGACAGGCAATGTGACTGGTGTGTCTACCGACAGCTCCAGTAGCGTGGTGTACCAGTGCTGGCGAGGCCACACTGGAGCTATCAGAATTACCTTTGCCCCATCCCTGAGGACCTTGAGCATGAGAGGGTATGGGGGAAAGGCAGAAACACATCCGTGAGGGAGCCTGGGCTGCGACCCTGGAAGGAGCAGAACATTGGGCACTTCCTGTTGTATCAGGTGGCAAACAGGTCCACCTGGGGAAATCCCCACCTTTGGAAGATGGTGTGTAGGACATCCGGTCGAATGGACCACTCGTGAGTGTGGAAGGACCTGCTGAGGCAGTCCACCAGTGTGTTCTGAACTCCTGGTAGAAAGGAAGCTTCCAGGTGAATGGAGTGGGCTAAGCAGAACTTCCACAGCCAGAGGGCCTCCTGGCATAGGGGGGAGGAACGGGCTCCCTCGGCTTGTTGATGTAAAACATGGAGGTGGTGTTCTCCATTAGAACTGCTACACACTGTCCTTGCAGTCGGGCCTGGAAGGCCTGGCAAGCAAGGCGCACCGCCCTCAGCTCCCTGACGTTGATATGGAAGGAGAGCTCATCCTGTGACCACAGGCTGTGTCTGGAGGTCCCCCAGATGCATCCCCCCATCCCATAGCTGACGCGTCCATAACCGGGGACAAGGAAGGTTGGGGGTTGTGGAAGGGGACTCCTCCGCACATTGCTTGGGGGTCGAGCCACCGGCGAATGGACATGAGGACCTGTCCCAGCACCTTGACCACTGAATTCAAGCTGTTGCGCCCCGGGGGCAGGCCGAGGTGAGCCACATCTGCAATGGTCTGAGCCGGAGCCTGGTGTACCGGGTCACATAAGTGCAAAAAGCCATGTGGCCAAGGAGACGCAGGCACCCCCTTGTTGTTGAGGTTGGGAATTGCTGGAGGCTTTGAATGATGTCTGTGATGGCTCGGAATCGGGACTCCGGTAGAAGGGCCCGTGCCTGGACTGAGTCTAACACTGCCCCAATGAATTCAATTCTCTGGGTCGGTTCCAGGGTCGACTTCCCCAAGTTGAGGAGGAGACCCAGCTGCTCAAACGTGCACCTGACCAAGCGGAGTTGGGACTGCACCTGTGCCCTGGTGCAGCCCCTGAGCAGCCAGTCATTGAGGTAGGGGCACACCTTCACCTGCTGTTGATGGAGGAAAGCAGCCACAACCGACATGCACTTGGTGAACACTCGGGGGTCTGTTGAGAGGCTGAATGGTAGGGCAGTGAATTGGTAATGTTCGTGGTTGACCACAAAGTGCAGGAAGCGCCTGTGCACTGGACGAATCGCTATGTGGAAGTACGCGTCCTTCATGTCGAGGGCGACATACCAGTCTCCCGGATCTAGGGAGGGGATAATAGTGCCTAGAGAGACCATGCGGAACTTCAACTTTACCATGAATTTGTTGAGCCCATGCGGGTCTAGGATAAGTCTGAGACCCTCCTTGGCCTTGAGGATTAGGAAGTATCGGGAGTAGAATCCCTTGTCCCTTAGCTCCTGAGGAACCTCCACCACCGCTCCTATGGCGAGGAGCGCCTGCACCTCCTGTATACAGTTGCTAGTGAGAGGGGTCCCTGAAGAGGAACGGGGAAGAGGGGTGGGAGGGAGGGTAGGAGCAGAACTGGAGAGAGTATCCCGCTTCCACCATGCGGAGGACCCAGCGGTCCAAGGTTATTTGGGACCATGCACAGTAGAAGTGGGACAAATGATTCAAAAAGGGCGGAGAAGGATCCGGGGATGAGTCTGGTGTGCCGTCCTTTGGCGTCCCTTCAAAAGGCCTGCTTGGAACCCGACGATGGTTTGGTTGGGCCCTGGCCTTGTCTGAAAGAGGGGTTGGAAGGCTTCCTTCTGCTGTTCCTGCCCCTTCATCTGTAGAAGTCCTGCCTCGGAGGAGGAGGGTAGGAGCGCTGCTGCGGTTGTTGAGGCCTGAAGTGTTTCCGTTTGGTTGCCAGGGTGTGCATACTCAAGAATTTCATAGTAGCCCTTGAGTCTTTTAGACTATACAGCTGAGAGTCAGTCTGCTCCACGAACAGGCCTGCCCCATCAAAGGCAGGTCCTGCACTGTCTGCTGAACCTCGGGCGGTAGGCCCGAGGCTTGCAACCATGAGGTTGTCTCATGGCAATACTTGAGGACAAGGTGCGCGCCTCCAAGTCCATAGCATCCAGTGAGGCCTGTAAAGAGGTCGTGCCACCGCCTTGCCCTCCTCTACTATGGCCCCAAACTCCTCCCTGGACTCAGTTGACACAAGCTCCTTGAACTTGAACATCAAGTTCCAGGAGTTGAAGTTATATCGGCTCAGAATTGCCTGCTGGTTGGCAATCCTGAGCTGGAGCCCCCCTGTAGAGTACACTTTACGGCCAAACAAGTCCAGGCGCTTGGACTCCTTGGACTTGAGCACTGGGGCCTGCTGTCCCTGCCTCTCTTTCTCATTTCTCACCAATGAACAGTGCTGCAGGTTCATAAAGAGGTAGTCGTACCCCTTTGAGGGCACAAAGTACTTCCTCTCAACGCCCTTGGCTGTGGGAGGGACGGAGTCCGGAGTCTGCCAGATAGTCTTGGCATTGGCCTGTATAGTTTTGATGAGGGGCAGAGCCACCCTCGAAGGACCTTCTGGGGCCAGAATATCTACCACTGGGTCCTCTGACTCCACAACCTCCTCGGCCTGCAGACTCATATTACATGCTACCCTGAGCAGAAGGTCCTGGTGGGCGCAGCTATCTATAGGAGGTGGTCCAGAGATGAAAGTGCCTGTGATGGCCTCATCTGGGGAGGAGGATGAAGAGGCCAATGGGGGAACCAGGTCCTCCCATCCCTCCTGCTCATCAGGAGCTTCACAACCTGCTTCACTGGTAGCCCCCGACTCAGGAACCGGAGTTGGAGTTGGTTCCAAGGGGGGCGGAGGCACGGCGCCTCCTCAGCACCTCTAGGGGTGGGCCGACTGGCTGAGGCCTTCGGCACCCTTGGTTCAGAGGTGGGTGATCGGGAGCCTTTAGACTGGGCATCCTGGGCCTGGTGGTGTGCCCACGGAATCCAGAATGGTCACTGTGCTGGTCCCTGCCATGGCCCTGTCCCCACCTTAGAGCATCCACAGCCTGACTGGTGCTGGTCCCGCTCCAAGTACCTAGATCCCGCCTCTGAGTCCAAGGACCAGGATCGGGATCGCGAGGGCCAGGGCAGTGCTAAGTGGAGATGAGCCAGTGAGTGGTGCTGTGAGGCTGGGGAGCAGTGCTGCGATCTAGAGCGGTACCATGACCTGGAGCTATGCAGGGTTGTCCAGGACCTGCTCCGCGAAGGGGACTGACGTGCGGATCGGTGGCACGATTGGGAGCGCTGGCACGACCTGGAGCAGTGCCGCAAGTCTGACCGGTGCCAGGACTCGATCAGCGGTGCTGACAGCTGGATCATCACTGGTTTGCCTCGAGATACGCTATGGTACCGGAGGCTTGGCGCGAATCGTAAGCGACCTTGGTGCCATCATGGCGATGAGGTCCCTCGCAGCTGCAAAGTTGTCCGGAGTGGATGGTAGCTCTACCTCCTTGATGATGTGGGCCGGGGAGTCCAATGGCACCGGACTCGACGGTCCCCCTTGCCGGGCCGAAATCAATGGTGCTGCCTCTGCAGGCTTCGGGACTGGGTGCTCCTCATGAGGACGCTCCCCATTAGCGGGCTACAGAGGGGTGGGCCTCTGGGACAGAGAGCCACTCCTCCCTTGCATCCAGTGCTGCTTCTGCACTGAAGAGTGGGAGCGGTGCTGTGTCGATCCCACCGGTTTCAGTACCAGGGAGCAGGGGTGCCACGAGTCTCTGCTAGAGTCTGTCCACCGTGCCACTTCCACCACTGCCACCACCGAAGAACTCGGTGCCGGGTCCTGCCACGCCAAAGGAGGCTGAGATCTAAGAGCTGCCTCCATAAGGAGCTGCTTAAGGTGAAAGTCTCGCTCCTTTTTGGTTCTAGGGTGAAACCCTTTGCAAATCCTGCACCTATCGGCTTGGTGAGCCTCCCCCAGACACTTCTGACAAGCATCGTAGGGGGTCGCCTGTTGGCATGGGCTTGGAGCAGGACTTGCAGGGCTTGAACCCCTGGGACTTGGGCATGAAAGCCCTCCCAAGAAAAAGCGGTCAGGATGGAGGGTAATACCCCCAGCCCAACTGCTACAAACTACTACTATTAACATAAACTACAAGAAACTAAATAAAAGGTATAAGAACAACGAGAAACAAGAGCTAGGAAAATGTGGAGAACTTGCTGAGCAAGATGCCACAGTTCCTACGACTGTCACGGGCAGTAAGAAGGAAGTGAGGAGGCACCGGATCGGCAGGGTCATATATTGAGCGCCATGAAGGCGCCACTCCAGGGCGCTCCACAGCCGACCCGACGGGTGCTGCTAGGGGAAAAACTTTCTGACGACTGTGCATGTGGCACGCACACACCTAATTGGAATCGATATGAGCAATGACTCGAAGAAGAACTTATAATTTACATGAAGAGTAAATACAGAGCCTTTGATATTTATGTTTTATAATGTTCATGTAAAATACTGTAAACTGTTTACCAAGGACTGCCTTGATTTCCAAACAGCATTCTATTTCACAGTACATTAGGCTTTATTACACCTTTTCCCCCCCTTCACCATATTTTCATTTTCTTCAATAAAGTAAACTAAATTTAAAATATGGAACAATCATTTATTTCTCTAAACTGATGGATATCTCTCATAAAGATTTTGAGCAGCCATGTCAATCTCTGAGTCATATACAGTAGGATTGTATATTTGCTCATCATTACTCAAGGGAACACAGGGAATATTTAACCCAAGAAAAAGACAGCAAAATGAAATTCATTGAGCGGGGGGAAGGAGCATCTCAAAAGGTGACCATTTTTGGCTGTTGAGACTCAGCTTTAAGATTAAATACATGGCTTAACACACACTAAAAATGAGTATCTGGTGCTTTGTTTCACTGACCTAAACTTCCCAAAACTAACTGAATTATGGGGAAAAAAATTCACCACAAATAGGAAAGCTTAATGTGCTCATTTTGGAAAATTCACATTAATGAACGAGAAAATGAAGATCTAAACCAAAGAAGAAATACCAAGAGGCAAGGGATCAGATAGGTAATGAGGGCAAATTAGATCATGTTATTGAGCAGGTACCATAAAAAAAAATCACCAGTTTTACCTCTACAATCTATCGTTCTTGCCCCTGGCTTTTCACCTCACTCTTTCAGTACACTGAGGTAAAGGGATAACCTCAACCTGTACATATTTCTAGTAGTGAATTTCTTGTTGGGCCTGTCCTGTAGTAGGTGATTTCTGGGTACCCATCCCGCTCTGTCAATCTATTTCCTCACTTCCCCAGGTGGGTATTGTAGTTTTAAGAATGCTTGGTAGAGACCTTGTAGGTGTTTGTCTCTGTCTGAGGAATGGGAGCAAATGCGGTTGTATCTTAGGGCTTGGCTGTAGACAATGGAGGCATGTAGGTAAGTATAATGGTCAGNTTCCTCACTTCCCCAGGTGGGTATTGTAGTTTTAAGAATGCTTGGTAGAGACCTTGTAGGTATTTGTCTCTGTCTGAGGAATAGGAGCAAATGTGGTTGTATCTTAGGGCTTGGGTGTAGACAATGGAGGCATGTAGGTAAGTATAATGGTCAGTAGGTTTCCAGTATAGGGTGGTGTTTATGTGACCATCACTTATTTGCACTGTAGTGTCCAGGAAGTGGATCTCTTGTGTGGATTGGTCCAGGCTGAGGTTGATGGTGTAGCAACCTATTTGGACAATTGGAGGTGGTTCTTGTTGTGGTCATTAGTGTGAGGAGGTCAACAAAGCTGCTGGCTTGTTTCCAGGGTGATTCTATGATTCTATGCTAGGATGGAGGCAGCATGATTATTTAGTGCTTGGCATGGGTCAGCCCTGAAGGACATATAGAGCTGCTCATTATAGAAGTTTATATTACCTTTTTAAATTTAAGACTGTAACTGATGNATTCTATGATTCTATGCTAGGATGGAGGCAGCATGATTATTTAGTGCTTGGCATGGGTCAGCCCTGAAGGACATATAGAGCTGCTCATTATAGAAGTGTATATTACCTTTTTAAATTTAAGACTGTAACTGATGTGTGTGTGTGTGTGTTTCCTGTTTGAACCTTTTAAATAACCTTCTTTTATTTTTCCTAGTTAATAAACCTTTAGTTAGTTTATTACAGGATTGGCTATAAGTGTTGTCTTGGTTTGAGATCTGAGAACAACTGACCTGGGATAAGTGACTGGTCCTTTGGGACTGGAAGTAACCTGAATACTGTTGTGCGTTTTGGTGTAAGGGACCATCTATCACTAAGTCCAGCTTGCCTGGATGGCAAGTTAGACTCGAATGACCAAGGGGAATGTCTATGACACCATGGTGAGACTGTCATAGTGCTTTAAGAGTCCACACTTGTTACTGGGTTGGTGAAGTCTGATTATAGAACATACAATCGGATTGGGGTTTCTGTCCTGCTTTTTGACAGTCTGCCCTGAGGTTGGCACTCACAATCATGAGCCACTCCAGGCAGTGTGACATGGCCACCCAATTAACAAAGTCATATTTGGAAAGCAACGCCTACTGGTTCATGATGTGCATCTGCAGGGAAGAAAAGGTATAAATCTTTTCCCCCGTAAAGTCCAACCTCTTGGACTCTTTGTCCTTAGGGGTGGACATATACCTGCCTTGCCATGCCCTGTCATTTGCTGCAGTTACCAGCCGAGAGTTAGGGGACAAGTGGGTACAGAAACCCTCAAAACCCTGAATGAAGTGCCCCTTCTTTGAATGCTTTACCATAAGAGACAATGAAGCTGGAGTATTCCAGAAGTCATTTGCAGGCTCCAAGAGAGCCTCATTTATTGGGAGGGCTCTTCTCCCCAGAGCTGATAATTGGAAAATATCTAGCAGTTTGTGTGTATTCTCCTTCAGGAATTCTGCCTGGATGCTCAAGGTAGTGGCCATTCATCTTAGGAAGTCCTGATATGCTTTAAAGTCCTCAGGCATGAAGAAGATTCCAGCACAGTAGAGTCATCCAGAGAAGACCAAGAGGTGGTTTGGTTGGCTGTGACAACAATGGTCCTGTTCTTGCACCACAAGATCTGCTCAGAATAACCCTAGCGGTCGAGAGGGACCAGGCGCAGCAGTCACTACCAGATGGGGTGGTTTGGGAGCAGGAGCCACCATCAGGACTTTCCTCCTGGAGCAGGTCAAAGAGTGTGACCCTGGGGACTGAAGAGTGTCTCAAGGAGGCCACTGGGCACCGGGGTAATGACATTGGTGGCCAGCATGCCCTGGCCAAGAGTCCCCATCCCAACTGCAGGACAGATGGTGATCTCGGTACCGATGGTGATCCGAGGAAGATCTCAAGGGCCTATTGGGTGACAATGAAGGTGAGATGAGACTGAACTGGATATTCAGGAGTCCCTGAGGTTCTCTGGTGATAACAGGGGAACTAGCCCCAATGAGGCAAAGAGTCAGAGTTGTCTGAAGCCCAACATGGGGGCAGCATTGGTCCCAAAGAGGAATGGGGGATCAGCACAGGCAATAGCAAATGAGATACACTCTCATCCAGTACCAGGAGAGGCACTATTATCAAAGCTAAGGGTGGTACCAAACTCTATGAAGGGATCTGCCACACCATGCCAACACACATTAATTTTTCCAGTAAGATTTCGAGACATAATATTGAAAGATTTATTAAAATCCATCGTCCATCTTTTTAAACAAAACTCTCCAGGGAACAGAATGCAGAGTTCCACTTAAAAACCAGTGGCACAATATGTCCCCAAATATATTACATCTACTGCCCTCCCGCCATCCGCTATTTTTGGAATTCTATCAAATGTAGGAATTGCCAACAGGGATTCAAAAAGGTTAAGGCCACAAAATCATTTAGTCTGAACTTATATCACAGGCCAATATATTTCACTGAGGTACCCCTATATTGAGCCCAATAACTTAAATTTAGCTAAGGTAAATTTTCCACAAAGACATCTAATACTGATATGAAGACCTCAAGAGAGGGAGGATCAACCACTTCCCTTGGTGGTTTGCTCCAGTGGTTAATAACCCTCACTGTTAAAAACACACACCTTATTTCCAATTTAATTTCCAGCCATTGGTTCTTGTTATGCATTTCTCTGCTAGATTAATGAGACCCTGAGTACCCTATATTTGTGTTTGAGTAGAATTACTTACCCACTGAAATTGACACCACCTCAATTTTTTGATAAGCTAAGCCGATTGAGCTATTTACAATGCTCAGGGCAAGGCATTTTCTCCAGCCATCAATCATTCCTTGGAATCATTTCTGCACCCTCTCCAATTTTTCAACATTCTTTTTAAAATGTGGATGCCAAAACTTGATACAGTATTCCAGTCTTGGTCTCCTCGGTGCTCTATACATACACGAAATCACCTCCATACTCCTAACTCACTACCCCCCTATTTATACGTCCAAGGATCATATTAGCCCGTTTTGTGATGACATCACAATGGGAGCTCATGTTCCATTACTGGTCTACTAGGACCCGTTTTCAAACTCACTGCTCATTCCGTAGGTATGGCCTGCGTTCCAAAACGTAGAACTTTGCATTTAGCTGTATTAAAAACACATCTTATGTGAATGGGCCCAGTTTACCAAGCAATCCAGATCATACTGTGGATGCCTGTCCTTATCATTATTTACCATTCTAACAACATTTTTCTCATCTCCAATTTTATCAAGAGTGATTTTATATTTACTCCCAGATCATTGATGACTGTATTGAATACTGTTGGGCCCAGCATTGGTCCCTGTGGATCCTCACTACAAACATCCACATTTAATAATGATTCCCCATTGATGACTATTTTTGAGATCTGTCAATTAGCCAGTTCTTAGTGCATTTAACATGTACCTTATTGATACGGTATAGTGCTAGTTTTTTTAAATTAGAGTCAGAGCAGTGGTCCATCTAGTCCAGTATCTGCTTCTAACAGTGGCTAATACCTGCTGCTTCAGAGAAAGGTACGAGAAAGCCTACAGTAGCAGTGATGGGATAATCTGTCCCCAGGGAAAATTTCCTTGTGACCCCAATGGTAGGAGATTGGCTTGTACCCAGAAGCATGAGGATTATCCATTCAATTTTTTTTAAACATTCACTATTATAAACATGGATTTCTTGTTATCTGACTAAATGCCTACTTCTTTTTCAATGCTGCAAAGCTTTTGGCTTCAGTGATCTATTGCCACACTGAGTAGCACAGGTTAATCGTATGTTGTGTGGAAAAGTATGTCCTTTTATTAGTTTTACATTTGCCACCTTTCGGTTTCATTGAACATAACTTTGATACCTCAGCCCCTGACTGTACTTTATCTTTATATTCAGAAAAGATTAGATCCAGGGTAAGTACCTTGCCAACATCCTCTGTAGTGAAAAGTGATGCAGATTATTCATTTAGCTCCTCAGCAAAATATTCATATTCCTTAATTGCTCCTTTCCTCCCTTGTGGTTCAGTTTTATAAGCACACGTCACAGACAACTGTATAGTCATTCCATGATGTTAAAAAGTCTATCTACCCTTCACAGAAAGAGAAGAGCTATATAATCATCTAATCTTTATTGAAAATAAATTAAGGGGGACCAGCAGAGCTTCTGCAAAGTAATAAATATTACCAATTGGAAATGACAAGTAAATGTGTATAGACTCCAAAATTACAAATACATTAAAAGTGTTAAAACAAACACTGGGTAAACGAGTTGTTGCTTTACTTTCGTGTTGATGTTTAGGGTTCCAACCCCAATTCAGCAGTCCATCCCTCTTCATCAGTGCACTTAAGCATGTGCTTAGCTTTAAGCATGTGATTACGTCCCTTTGCCTTCAATAGGGCACAAGCACATGGTTAAAGTTAAGTGCATGTTTAAGGACGTTGATGAATTGAGGTCATGTGTGTTTCTTGCAACTGCTCATTGGCCAAATCCTGTCATTCTGGGATCTGAAAGTTTTGTTTTTTTGCCTTTTGTTTTTTATAAATCTTTTGCAGTACCTGTTCCAACATCAGCACTGTTTCACCAACACACACACCCTACATGCTCTCACAAGGCCAGCCTCTGATACCCTTATACGCACTGAATAACACCTATCAGAACGTGTCCCAGAATGATTTGACCTTCTCTCCTTGAAGAACAAAATAGTTTTTAGGAAAGACAGATCAAATTAGGACCAAATGTCAGCCCACAGTCCAGATCCAATCATGTGGCTTTATTATGGACCTGAATTGGACAAATGGATCAATTCCAATACAAGAGCTTTAATCTGTGGAAAACACTCTGAAGTGCAACAAAATGGGAAGGTACCTTCAGCTCCAACAACCGCTTCAGGACATTCAAGACCACAGCTGACTATTGCTAGGCATGGGGAGAGGAATAGGTAGCCCCACTACACAGATTTGACCCTTACGGATTCATGCTAAACCTAAAGCTACTGGCATGGACCCTAACATAGCCAACTTCCTCAGATAGGTGTGGCCATATAAGATAGATAGTTCCATTATGGGCAGACCAATTGCAGGGGTCCAAGAGATTGACTCCATTGATGTTCTCTAGCATGCATCATCACAACAGCTCTCTAACCCAAATTCTCTTTAGCTCATAGCTCTTTAGTGGTGTTCTTCTTAATAATCCAGCCATTTGCTTTTGGGCCTTTCTAAAATCCATTGAACTGCTCTGAGAAAGAAAAAGGTTGTGACTATCTTTGAGTCTGCTTTCAGAGACAAAAGTATACAGGTCAAGCTATTGCCCATGGAGTATTCTGGTTAACTAACAGAGATGGATAGCTTTCATGAGCAATTTCCCAAGCCCTTATGCCTACACTTCACAACTGTGCTTAATGATGAATGACAGTCATCAGCCTTGAATGAAAATTTCTCCTCCATCTTCCTTCCCATAGAAATGACATTATCACCATATTTTCTTACTATAATTTATCAGCCTCGGAAATATGGAATTAATTACCAATTCTTTAATTATATGCCAAATACCAAATGAAGACACATCCGGGAAGGTTAGCTGGTAATTATAGCTTAAGTTATTAGATACAATATAATTCAAATATTGATTACCATAGAAACTGCAATTCTTAGACCCTAATGAAAATGCAACATAGAGAGGACAAACAAATCTAACAGCACGGTGCTATCTAATTGGAGTCTTCCAGTAATACAGAATCATATGTCAGTTATAAAATAAAGGGTTACCCTGAACTGTACCTTTTAATCGAGCAACTGTTTTAATCTCTCATGGAGTTTTTGTTGTTCTCATTTCATTTTATTTTTTTCAGAGGAACTCTTGTCACATCCATTCCCCATGCACATCTCCACCACCATATGTATATGACAAGAAAAGTAGTAGGCAGGACTAGTTAATTAACTAATGTACAAGACACCACAGGGTATTGAGACAGATTTTGAAAAGCACTCAATGTCCCATTGAAGTCAGTGATAAAACTCCCACAGATTTCAATGGGAGTGGAGTTGTCTGCACTTGGTGAGTGATGGTGTCAATTAGGCAACAGTTCTCTTTGGCACAGGTGCTATGTCATAGTGACAGCCTTGACTGGAGGTTATTGTGACAGAGGACACAAAGCTTGGCTCAAAATGCCCCTAGTCAGAGTGAGCAGCATGAAGTGTATCATCTGAGAAGGATTGTTTGGCTACTTCACATGCATGGGAAAGGGCACTACCAGAGCACTGTGGGGACACATGGCAACATTCTCACATGCTGCCTAACCTAGGAAAGTTTTAGCCTGTTTAGCTCCAAGTCTCTTACTTGTATGAACACAGTTGCTTTCAAGGAAAACTTAATTTTCTACTTACAGTTTTGGTAGGTTGATTCACGGCTGTTAATGTGGGGGAGCCCCAACTCCTCTGCCAGGGGAACTTGTGGCATTTGCTCTGTGTCCTGCAGCAGCTTCAAAAATACCTTTGTGAAATAGAAAGAGAAATGAGACCTATTTGCCATAACTGGCTTTCACCCTTCATCACCTAGGGCGTCAGACCAGGATGCACCACCCCACTCCACTCTGGTGGAACATTCCTATAAATTACTGATCCAGTGTAATTACTTTGGGCAAGATCTTTCCCTCCAGTGGAGAGGAGTAAATATTCCATGGATTCAGAAGTACCTATATGGAGAGCTGCTGACCCCTGCACACTGCTCTTTGGTCCTCTCTGCCCTCTAATTGCATAGCTCTTTCAACAACCCTGCTGTCATTGACTGAGTCTCCCAGGTGCGGAGTCGTAGGACGCATGGAGTCCAGAGTTAATGCACACTAGAAGCAGCACTAACTCCCCACTGGTATTCCAAGTTGAACTCCGTGGGCTCAGCAGGGGAGAATGCCACAGACAGTAGCCAGTTCCCCACCCTATCTCCTTACACTCCAGGACCAACCAACAAATTCTACAGAGTGCTGAAGCCTTGGAACTCTAGCAAAAGAGCTTCCACAGGGCTATGGGAAGTGGCTGGGCAATCTCCCCAACTCCACCCTCCCCCGACTAAATCGGCTCGTCTAGGCCCTCTCCACTCATGGAAGTGGAAGGGATGATTTAGCCCTTTGAGAGCAGGAATTCTACTGAAATAAAGTTAAAATAATGTACATTTTGTAGCAAAATCAGTTGCCATCTGCAAACAAACACCATGAACGATTAATCAGATTTAAAAAAAAAAAGATCGGAGGGTCTTATTTGAGGGATGTTAGCGTATTTTAATAAAAGTGACAGGAATGTAATTTCCATCAGTGCATCTGAAGGGTAGAAGCCTCTAAAGAAGAGCTGGAGAGAAGCTAATGGAAGTTTTTTTTTTTAAATAGCAGTAATATTTTCCATGGGTTTAATAACCTAAAGGTATGTATGTCTACACTGCAGTTAGCACCTGCAGCTGGTCTGTGGGGCTCAGGCTGAGGGGCTGTTTAATTGCAGTGTAGACTTCCAGTCTTGGGGTGGAGCCCAGGCTCTAGGATCCTGTGAGATGGGAGGTTTACACTGCAATTAAACAGCCCCACAGCCATCAGCTGGCCCAGGCCAGCCATGGGTTTTTAATTTTGGTGCAGACATACCCTACGAGGCACATGTAAATGTTACACACAGTATGTCCATTAGATTTGCCTGAGACCTACTATATTGATCCTGCTTCTACACCTTAAGACCACTGAAGTCAACAGGAATTTCAGAGTTAGAATACTGGGGGTTAGAAGTGCTGGAATACCATAGTAGATTGTTAGTAGTGACTTAAGAAGTGTTAAGGCACTCACTCAAGTCTCACTGTAAGCCTGATAAATAAATAAAAACTCAAAAACTTCCTTACAAGTATATGTTCCCTCTGTAAATTCACGTTTCCTCCCTAGACCAGAAATCTTTTTTTTTTTTTTTTTGCGGGGGGGGGGGGGGGGGGGGGGGGGGAGAGGGTAAGGGAGAAGAGAAGGCACAGGAGGTCTGGGGGAGGATTTTAGATTAACCAGAAAAGAAGCCTAAATACATCCACTGCTGGGGTAAGCAGGCCCACTTTCAATTTTGTCAACAGTGAATTTGGCCCAAGATAAACTTGAGATAGGAGATGTTGAAAAATTAGCTCTTTTCTGAAGTATTCTCCCCCCACCCCCAAAGCCGTCTGTAACAACACTGCATGGCCTAGAAACTCCAAATTTGTGTCTAGAACTTTCAGATTGTGCTTCCAGCGTAAGCTTGCACATCAATTCAGCAGAGCATATGCCTTTCATGAGCACCTTTAAACAGAGCTCTCACTAAAATTATAAGCAACTTTGACTCTATCTTGCTGAAACCTCCTGTTTGGGAGTGCACATCAAATCCTGATTATAACGATGTTAAAAAACTTTCATGGCCATATTTAATTGCTCCCACAAAAGAATCCAATATTGGCTAGAACAAAAGCGCATAGTAGCTAAGGAGTCCACCATAGAATGGATAATAAAAGCCAATCAATTTGAAATACATTAGCTTTGAGGAAAGGCAGTTTCTTGCTCCACTGAGGTCTGCTAGCTACAAGGATTATGTTTAGTTTAGTCGATATAATTGCTGTTTAATAGCAATGAAGGACTGCCTAGCTACATGGCAACTTTAAGTGAACTGTTTTGGCCATTAGTTCAAGGACAGAGGAAGTTAAGTGTCTCACACTGTTTCTGTATTAGAGCCTAGAGGGGGACACCGACTGTCCAAACCCATATCTTGATTGGCTCCTGTGGGACGGTTTGATGATGTCACCACTGTGCACCAATTTCCAATATTGCAAAGCCAGAAGCTCATAACTAAAAACCAAAGCAAATACCCCTCTCTAATTAAGTACTTCAGTCACCCACCATGGTATCTGAACACGTCACAAGCATTAATGAATTTTATCTTCAACACCCCTGAGAGTCAGGAGTGTCACTGTCCCTACTGTACAGATGGAAACTAAACCACACAGATTGTAATTTGTCCAATGTCCCAAGGAAAGTCTGTGACAGACCTGGGAACAGAACTGAAATGCTACTGCCAGTGCTAGCACCATCTCTGAAGTAGGAGGGGAGCTTTCGGGAAGGAGGTGCATGGACCCCTGTGCCATCTCAGTGCAGATCTGCGCCTTTAGGTGATGGGAGAAAGGGAAGCTCCCTTAATGAGGGGATGAGAGAAGAAAATAGAAGCAGATGGTGGAGGATGAGGGAAAGGGTGAAGAGAATGACGAAAAGTTGTAGACTGTCCTTGCAACCAAAGTATCAACAGGAGCGCTGCCAGCCTTTTCAGCGCCCTAGGCGGCGGAAGGTCCCGCCCCCGAAATGCCACCCCCGGCGGCGGAAGGTCCCGCCCCGAAAATTCCGCTGACGACCGGGGTGCCGGCGCCCCCCCAATAGTAGCGCCCTAGGCAACCGCCTAGGTCGCCTAATGGGTTGCGCCGGCCCTGGGTATCAAGCTATTTCAGCAGCATTTTAGGGTCTTTCAGTCCCACTTAACTCAATTTCCACTGTAAAAACAAAACTGCTAAGTCCTGGATATGCTCATTTAATTTTTATATTAGAAAATGGCTGCTGGTCAAGAACCTGTTGATGAAAGGGCAGCAAAGATCCTGGGAGATAACATGATGGAAACAGAGTCAATATAGTCCAGGAAATATAGAACAACAACAGAAGAGAAGGTAGAAAAAATAATCAATACATATAACCAAAATAGTAGGAAAACAGTGCTTAAAGGTTAATCACGTTTTCCCTACTATAATCTCTTGTTCTTGTACTAGGAACCACTGAAGTTCCCACAAACATATGAGTGAGTTGGGAAGAATGTTACATATTTTGCTTGTTTACCTTTTTTAAAAAAAATAAATACAGATAGCCCTCAATCAAAACTCCAGATCTGAAAATCTTCAGCTTTAAGGATATTCAGATCCAGATTTGGGAATGTTTGAATCCTATATGGCTCTGTATATCTGTATTTTTTAATGATACCTGGGAAGTATCAGGTCACATATCCATGTGACAGTTCTAATTTTTTAAGTACTTTAATATCATCAAAATCTTTACTCCTACTACTATTTTATCTTAAACATATAACACTTTGTCAGAACTATAGATGCATTTATCCTCTCTTTTTCCATTTTTGTGTTATTTTTATCCTTTCTTCAGACAGTGAATGCTCCTATGGCTGCAGCTGGAATCAATGGCAAACATCCCATAGATTTAAATGGTTCAGGAGTATGCTCATAGCCATTAACTGTATTTCTTGTGTCAACAGGGAAACTAATGCACAAGAGATCTAGGTTTAGCAAACAACAGGAACACACTTATTTAGCTGTAACATTCAGGACTCGTCTATATGGCCCACAGTTTGAGCTACAAGTGTGTGAATAGCTGGACTATATTAATGCAAAATAGGAACCTTTTAGTTCATGCCTGCAACATCCACAAAGGGGAGTTACAGCACAGCACTTGAGTGCGAATTGCTAGTCACACCCCTGTAATCCGAACAGTGGTGTGGTATAGACACAGCCTCAGAAGGAGAGAGACACTGCACAGATCACAGCTTCCAAAAGAAATTGCCTGCACTTTCAAAGAGCCAAAGGCAGGTACACAACAAAGTCACTGGTAGATTCAGGCCACAAGGGACCCGCTTGTGATCATGTAGGCTGACCTCCCATATAACAAAGAGTGCAGTACTTCCCTAAAATAATTTCTGTTTGAACTAGAGCATATCTTTTAGACATGGATCAATGAGAGGTCATGATGGAAGGCAGACAGCCCAAATAGTATACAAAACAGACTCACACTGCATTAGTGTTAATAGAGCTGACTGGAACATTTTTGATTAAATGTTTTTTTTCATTGAAACTTGCTGTTTTGTTGAAGGTGAAACATTTGATGGAGCTGTATCTATTTTAACAAAATGTTGCCAGGAAGATGTTTGTGATCCAGCATGGACTTTCTGGTCATTTCAAGAGAGAAAGATCTGAACAGAAAACCTTTTCAATCTGGAAATGGACGTTTCATCACAATTCCATTTTGCAAGAACATTCCGATGCAGAATGAACACAAATTTCAAAACCTCAAAAGTTGTCATGAAATGGATTTGTTATCCTCTAGCCAGCTCTAAGTGTTATGTAGTGATTTTAATAAAT
Organism: Platysternon megacephalum; assembly: GCA_003942145.1. NCBI lineage: Eukaryota > Metazoa > Chordata > Testudines > Platysternidae > Platysternon > Platysternon megacephalum. The sequence continues at coordinate 349,713 of QXTE01000060.1, read as the reverse complement.
CATGGTCCTGATTCTCCCCCAATTCCAACTCTTGGCTTATTGCTTATATTTATATTATATTATTCCTAATTCAGACAAGGAGAAAACAGTTAAAATCAAATGTAGCTAAGATGATAAGAATGGGTTTGACATGACAGTGACATGTTTTCCACTCACAAGATGCTTCCTAGACATGAGTGGCAATATGGTCTCCCTTAAAGAGTTAAGTTTTTGAAAGGGTACGAGTGTTCCACACAAATGGGCTGAAAAACAGCAAGGAGGGGGGCGGGGGGGCTCTGCACAAACAATAACTTGATACATTTTTCCCTTTAAAGTCAGAGTTTTTTGTTTCCAGATTGAATTATTTGAATAGACTCAATAGAACTATTATGTGCTATCCATTTACTTGCCAGCNCATGAAATGGATTTGTTATCCTCTAGCCAGCTCTAAGTGTTATGTAGTGATTTTAATAAATCATGGTCCTGATTCTCCCCCAATTCCAACTCTTGGCTTATTGCTTATATTTATATTATATTATTCCTAATTCAGACAAGGAGAAAACAGTTAAAATCAAATGTAGCTAAGATGATAAGAATGGGTTTGACATGACAGTGACATGTTTTCCACTCACAAGATGCTTCCTAGACATGAGTGGCAATATGGTCTCCCTTAAAGAGTTAAGTTTTTGAAAGGGTACGAGTGTTCCACACAAATGGGCTGAAAAACAGCAAGGAGGGGGGCGGGGGGGCTCTGCACAAACAATAACTTGATACATTTTTCCCTTTAAAGTCAGAGTTTTTTGTTTCCAGATTGAATTATTTGAATAGACTCAATAGAACTATTATGTGCTATCCATTTACTTGCCAGCGGAAAAAGGCTTTTGATAAGAAAATGGAGAATGAAGGTAACAATAGCTAATGATGACTGTGCAGAGATGACAGAAATCACCACAAATTAACGTGTTAGTCTTCAAGGTACTGCATGATGTATCAATATCTGTTGCCATTTAGGAAAGCTTATTTGCTTTTCTGCAGAAAACTACCAAGGGCAGGTACCTTTAAACTGAATGATCCAGAGAAATATGCTGATGAATGTTATATGTTTGCTATGATTGGTTTCTGTAGGGCTATCATTTCCCTTTATGTAAAAGTCCTATAGAATTCAAGAGGGATGAAACCAATCATATAGAGAATAATCTAACCACCAATAAAATATAATAGATTATATCCTTTCCATACAAAGTTTAAACCACCCTGTATAATTTCAAAGAGAATGACCACCTTTCATAGGCTTTTTTGACTCACCCCATAGAATTCTACAGCAAGGATATAATTCACCATTACATTCTAAAGAACGGTTATAAAAACCTGTAAATTATCTTTATTATTATTTTATTACTCTTATTGCAGTAGCACATTGTGCTAACAATTGTACTCAGATATAACAACAAGAAGGTCGGTATTTCAAAGAGCTTATGTATTTATTCAGTTCTACAGGGCTTTGTGATAAAGGTGCACTTTCCTTTAATTGTGATCCTGTTTTATAATTTAATTTCAAAGGAAACCATTACACTTGCTGATATATATTATTCAATTGGACCTCAATCCAATAAATGGATCTGTAGGGATGTCTAAACTGCAAAGAAAAGCCCATGGCACCGAGTTTCAGAGCCCAGGTCAGTTGACTCAGGCTCATGGGGCTCAAGCTATGGGACTACAGCAGTGTAAATGTTCCTGCTTGGGTTGGAGCCCGGGCTCTGAGAGCCTAACCCCTCACCAGGTTTCAGAGCTCGGGGTCTAGCTTGCTACACTGCTATTTTTAGCCCCACAGCCTGAGCTCCCAATCCATTGACCTGGTCAGTGTAGACATATCCTGTGCGTGGGTAGACCCCTTATGTACACTAAGGGTCTTAATGACATTTTCAGCACTTCACATAGTTCTAAGGCTGGGGGTTCTCAAACTGTGGGTCGGGACCCCATTTTAACGGGGTCGCCCAGGCTGGTGTTGGCCCTGGGCCCCAGCAAGTCTGAAGACCAAGCCCCACCGCCCAGGGCTAAAATTACATGCCCCCCCGCCCAAGGAAGAAGCTCTTGGGCTTGATCTTTGGCCCTCCTGCCCAGGGCAGTGGGGCTCGGGCGCTCTCAGTCTTCGGTCCCCCCTCCTGAGGTCACGTAGTAATTTGTTGTCGTCAGAAGGGGGTTATGGCGCAATGAAGTTTGAGAACCGCTGTTCTAATGTATGCTCCAATGCAGTGGCTCTCAGCCTTTCCAGACTACTGTACCCCTTTCAGGAGTCTGATTTGTCTTGTGTGCCCCTCACTTAAAAACTACAGTAAATGCTTACAAAAGCAGACATAAAAATGCAGAAGTGTCACATCACACTGTTACTGACAAATTGCTGACTTTCTCATTTTTACCATACAATTATAAAATAAATTAATTGAAATATAAATATTTGTACTTACATTTCAGTGTATAGTATACACAGCAGTATAGAAAAGTCATTGTATGAAATTTTCATTTGTACTGACTTCGCTAGTGCTTTTTCTGTAGTCTGTTGTAAAACTAGGCAAATATCTAGATGAGTTGATGTATCCCTTGGAAGACCTCTGTGTACCCTCAGGGGTACATGTACCCCTGGTTGAGAACCACTGCTCCAATGGACCTTTTCACAGAACTGAATGTATTTAGTAAGTAGGGGCTATGCATTTCCCATCATTTGTTTGTATGCATGTGGATTTTTGTATTTTTTATTTGACAATAAAATGTCAATTCTAAATTGGCAAAAAAAAAGTCTCAGTGTTACAAACCAGATAACTGCTAATGGTTTTTATATCTGACCCCATTATTTTCCACATGCATCATTCATGCTGCAAAGCTACAACACATAATTAATGTCCCAGATGACAGGCTTTCCAGAGTCTTGGTTTCATAAGCCCAGAAAAGAGATAAGTGTCTTCCCTAGACGACATTCTCTTCAGACTGCTGCTAATAATGCAACATACCTTCCCACCTCTTAGGGCGCGGGGTACATAAAATGATTGAAAGCTTACTATACGCTGTGTGGTAAACTATCTAAAGAGACACTAACTTACAAAAATGTGCATTTTGTATACTTGTCATTTGTTTTGTTCTTGGTCATATCCTAAGTTTTCTTTTTGTACATGGCCCACTTTGGGCTGTTTACAGAACTAAAGGAGATCACTGGAAAAATCATATTTCTGTGAAATGCTGCCGAGTGGATTGTGCCATCAAATGAAAATATAGTCTCCCATCTACTGAAAAATATTAGTTTTGTTCTTTTATCATCATTTCAAGCAGTGAAAAACAGGGGGTGGGGGTGTTTGGTTTTTTTAAGGATCTACACTATGATACTAGAGTAATGATGGGTCAGGGAATTTTGAAAAAAACAGATAGTTGTAGTGGAAATAATTGATTCTCTGGTATAACCAGTTAAATAACGCCAGAGCCAAAACCAGTCGTGCTGAGCCCCCATCAGGTACATTGGCCAGATTAGAAGCAGAAGTAAATTTGCAAGAACAGCTATTCTTGTAAGATTTCCAGGCCAGTTCTGCCAACTCCTGAGGTTTGGTTAGTCCAGATAGAATTCAGAGAAGAGACAGAATTTTTTTGAGTGTTATCTGAACTGTACAGCCAAACCTTCTGAAGTTCATCCTCAGTTAATTCAAAGCTCAATTTTTTTCTGATGCTAAGAATTAATGAGAGATTTGGACTGACAGTGGTTTGGAGTTAAAGCCTAGGTCATGTAAAATTTTCCTGAGATCAGCTGAGACAGAGAAGAACCTTCCAAAAGGTGATATCACCCTTTAGGATACATCAGGCTGTTGGAATGAATTATGGGAGGAGAGTGGTTGTTGCCCATAAATAATACAACAAAATTTAAAAATCTATATTCTACATGAGATGCTCTTTCGTGCTTCCCTCAGGAACCTGTCCTGAAATATTAGGTAGTAAAAACATGGTCAAGAAGGTTAGATAGAAGCCAGTAGAGCATCTCTAACCACTGACAGCTATTATGGAGAGAGAAACCAAGTACCTCTTCCAAGGTGGTATCTGAAATGCCATAGCCAGTCACATGTAGACGTTCAAGGTTTTCATCCATAGCCTGAAAGAGGCCTTTAAAGGAAGTCTTATCTGCCTTCGCTGGAATCACAATAGTCAGCTCACTCCCACTGTTCTCTTTTAGGAATGCTTCTGGTACATAGAACTGTACCAGAGACGTGACTCGACTGATGTACTCAGGATCCTGGATTTCAAACGCAGAGGGCTGCGCAGAAAGGAAAATAATAATAAATGGAGTTTATATGCCATCAGAAAGTTGTAAAACAGGTGAAACTGAAAACAAATATGGGGCCAGTGCTGGAAACCCTTCCTCAGCTGGGTAGTCCCAGTGAAGTTCCTGGGTCTAATCTTGTGAGCAAGGGACTACTCACCATGAGTAAGGGATTGCAGGATTGGGCCTCTATTCAGCAAATCATCAAATTACTAATTTTCACTATGTTGCTAGATTATTTTATGTACCAATTAATTCAAGTATGAAGGTTGCGAAAAACATTTGCTATGCACCAGTATTAAATAGACCAAGTCTTTCCTGCATTGCTGGTTATGTAAGATAAAAGAATTACCACATTTATCTCGCATGTAAATTACTAGCAGCGTTGCAAGGTTCCCTCAAAATAATTGATATGACCATTTCTTAGCAGGAAGTACATATTGTGTGCAATTCTGTCACCATACCTTTTTTATGAGTGTTAGACTGTATCCCTGGCCATATGTTTCCTTCAGATAAGAGGGAGGACCACAGCATCTCAGCTGCCCATGCTGCAGGATGGCAATGCGATCACTGAGCACTTCTGCCTCATCGAGATGGTGAGTGGTGAAGATCAAGGTGCAACCTACCCCAGGAAGAGCAGTACACACAGATTAACACTTCATTTTAAAATGTTTTCTCAAGAGAGAGACTTTTTTTTTCCAAGAGGATCTTGAGGCGACAGTAATTCTATAAATTTACAAGAGTGTACTTCAGTATGCAGAACACAGACACAAAATGCCTGCTAACACGTGTCCCATTCACACTCACTGAGACGGTACAGATTATAAATCAGTGCAAAGTTTGGACTGGAATCTAAGAGAGACAACAACAAGCAGTTGCAATTTCAAGGCTGAGAAGGTGTTTTATGAGATTAGGAGATTCTTAAAATCACATAACTCTGGTGCCAGTTTCAATGGATCATTCACTGTGGTTTATTCCAGCTAATAGGGAGGGGAGGTGCCTGCTATCTCAGAAGCTTGCCTCCTACAGTCAGTTTTAGCTCATGACACTTGAAAATTAATGGAATGGTTTGACTGATGAGTATTCTCTTTAGAAGAAAAATATATGCAGCCATATGGGAAAGAACAGAAAGTGAGAGCCCCCCAAAAATGAAAAAGCAAAGTCAAAGAGTGATGGAAGTAGGAGATAACCCTTTTCATCCAGGGCAGGATCAGCATGGACTCATAGCTAACCTGAATTAAACCCACTAGATTTTTCAAATCATGGGTCGCAACCCAGAACTGGGTCGTGGAATGGAAGGGATTGGGTTGCAGCAGCTCTGGTCAGCATCGCTGACCGGGCCGTTGAAAGTCCCATCAGTGGTGCTACAGAGCAAAGGCAGGCTAGACCCTACCTGTTCCAACACTGTGCTGCACCCCGGAAGTGGCCAGCAGGTCTGGCTCCTAGGTGGGGGGGGGGGGCACGGATCTCCGCACACTACCCCCGCCCTGAGCACCGGGGGCTGTGCCTGTGAGAACCGCGCGAAGCCGCTTGCACACCTCCGCCTAGGAGCTGGATCTGCTGCTGGCCGCTTCCGGAGGTAAGCCCATGCCNAAAACCACTGTACTAGATGAACCATCTTTCCTGAAGACAAAGAGAAGTAAGCTTTGAATTTTAGTTGGCTTCTTTCAAATTTCAACAGCTGAATGGAACAGTTATCTCTGTTAGGATTTCTATTCAGCAACTGGAAAGCAAAATACTATTTTCAACCACCCTTTGCCTGGGCAGGATGTTAGCCAGAACATGACGTGAGTTTTGTACCAGCTCTGTACTTCAACAGAATGTCCCAGATTCTCCGACGTGAACATGGATCCACACCACTGGTGGGCTCATCTAGAACAACTGTCTTCGAATTTCCAATAAAGGAGATAGCAATTGAGAGCCTCCTTTTCATTCCCCCAGACAGGGCTCCAACATGTTTGAACTGGTGGTGGGATAAATCCACATCTTCCAGGGCTCTAGAATAAGAGCACAAATAAAACGGTGACCTTTGAAAATGACAAGCCTTTTTAGATCAGCTACCACATCATCCCAACCAGTGGCACTGGAACATTTTTAGTAGTGGGAGGGGCTGAAAGCCAGCTCTCTTACCCCTCCCCTCCCCTCTCCCCCCCGCCCCCGACCTGAGTCTGGGAGCAGGGCTGTCTCTCTGGGAGGGGGGGGGGACCTGAACAGGGTTAAGGGGGATGAGGCTGTGGCCACAGCTGGGGGTGGGCGTGGAGCCAGGAGTGGAGCCCCAGGCAGGGGCCAGCAGCCCCGCATAAAACCTGGGGGTGCTGTAGCACCTTCCCACACCCTTACTTCCCACGCCTATGATCCCAACCTACAGTAAAGTGACGAAAAGTCACGTGTATGCAAAATATCCATGGGCAGTTTAAATACAGAGCAGCATATATAACTATTCAGTTTCTTCTGGTATCCACTGAAAAGAAGTAATAGTAATAATCAAAAAGTCTCTTATTTTTAACAGCAACCTCCCTATGAGCCTCCTGAAATATACTTTTAATGGCCTCTGTACAGGATAAAGCAAAAAATAATTCAAAATTATAGGCCTCAACCATGTTCCAGTGAAGTCACTAAGAGTCTTTCCACTGATTTCAATAAGCTTTAGATTAGCCCCTATAAGAATCTGGAGGGAGTGGGGAACAGTTCAAGGACAGCTTAGGATAGTTCAAGGACTCTAAAATATTATTTAATATTTATTTAATATTTGTATAACCTGTGTTGATTTGAACGGACAAGCACAAGACAAGCTATCCCAGTGCTTGTCTGCTGAGTTATCCAGTCCTTCACAGTAATTTTCTACTTTAAAGAAAGCAAATTTCTACAGCAAAGAGCTGACTTTATATGAATAAATACTTTTATATAAATTTATATAAATACATTTATATCAAGGTATACACAGCATGCTTTCCAATCTTCTGACAAGCTACATTAAAATCTTGTGTTGCTTTGTTTAGAAAAAGTAATCTTACTGTTGCCTTAATCTTTTTTTAATTTCTCATTTCTGTAATAGCCTTAGCAATGGGGGCCTAATTCAATACAAATGTTCTGCTTCCCATAAAAATATCTAGTTAGTGACAAGAATCTATCCCCTGTGTCTTTGAGGATCTTGCATAGCATTGTTATTACATGGTTCTAGGACAGGGGTAGGCAACCTATGGCACGCGTGCCGAAGGCGGCACACAAGCTGATTTTCAGTGGCACTCACACTGCCCGGGGCCTGACCACCGGTCCAGGGGGCTCTGCATTTTAATTTAATTTTAAATGAAGCTTCTTAAACATTTTAAAAACCTTATTTACTTTACATACAACAATAGTTTAGTTATATATTATAGACTTATAGAAAGAGACCTTCTAAAAACGTTAACATGTATTACTGGCACGCGAAACCTTAAATTAGAGTGAATAAATGAAGACTCGTCACACCACTTCTGAAAGGTTGCCGACCCCTGTTCTAGGGTATTCAGAATTCAGTAGTCCAAGTCTATAAGAGAGAGTGTTTCCACTTCATCTATGCTTTAGCTGAAACCACTAGAGAATTTTTTTAAACCTTGTCTGTAATATTCTTACTCTAATTTTTATTTCCATAATTTTATTACTGAAAATTAAGATCAGGAGATATATTTACAAGCCAGAATTTTAGAACACAAAACCCATCATTAGCGCTCTCAGGATTCCAATAGTTAGGGCTGACTCTCCTAGCATGAGGCTGTTTGTTTGTACACCACAGTGTTCTTGGAATGGTTTTGAAGGACAGCCTACATACAGGTTTCCAGCAAGGAAAATAAGAACCACTAACCTACTGACTTGGTGATGTAACTGTTTCTTTGTCCACAGAGGCGCTTTCACTGAGCCATAGAACAGCAGATGCTCTCGCACAGTTAAGGTGTCAAACAGCACATCATACTGTGGGCAAACACCCATCTCCATTCTGATAGCAGCCAGATCAGTATGTATATCCTTTCCATTGATGATGATGGTCCCAGAGCTGGGTGGGTACAGGCCTGTCAACATTGATCTGATACAAGAAATAACAGTGTTGTTGTAGCTGTTTGATCGCAGGGGAGATGCAGAAGAAGAATTCTGTTGAGCGCAAAAGCTTTTCTCTTTCACCAACAGAAGCTGGTCCAATAAAAAAAATATATTACCACACCCACCTTGCTCCCGCTCATAAGAAATAATACAAATTCAATAAAATCACTACATTTAGGAAATACCGGTACTCTATGTTGTATCCTGAATTTGATCAATTGACTTCTCGCAATAATTTCTTGTCTAGCAGCTGCATTATTTAAATGATGCTGGAGCGAGTATGGAGGAAACCTTGAGATTAATGCAAAAATGGTTATTAATAAAATGAGAATTTACTCTTACAATGTTACCTTTACTGATTTTAAGAGTGACCTACATTTTTTTGTATACTCACTGTGCTTAGAGATTTGAACACATACTTTTGTTTTGGTTGCTTATTTTATTAAATGGAATGTTGAATTTTATTAAATGGAATTCTTTAGGCAAACTTCTTTCTGTCAATCATTGACAAGTCTCAAGTGTCAAAGGACATACCTTTGCCATAAAACTCCTGTATATTTATACAGGGTCTAAAATTTAACTTTTACCTACTATTGCTTTAACTTTCTATACTACTTTCTTTTATAATATGTTTTTAAAATGTACATAAGCATTGGTTATTGTGATGACTGCTTTGCATAAAATATTTAATACAAGTCTTTACTTGCAAGATGTAAATATATCACAAAAGCAGATCATAAATCCAAGGAGCATTCTGGTCCAAAGACCATAGTAAAAGGGTCTTATCAAAAACAGGACATCTTTTGCGTACGATACCAGGTGATATAGATATGATCTTACCTAAAAAAACAACAAACTTTGTATGATGATATTTATGCTTTAGAAAGAGTCCTCACTTTAAAAGAAGATAAGGATGTTTTGTTTAGAACAAAGGGAAATGTATGGATGTGGTGTTAACTGTAAAACTAAGATGTAAAGTGGGCTTTCCTTTTATCCCACCCTCCACACACCCTCTTTCAACACAAAACCTCTAATTTAAAACCTACTCATAAGGTGCTAAAGAATTTTCTTATTGAAAATAATTTCTTCTATAAGCACTCAAAAGTGTTCATTCTTCAGACTAAGAAAATCCCGGATAGCTGGAAAATATTTTACAGAAGCTGTTGGTTACTTTTATCTACCTTGTTTTTCCTTTTAATGGTTCAAAACTTTGTTTATTCCTTAAATGCTTTTAAGAGGTACAACTGCAAATATTTTATCTAAATGCAAAGTTTTTTATGCAATAATTTACTAATATCTTTGCTAAATGGTAAGATGCTTCATGTACTAATATGGAATCTACTGACCTTGCTGTGACTGGCTATTAATGTAAGAAGTCATTTGAGTATACAATATTTTTTTCTTAATTGGGGGGTTAATTAGTTATCTGGCAATGCTTAAGCAACTTCCTGAACAAACTCATAAAAACAAGGAGCACCTCTCCAAAGATTGATTTGGAGAAAGGACAATTTATTTAATGAATACTCAAGTTTAAAAGCCTCTCTTCAAGAATTAAGTTTAAGAATCATTCAAAATTGAAAAACTTTCATATCTAACATATGGGTGGGCTTGAACCTATTTGAAACAGAATTTCAACTCCTGATGAAACCTAATGAATAGCTCAGAAAATGTACTGAGTAAAAAGTTAAAACTCTAACATTAAGGATGTTCTGACAGTTTCCTGCCACAAAAGAGCAAAAGCAATTAGTAAAAACCCTCCCCTCGTAAATATAAACCTCTAAGACCAACCCACAAAGGCATTGAGCCAATGAAAGGATGATAACAGCTAATCTGAATCCTACCAAGTCTGAAAGAGGTGTTTTCTCCTCTTTCAGTGAAATTAGATGAAAGAGAGGGGCATAAAGCAAACGACCAGCAACACTCTGCTCTCATCCTCAACTTTGCAGAACTCATCACAGCTCATCCTGTTCATCTCTGCAACTGAGCTGTGACCAACTGCTAAGAAGAAGAAAGACACTGAACAGCATCAAGAAGAAGTAATCTTCTAGCTCAAATGGCATCACCATCAAGACTTCAATATGGATTGGTGAGATGAAGTTGTAAAGGGCTGCCAAGGAATTGGATTTAAAATTTTCTTGTAATGATTTTCATGGGATATTGAAATACTATTGTAACTTAGGGTATTCACAGTTTCTGCCAATAAACCCCAAATGGTTTAGACCATTTATTTCTAGAGAGGAGCCATTGACTAACCTTTGGTAAATAGAGAAACAGTGGGATTTAATTTGAATTTCAGATTCTGGATATTAACTAACTTGCCATTCAAGGAGTGGTCTTGAGACTGGCTTCTTTTCAGTAACTGACAAATACTTTCTTTGGCTTCATAGGACGCAGTTAAGATTTTAAAAAACTTTTGCCCATTCATGAACTATGTTATCCATGATAAATACAACAGGACTTACCTGCCCTTGAACAAAATTATTTCAAAATTATTATTTTTTGCCCATCTATAAGTTGTTTTAGTTAATAAGGATACTCTGACACTGGACTCTCTACTAATTTTGGGAATAAAAGGACCTCTGCCAGGGTGGACAACTTTCAAAGGTGTAACCTGTCCAAAGTTCTCCACAGACACATAAATAGAAGAGTTTGTAACTAAAGTAACAATTGTTTATCTTTTCGGGTTTTTTTATTTTTCTCATTTCCTTTCCTTAGTAAGGCAGTCATAGTTACTAACTGGGATTATTTTGCTTGTTTTAATAGCAGTTTCCCCTAAATCCTGGCAAAGAACCCCATGTGACTAAAATAGTGGGAGTCATGTCACTGAATTGGCATTATGAGAGAGAATTATTAAAGGTTTGCCCTGCTATTTCTTGTTTCTCTAAATCAGTGTTTCCCAAACTTGGGACGCCGCTTGTTTAGGGAAAGCCTCTGGCGGGCCGGGCCGGTTTGTTTACCTGCCGCGTCCGCAGGTCCAGCCGATCGCGGCTCCCACTGGCCGTGGATCGCTGCTCCAGGCCAATGGGAGCTGCGGGAAGCGGCGGCCAGTACGTCCCTCGGCCCGCGCCGCTTCCAGCAGCTCCCATTGGCCTGGAGCAGCGATCCACGGCCAGTGGGAGCCGCGATCAGCTGGACCTGCGGACGCGGCAGGTACACAAACTGGCCCGGCCCGCCAGAGTCTTTCCCAACACAAGCGGCATCCCAAGTTTGGGAAGCACTGCTCTAAATTGTAAGTTTTAGTAATTTTTAAAAATAAAATTACTTGGTGCTCAACAACTTGAAGCATCCCTTAGTACTCCAAAAGTGCTTTAGGTAGATCCTCAACTAATGTAAATTGGTGTACTTCTATTAGGTGTACTGGAACAACAACAACTTGCACAAGTGGAGTATTTGGCCCTTTATAATTACGGGAAAGTTTCTAATGGTAAAATCTTTTTTTAATTAAACCCGATATCAATAATTCATTATCTCTCTTGCTATTTCCTGAACAAGGCTCATTTGTCTAGCCAAGACACACAGAGAGAGAAAGAGAGAGAGAGAGAGAGATCAACTGACCAGTATTTAGCTGTAAATGCAGGGTAAAATCTCTAATTCCTAATTTATGTAGGCTCAATTCTGCAGTCCTTACCCATGTTAATCAAGTTGACTAAATCTAGAATCCAGTTCACTCTCATTAGTAATTTATGTACCTGCAGGGGTTGAGAAAAAATGGTCCGAATTCTTGATATTTCATTAATATAAAAGGAAGAAATAGATTAACTTTTTAATTAAGCCAGATTTTTTTTAAATGTTTTTCTTTGTTATTTCGGCTTCTTTTCAGCTGTCAGAACATCCTCTTCAACATCCAGGAAGAAAGTTTGCAAGCTCAGTAAACCTCTGAGATCTCCATCTGATGGAAGCACAGGTGGAATGTTGTAGAGTGTGAGGAAAAGAAAGAAGGTTTTCCTTCAGGTCTCTCTGCACCCATGCCCACAATAACCCCTCATCTCCCAGCTACCACTAAAGCTGCTTAAAATAATATCTTTACCATTGAGGTTATGATAAAGGGGACCCAATTTTCCACTGCAATGCATTTGTTTTGCCAGGGGCACCATGGCACAGTAAGTTCATTTAAGCAACTTTAGTGGCATCTTTTGCATGGCAAAAATGTGCAAGAACAATAACCAAGCAAGGAGATGGAATAGCTCATTTGCTGATGTACAAAACATTTCAAAGCACCAGATAAGGTAAAATGTGTAATAGGCCATCATTCAGCAATGGACATACATTATTGTAGTCTTGCCAGCTCCATTGGCACCCAAGAGAGCTGTGATTTGACCCTTGTAGAAAGTGAGGCTGAGATCTTTAACTGCAGTCTTTTTGTTGTCTGTGTATTCTTTGGTGAGTGACATCAGTATAACTCCTATTGGGCTTCCTCCGTCACTCACGCTTCTCTCATTTGCGGGCAGAGAACCTGTGTAAATGAAGAATAAGGCTTTAAAAGCACTGGCAGTTATATAGTGAAAATGCATTGGCTTTACCTTTCCTGAAATGGTCCTCACTGTTGTACATTTAAGCTACAGGGTCAGGTGGTATAAATTGGTATAGCTCCATTCAAATCAATGCTGCTGTGCCAATTTATAACTATCAAGGATAGGGACCACAGTTATGCTAAGTATCTAATCAATGAAAAAGTTTAATTGCAGCTTAAAACACCCAAAATAAAACTGATAAACATGTGTGCACATGTTAATACAAATATACACATATATAGTAATTATTAAAATGTTAATGTCATCTATTAAAATATATTTCTTGAATAATGAGATTTTTACAAAGGAACGAGCAAAAATGAGGTTGCAGACCAGAGAAAATGGGGACAGTATGGATTGACTAAATGGAATGGAGAAAAAGAAATGCACACAACACAAAGGAATAACAGAGACTAGTGTTTGGAGAACTAGTTCTGTTAAAATATGAAACAACCAGAACCTCTGCTCGTTGCTCAGTAATTTTTAATATTAGAATAAAGTTGATTCTAATCCCTTCCAACAACCTTGTGACCATTCTCCAACTAGACTTTGCCAGCTTCCCTGCAACTCATAGCATGGTCCTTCTCCTGGTTCATCCTCCCCTTTAGCTTTCCTGGATTGTATTTCAGCATCCAGAACCTTTAACTCTACCAGCCCTTTCTGGTATACTTGATATAAATCCCAGGTGTACTCTGGAGCTTAACACAAAGGTGCTGGACCCTGCCATTGCTCAGGTGGAAGAGATAATCTTTCTTTTCTCCTTCCACTCTAAGAAGAGCAAAGAGCTGTCAGGACTGGGAGAGAAAAAGTGAAGGTCTCTATTCAAAGTAAACATCAAAGGTAAATGTGAAATCTACTGATGGAGGGACCTGGAGCCTGTTTGTGAGGAGAGATCACTCGGTGGAGGGCTTCAAAGTCAAGATAGTTTAGATAATATTCCAATTAACATCTACATATTTAGACATTTAACTGAACCTCTGAAGCTTCTGAAATTTTCCCTTCAGTAGTAGAGAGGTATTGATATAAAATGCTCTTGGGTGATTGGGACTTCTGGTCTCTACTATAGATAGCTGAACCAGTCCAGATAATATGTAATTTCATATGGTCACAGAGGACTGCCAAGGCCCAAGAATGGATGTGGGTGGCATGTGTTTCTCTATCCATGAATCTTTAATCAAAAGAAATACATGACAATGTAGTGAAATGGGCCTTAGAGAAAAAAAAGGAAATCAGATCTTAAACAGCAAAACATGTAAGGAATTCATAAGTAGCCAAACACAGAACTGGAAAGAAACAGTGGAAATGGATGTAGGCAGCTGTAGCCCTGGAAAATAGAGGTGATAAGTGTGTTATTAAAATGTGAGGCTAAAAAAAGAGTCAGAAAGGGCAGAGTTTAGATAACAAGACAGAATGAAAAAGAAAATTCACATAAAAGACAAACTTTTCACTGAAGCAAGGAGAAGATAAAAACAGAGCCTTATATTTGATTTCATCTGAAAAAAGTGTAGCGGTAGAAAAACAACTCTGATCATGAATTTTAATGAGCACAAAATTGTTCAGGTTAGTGAACACTATATAACACTGTGAGGAATGTCAAAGGGACCTTAAAAAGCTTGGTGAATGGGCAGCACAATGGCAGATGAAATTCAGTGTTGACAGATACAAAGTAATATATATTCAAAGAGTCATTTGAACCACTCATACTGTAATATCAAGGTACCAAATATACAGGAATGACAGAATAGGTCAGGCTAGTCGGGGAGTGGCACTTTATGTGAAAGAAAGCATAGAGTCAAATATAGTAAAAATCTTAAATGAATCAAACTCTACCACAGAATCTTTTAGAAATTCCATGCTTGAATAATTAGAGAATAGTAGTAAAACTATACTTCTGACCAGCTGACCTGGATATTGATGGTGATTGTGAAATGCTCAAGAAAATTAGAGACAAAATACAAAATAGAAGACTCAGTAATAATGGAGGATTTCCACTATCCTCATATTGACTGGGTACACGTCACATCAGGATGGGATTCAGAAATAATGTTTCTAGACACCATTAATGACTGCTTCTTGGAGCAGCTAGCCCTGGAACTCACAAGAGGAGAGGCAATTCTTCATTTAGTCCTAAGTGAAGCACAGGATCTGGTCCAAGAGATGAATATAGCTGAACTGCTCAGTAATAGCGACAATAATATAATTAAATTTAACATTCTTGTAGAGGGGGAAAATATCAAAGAAACCCACCACAGTAGCATTTAACTTCAGAAAGGTGAACTACACAAAAATGAGGAAACTATATAAATGGACATTAAAAGGAACAGTTATACGGGGAGATTATGGTGGATCAGTAAAGTGCCTGGACCATTACCAGTGACTGGAAAATCAATTATCATGCTTATTGACAAAAACAGCCAAGTTAGTGGGCCCATGTTGCAGCCTTAGCATAACTAAGCCAGGAGACGAGGGAGTTTGAGCGACCACAAGAAGGGAGCCTGACCCTGCGTCCTTCCTGATAAGATTTCTGTTTAAATTGCTGAGGCATGGGTTTTAAAAAACAGGAAGCTTATCTACATTTATACTCTTGGGTGTGTTTGTCAGGGCCCTCAAGCAAGCAGACTTTGAAAAAACACATTTTTCTAATTAGCGATCTGAGGAAACCTCTTGCTTAACTGCTGAAATTGTTTGCTTAACAAGTTTTTTTGATTGACATGTTATTGTCATACTAACAATAAATAAGGGGGGAGAAGTTTGGGCCAGTTGAATCACTTTGTGGACACCCCTGAGGATACCCAACGGCAGATGGAAGACAGGCCATTGGCTGTCATTGTACCACTTGAAAACTGCTCCAGACTTTGGTAATTATTGGGGGTTGGGGTTTTTTACTAACCTGTTGGGGACATATGTAAGTGCTTGAGACTAAATAAAGTATAGCTTTAAATAAGAGCACTCTTGTATTGTAATGTCAATCATCTATCGGTCAGATGGTCACGTCCCCATTTACTAATGTCCTGTCTCTGCCTCACCAAGAGTAAATGTTACCAAGAGCTTTGGGTTCATAAAGCCCCAGATAAGACAGACACAAGAGTGAAATGCCTGCAAGCAGCATGGAAACTTTAAAAACACCAATGGCTCAAATTAAATGTATACCCCAAATTAAAAGAATAGCAAGAGAACCAAAAAATGCCACCATGGTTAAACAACACAGTAAAAGAAGGAGAGGCAAAAAGGCCTCCTTTAAAAATTGAAAGTCAAATTCTACGGAGGAAAATAGAAAGGAGCATAAAAGTATAATGAAGCAGGCCAAAAAAGAATTTGAAAAGCAACTAGAAAAAGACTCAAAAACTAACAGCAAAAAATGTTAAGTACATCAGAAACAAGAAGCCTGCCAAACAATCAGTGGGACCACTGCACAATCGAGGTGCTAAAGGAGCACTCAGGGAAGACAAGGCCATTGCAGAGAAGATAAATGAATTCTCTGCATTGGTCTTCACTGCAGAGCATGTGAGGGAGATTCCCACACCTCAGTCATTTTTAAGTGACAAATATGAGGAACTGTCCCAAAGTGAGGTGTCAATAGAGGTGGTCTTGGAATAAACTGATAAATTAAGCAGTACTATGTCACCAAGACCAGATTCTATTCACCCAAGGTTCCTGAAAGAACTCAAATATGAAATTGAAGAACTAACTGTGGTATGTAACCTATCACTTAAAACAGCTCCTGTACTAGATGACTGGAGGATGGCTAACCTGATGCCAGTTTTAAAAAAAAAAAAAGACTCAAGAGATGATCCTTACAATTACAGTCCAGTAAGCCTATCTTCAATACCAGGCAAACTGGTTGAAGCTATAGTAAAAAAACAGAATTATCAAACACATAGATAAACATGATGTGTTGGGGAAGAGTCAACATAGCTTTTTCTAAAGGAAAATCATGAATCATGAGCAGGGTCAACAAACATGTTGACAAGAGTGATGTGGTGGATATAGTATACTTGCACTTTCAGAAAGCCTTTGACAAGATCTCTCACCAAAGGCTTTTAAATAAAGTAAGCAGTCATGGGATAAGAGGGAAGGTCCTCTCATAGATCGATAATTGGCTAAAAGATAGGAAACAAAGGGTAGAAATAAATGGTCAGTTTAAAAAATGGAGACAGAGAAATAGTGGGGTCCCCCAGGGATCTGTACTGGTGCTGTTCAACATATTCATAAATGAGCTGGAAAAAATGGGTAAATAGTGAGGTGGCAAAGTTTGCTGATGATACATAATTACTCAAGATAGCTAAGTCCAAAGCAGACTGCAAAGAGTTACAAAGGGATCTCACAAAACTGGGTGATTGGGCAACAAAATCGTAGATTAAATTCAATGTTGATAAATGTAAAGCAATGCATATTGGAAAACATAATCCTAACTATACATACAAAATGATGGTGTCTAAATTAGCTGCTACCACTCAAGAAAGATCTTGGAGTCATTGTGGATAGCTCTCTGAAAACATCCACTCAGTGTGCAGTGGCAGTCAAAAGAGCGAACAGAATGTTAAAAAGCTTTAAGAAAAGGGTAGATAATAAAACAGTAAATATCATAATGCCATTATATAAATCCAGGATACGCCCATACCTTGAATACTTCAGGCAGTTCTGGTTGCCCCATCTCAAAAAAAATGTATTAGAAATGGAAAAGGTACAGAGAAGGGCAACAAACAGGATTAGGGGTATGGAACAGCTTCCATAAGAGGAGAGATTAAAAAGACTGGGATTATTCAGTTTGGAAAAGAGATGACAAGGGGGAATATGATTGAGGTCTATAAAATCATGAATAGTGTTGAGAAAGTCAATAGGGAAGTGTTATTTACCCCCTTACGTAACACAAGAAGCAGGGATCACCCAATGAAATTAATAGGCAGCAGGTTTAAAACAAAATGCACTGGTTCTCATTGCCAGGGAATGTTGTGAATGCCAAAAGTATAAGTGGGTCCAAAAAAGAATTAGATAAGTTCATGGAGGATAAGACCATCAATTGCTATTAGCTAAGATGGTCAGGGATGCAACCCTATGCTCTGGGTTTCCCTAAGCCTCTGACTGCCAGATGTTGGGACTGGACGACGGGGATGAATCCCTTGATGAGTGCCCTGTTCCATTCATTCCTTCTGAAGCATCTGGCACTGATCACTGTCAGAAGACAGGATACTGAGCTAGATGGACCATTAGTTTGACCCAGTATGACCATTCTTATGCGATGGGTTCTAATTGAACTTTATCCACAAAGACATCTTTGTGGACAGCTCAATGAAAACCTTTTACTCAAAAAATCTTTTTAAATAAAAAAAAGCCAACAAAATGTTAGGATGCATGAGGAATGAGATATAAATTTAAACTTAGACTCAACCAATTATGGAAGATAGATTAAAAACAGTGAATTACGCAGAAAAAGAAAATAATGTTTACTAAAAGGCTCCTGCTATTACAAACCTTCATTGACAAAAAGCATATTGGAATTTAGATGTTTCCTTCTCTTCTCTGTACCACATAGCTTCTTCCAGTAAGAGATAGTAAAGGGGAAGTACCATGGCTTTCTGAACCCCAATCTTCCTACATGTTAAATATAAGAGAAACATTTGAAACATTTTCAAAATTCATTTGTTGCTCAAGCATATAAGATAATCCTATTATCCTATAGTTCTGTTGTTGTTGTTTTCCAAGGGAACAGGGATATAAAATCTTATCTATACTGCGTAGCATATCCAAAAGCATGTTACAAGCTTTGGGGTCAATCTTGCTATCATAGAAATCAATGGAACTTTTGACACTGAAATTTGCTTGTGGAAACGGCTCTCTCAGCATTATCCTGGCATTAGTGAGACAATCCAAATAAAGATTTTGGCCCATATCTTGAGCTAAGCTTAGTAAGGCTCAGTGAGCTGGGGTAAAGGTGTTAAGCTTTTTACCTGCCCTAATCTGGGCCAGTCCCTAGCATGTGCCACCTGCCAACAGGTGCCATTCCAACACCAAGGGTTACCAAGGTCTAGTGACATCTTAGCCACGCCTGCTTTTTCCCAGATTTGTTTCCTACACTAGGGGAGGGTGGAATGATGTAGAACCTACTGCAGCAGCTGAATGGCACAAAAGATACTTCTCCGTACACAAGTGAATCATCAAGGAGACAGATTTGCTACCTTTCCAGCTGCTTTGCACCACCACTTTGCAAGCCAGCTGGCAGAGGAGCAAGGATCTGGCCTTGTACTGTAGTACATTAACACAAAGGGGCAGAAGTATGGCTGAACATAACGCCTTAACATTGACATTTCCTGACATTTTCAGTGCTTCACTCAACGTGGTTTTTGTATCCGTGGAGTCACAGTAATGTGGTACTGAATAGCAAGTGACAACCTTAATTTTTAAGTGAAAGGTTTTTGCCTGAGATACAGTTACATTATTGTATTCCCTTCTGTTTCCATGTCAAACTTCTCAGTTATTCATTTTGAATTAAATATACAATAAGCAGAAAAAAAACATGTAATATGCCAAGTTGAGCAAGTGTAAATTTCAGGCCATGAAAGAGGTGTTTAGAAAGCATTCCAAATGCCCCAACCACCAACTTAAGGGCATTAAAAAAAAAAAAAAAAAAAAAAACCCTAGAGATTGTAGGAAAAATGAATCCCACCTTCTGAGAACAAATTTGGGATGTAATTAATTTCAATTGTGACCCAAAATTATTGGTGGAGAGAGATAACCAGGAAATCAAATATTGTTTCTTTAGCATTCTGAAAATACATTGTTAATAAACAGCCTTAATAAAGTGGCCTAATCCTGACTCGGACAGAACACCCAGTTAACTCAATATGAGTTCTGCTACTGGACTGAACTCTGTCATTATAAAGTGTCAATCAGCCTGAGAAGTCCTTATCCAATTATCTGCTCTCCTTATATATATACACAAATAGACTTCATACCATATTACAATTCCAGCCCACCAGATAGTGTCATTCACTGATCCATGAAAGTTTTCTTAGTTAGTCTCACTCATAGCAGTAGTCATGTATTTTGCATGTCAGAAAGCCCTAACTCAGAGGCATCAAAGATTTAATATTTTTAAAATATAATGGAATGAAAAAGAACAACTCATTTTGGTATTAATAAATCTAAGAGTACTTGTTCTTACCAGGGATTACATTGCTGAAATACCAGCCAGCTAATAAATATAGAATTGAATCAAAGAAAATCATCCAGCAAGCCCATCCAAAGGTCATGGATCCTCCTTGTGCCAGGGGCTCGTACATGTTACTCCATTGAATGCCTAGTAATAAAAAAAGGTCAACGCTAAATCTGTAGAGCACCACAGGTAGCAGGATCATAAACACGTCAACACCAAACACTCAAGAGGTATTTAAGAATTGACGGACAAAAAAGAACAATGTTAATCACTGTAATTTTAGCTGAATAGAAACTAAATGTTAGGCTGCTCAGTCTCGATGGGCAACAGCAGGTAATATTACTGCTGAGCAAATATGAAAGAACTCATAGTGGAACAGAGTTTTTAAGAAGTTTATTATTTTATTTTAGCTGTCCTTTTATTTTAGTAAAAAGAAAAAAATAAGATCACTAGGCAAAATGCTGAATAAAATATGAGAGAAGCTCTTTTTCGGTTGTTCAATAAATCAGGCATTAAGACAGTTTGCTGATACATGCAAACAAATGGTTTAAAAGAGATCTGCAGCAGATTTATTTAGTTGAAACCTGCAAATCCTGACTAAATGCAGTCTATTATATAACATATATTTTATAGTAGTGCCTGATGGTGACAGCCAAGGATTGGGGCTCCAGACACTAATCATTTGAAAAATTACTTAAACTCAGATTCCAGCAGGTGTATAACGAAAGGAAGGAAAACACAAAACACTAGCAGTAGTTAGAATTCAAATGTAACACCACTACTGTATTTCTGAATTGAAAAGTTATTCAGAAAACTAGACTATTGCACTTTTCTACATAATATCTTATAAAGATAGCCACATAGCCAGATATGTTCTTGACCCTGCTTTATTGGAAACTATTTTTCCTGGGGGTGGCGGGGAGGAGGAGGAGGCATTTCTTATTTAAAAATTTCAACCAAAAAATAATTTTCCACAAAAGCATATTTTTGTGGAAAAAATTCTGATAGCAAATTTTCCACCAGCTCTAGTTTGCAATAACTATCTCTTCTGATACTTATCAGCTTGCACATAAGTAGAAAACCCTCTATCAGCAGCTGGTGCTTGAGATGGCTTCCATTCTGACAGCAAGACCATCTTGCTGTTAATAACACCAAATGAAGAAAAGATTCCATCTTGGATCAGTTACCTGGTTCAAAAATCCCTCCTCAGGACAATCATGAGGGTATTACACACACACACACACACACACACGCGAGCTGAGATTTACAAAACTGTTTTGAGGATTTGTACATTCAATTCCCATAAATGTTTGAACATCTCATCCATATTTTTTTTTCAATATATGAAAACAATAAAATAATTCCTGACCCCAGAATGTCTTATAAGGCAAAAGAGCCCAAGGTGGTTAAAATGACCTGCTGTTCCACAAACTATTACAGATTATTAGGAGTAACGTATATTCTGTAAAGTGCATGGTACTATGAAATCAGATGCATACTGCTTGATTCTGCACCCACTGAAATCACTGGTAGCATTGACACGGACTTCAATGAGCTTTGGATCTGGCACATAGTAATCTTACTGACAATTATATTTTGCACCTGTATTCTTCAGTACTGTATAAATCCAAAGTATTTTAGGCTGAAATGTGGGCACTACTGTTAGCAAGTGGAAACAAATACAATTTTGAAAACTATATCTTTGGCAGTATATTCATCTATAAAAGTCTTCAATAAAAAGTTTTTAATATTATAAATATATTCTTATTTTCCAAAAATTTGAACATATTTGAATTATAGAAGAATAATGGTGTAAAATTTTCTTAAATCCAATCTTTATGAAAAATAAAGGAAAACAATTTCTGAAAGTGTCGTGTTAGGAGAAACTTATCAAGTGTCCAGAGATAAATCAGAAAAGCAACTGCTTTTTATTAAGAGGTAAATTAAACTGAAACATCAACATGGAATCTCCTCTATGCTTCATAGCATTCCACACCTACAACTCCACCAGCAGGATACTGAGAGACAACACAGTAAACCAGTGAAACACAACACAGACTAGCTCTTCAGCTAGGGTAAATAAGCATAGCTCCATTGAATTTGATCTGGCAGCAGATCTGGACCTGCATCTTCAGACATTCTCACTGGCTGACAATACCCTAAACGTAGCACATTGTCATCTAGCAGCTTCTGAGAGTTGATTAAATCTTTCATGCATGTCACATACACTACAAAATATCAGCAATGTTGGAGGTGTGCCCGGGGCTTCCTTGCGCCATGCATTATTAGCCCCTAGGGGGCACTGGCAGCTGCCATAATTTAGAGCAGCCTTAAGGCTTCTCTAATTTACTGCAGGAGACCAACATCATCAACCTGGTCTGGGAATCATGGAGCACAAAGGTGGTTTAAAGCTACATCTATATCCTCCCCCCAATCCTGAGTTGTACTGCTTGCTGAGGATCAGAGTTTTTACTAAGTTTCACTTTCAAAACAATGCAAGTGAAATAAGTTTCCAAGTTTAGTTCTTTATAAACCATGATCATTATAAAAACATTTTGCTAACTAGCGATCTTACCTATTTCTTGGTTTTCAAAGAATGTAATGAAAAATACTCCTTGCCCAAAGGCAGCTGTAGACAGAAAGCACTGCAATAGAAAAGAAACAGGAGATGAACATAAATAAATCTCCATTAACATATTATGTGATGTAAATAACTATTGCACTGTTCAGTGCAAATGGAGAAGCAATGGACCTTTCAGTTCTAGAAAGGCTAACAATCCAGTCTTTCACTTACCTTTTTTGAACCTGAACAATGTTTACCTGCATTTTGCAGAAATGTGCCCTCCAAATTAAAGATCGTTATGTATCAGGTTATTAATATTTGAAGGCATTATTTAACTTTACCACAATTTATGAAGCATCATAAATCCTCCATACATTGCAAATATATAATGCATAACATTGGAAAAGTGGCTAATGCAATTTATTTTCTGTAGTAAGTGAATGACCCTAGAATTCACAAGAGGCAGGCTGATGGAACACACATTATACTGTACACTGGGCAGCTATTCTATTGCAAGGAAATATTTTATTTCCAGTGGAGCAATATAAATTGGGCCATACTGCATCAGAAAAGTACAAAATGGAAAATGACTAACTTCAGGGATGTAATGTAACAAGGATGGAAGAATTATGGTAAATTGAAAAATCACTAACCAGCATCAGAGGGAACTAAATCATTACTAAATACTGATAAAATATATGCATTGTTGTATGAAAAAAGTTCTATAGTTTCAAAGTCTGCTCTTGGAGATGACTTGTATTCTAAAGTAAGTCAATTCAATATGTTTCACAGTGTTTAAAACAGAAAGGCAAAATTCTGCCAGGGGCCTGGAAAACAAGTATAACCTGCCTCTCTCAAACACACACCACTACAGATGTAGGCCACTGATCAGGCAAAGGCTTATATACATGCTTATCTTTATGCACTGTGAATAGTTCTATTGGCTTAAAATAAGCACATGGATAAGGCTTTGCAGGAAGAGAACACACAATGTAGGCAGTGTATTTAAATATACAAATGTATTATAGTAGTGCCTGGAGGCCCTGAGCAGGATCCATTGTGTCAGGCACATTTAAAAAACCAGCCTCTGCCCCTAAGAGCTTATGGCATTCACATACGATGAAAAGACAGCTGGATAATACAAGTATATGGTGGAGAGGACAAGGTAAACATTGAAACAACCGAGGTAGCGCTCTCAGCCTACCCCATGAAAAACATGGTCTGGAATGATGGATACCTGCTGTGTGACCAAGGGCCTGATCCAGTTCCCATTCTAGTCAACAGGAGACTTAGAACTCATCAATCAGAATCTGAATGGGTAAATATGTATTCAATAGCATAAGGGTTGAATGTGTGCAGCTGGAACCTTCTTGTCTCCATTGGGCCTCAATTGGAGAATAACAGACGCACATTTGGATGCACTCCTGCACTGTTTACACAGACATAGCACACATTCTCTTCACTCTGTGTGTTCATCAATGAACACTTTTGAACTACAGTACTGTTGAGTTTAATATTAAGTTACAACTGGTGTTCATTGTATAGAATCATAGAATCATCATAGAATCATAGAACTTGAGATCAGAAGGGACCATTATGATCATCTAGTCTGACCTCCTGCATGATGCAGGCCACAAAAGTTGACCCACCCACCCCTGAAATAACTCTCACCCTTGCCTCAGCTGTTGAAGTCCCCAAATCCTGATTTGGTGACTTCAAGCAGCAGATAATCCTCTAGTGTTCTATTTTTTTTCCCCTCTGTGGAGAGGATTAGGTATATCAAATAAAAAAGAGGAATCTTAAAACATAGTAGTAGTAGTAGGGTTTGTTTGCTCGCTTGTTTGTTTTCCTTGAACAAAGACATTAGAATTGGAAGGAGGTCAGGTGAGCTAACATATCTGTGATCCTGACTTGACAGTATGTCCAGAATAAGGAATACTTATTCGGAGAATACAGCTACAGGAGAACAAAGATCGCTTAGATCAGACCTTATCAGAGATTCATCGTGACAAAAGGAGGATGCTTTGCAGAGCACAGCAAAACACAAAGCAGAGGATAGGAAAATACCACCTAGGAACTCTAAACAGATAATGTGGTAACGTAGTTCATGAATAGCTGTTTGAATCATAATTTATATTGTAGACTAGTGAACATAAAACAAATTATGAAACTTGATTTTCAATAGTAGAATTTTAAAGGAAATCTCATTCCTTTCCCCATATATAGTATTCTCTACAAAGAGCAGGATGTGCAGTATGCGTTCTTACAGATCTGTTTGTCTTGTAGTTGTATTTTAAACAAAGGAGCCATTTCTACAGTTCACTGGTAAGTTTTATACTTATTTTTCTGCCCAGGATAGCCACTAATGCTATGATGGGATGTCATCCACTATTTGAGAGAACATTAATTTTCCAAACTAGTCTTTTTTTGTAAAAAGAAGTCTGTAAGAATGTATCTTTTTCTATCATGCATGCTGCATTGGAAATATGGAGCCTTATGCTTTCCATAGGGTTCTGTCAATTTCTTTGAAAATTGATTTTCGATTCCCCTCTGTTGTGTTCAAAGCTGTATTTCTCGACTGGTTTTCTATCTAGGAAAGCCATGCAACTTCAGTGAGATGTAAGAGCAAAGTAGGAACCTCTGGACAGCATAATGAGGGGATTTGCTAAAGGTCACATAATTATGGAAATGAATCAATCAACAGTTTTTAAAAAGAAATACTTACTGTAATGATCTGGAGGGCAAAGCTAAGTTGGTTCTCCAGAACCAACAAAACTATGTAAGGTAAAAAGCTGATCACATATATAAGGCTGGCACAGAGAGCTGCTGTATTGGCACTGCTAAAAAATGCACCCAACAGGTAGCTTAGCATAACAACCGCAACTCCAAAATCTAGGAGGAAGAGGAAGACCAGGAAGCCATCGCTGTACACAAAGATGCCGCTAACTTTTAAAATGATGACCAGAGCACAGCTGCTTATAGTGAGCACAATGGCATTCTCCAGAAACCAGGCCAGGAAGTGAATGGCAGGATTCACACCCATTGTCTTCATATACTACAAGAGCAGAGAGACATTTTATAATTAGTCACAACTTTAAAAAAAAATTAACCATCAAGAGATATGCACTAGCCTCCCAAGTGACCACGTAATCCTATTATCCTTACCCCTGTGTTATACTTTTCCCATTCTCTCTTCATGTGCTGTTAACTCCTTCTGTTGCTCTCATCTTAATTTAAGGTCCAATTCTGTAGACACTTGCTTTTGAGCATAATGCATATGAGTAACCCTATTGACTCCAAAGGGACTATGCACATTCATGAGCAAGTGTTTGCAGGATCAGACACTTAGATTGTAACTTCTCTTGGGTAGAGAATCCACCTCATTCTTTCAAGTGCCGTACACATCTATGTCACTACTATAAAATAACAGTAGTAATATAAAAGCACTATAACCATAAAAATAATGCAAGACTATGAATGATTATCAGAGACTAAGACTAAAAGTGCTATGCAAAAAAAAAATTACAATATCGTAAAAATATGAAACACTTCCTTTCCTTTATTTTTGCTGTTTTCTTGCTGAATTTAAAGGCAATTTCTGAATAGAAAATGTGTTATTTCCCATCCAGAAGTGAATTTGGGGAAATTTCCAATTTTGCCTATCGCAAAATTTTGCAAAGGTGATAGGAAAAAAGGACAAATTTTCACCATGAACTAATCTTTTGCATACATTCGTGAAACTCTCAGATTTAATATTGCTCATATGGCCAGAAATAATTGTCATATGTATCTGAGCCCACCATTCTAAAAAACAAAACAAAACAAAACACTTTTTTAGGATTATAATACACTATTTCTCTAGTGTTTTTCCAAAAGTCACCTTGAAAACATTGGTGAGTTATTACTTAAAACACCTCTGCAAAGTAGATAAGCCCTATTTTACACATTGGAAAACCAAAGTCTAGAGATGTTAAATGTTTTGCTCAAGGTCAAACAGGAAGTCTTCAGCAGAACCTAGAATAGCATTTGAATTCTTGTGAGTTAAGTGTTGTTATATCCATACCTAAAATATGTGGCTTTAAGGTCTCAATCCTGCAAAACGCTGAGCACCTCCTGAGTGCCATAAACTTGTCTCCTTGACTTCAATTTTAGCTGTGATTATTTGTCTATGTAACTGTTATGCCTTTGTTTTCTCTGTGTACTTTAAATACCTAAAGACTAAAATCCCCAGCAACTTTTACTCAGTTCAGGGTACCTCAAGGAGACCCTACTTTTCTTGTTTTGTTGTTCTCCTAATCTAAAATAAAAGGTCATTCTGAATGAAAGTATGTGGTTGCTCTTTGAGGATGGATAAACATAACAGAAATTGAAGGCATTCAGCACCATGGAAGATTGGGATCTCTATCTGCAAGACTTGTTTCAAAGAAAGGTGCTCAGCTTTAAATTTCATAATTCTGTCATTCACTGCTCTCCTTTATTTCAACAGAGATAAATCTCTGCAGACCAATGGGACTCCAAGCAATATCCCTGTGAATCTGATTTGGCAGCTGGAACTCAGATTAAGAGCCCAGGAGAGAGTGAAAGACAAAGTAGATGCATTATTATCCACAAAACCATCTCTCCTAAAGTTTAATGTGCATTTTCGGTATACCCCTCTAAACCAGTTTTACAGTCAAAGGCTCAGCTAACTATTACCTCTTCAAGATGAATTTCCCTCTCATAAACCAGTTTTCGGACCATGCCAGCAACAGATACCATCCATGCTAACATCATTATGAGTGGAAAAAAGAAACCAATATTGTTCAAGAACCTGTTCAAGCAAAAATATATGTGTAAGACTCAAAGGAGAAAGATGTAGAAGTAGAAAGTTAATATTTTAATACTCAGAAAATATTACAATATATAAAACAATTATTGAGGATGTGATTTTACTCAAGTCTAGTAACAATACTTTCTTTGCTGCTACTAGTTAAACATACGCACTATAATTTAATGGTAAAATATAGGAACCTGTAAAGTGTATCTCCAAGACAGTGACACACTATTTGTAGTGAAGAAGAATAAAAGTCCAAAATTATTTTAATGTTTTGCAAGGTGCTAATTGCAAATAAAGATATTTGGAGTGCCTGTTATGTTTACAAGGCAAATTTTGCTCCAGTTTTTGTGGCTTGCATTTCAGTTATCTACTTTTATCTTTTGCTTGTATAAACTGAACACTAAATCCCCATTGCAAACCAATGGACAGATTCTCGGCCTCTGTGATCCATAATAGAGGGGAGAAATCGCACAGGAGCTGGTTTCTGCTGCCTGATCATTGAGCTAGTCCTAAGCTAGCTCCAGCCCCAGTGTAATTTGGAACATCCTTTGGGCTGCTCTAAAGTACACGTGCTGCTAAGAGCTCCCAAAAGGGGCTGTATGCCATATCGGAATTGCTCAGTGAGCTTTTACCATATCCTCTTCTCCCCCTATTCCTTCTGCCAAGAATGGCAGAATGAGATACATAGGAGCCAACCACACTGGTTCTATGCCATAATGGGGCAATCACCAGTTAGGGAGATCTGGCAGCTTTCCAACCCCTTTGTACTGCTCAGACAGATCACAACCACACTATTGAGAGTGCCACCTTGGTTCAAAAGCAGGGTGTTTACTTACAGGTCACTGGTGTGGCATGGATATGGCATAGCTTGCACTTGTATTTCTGGCTCAGAGGCATCTGCTCCAGCGTGTACTGCAATGATGGCTCTTTCAATCATGTCTTGAAGTGGAACGAAGATGTGATTGTATTTGAACCCGTCACCTGGCAGGTTTGGGGGATGGGATTTCCACATTGGGTTTTTTAGCAGATCTGTTCTCATGCTGTACAGAACGCTAGTTCTAATTGTATATGAAATGTGTTGTGGGGGGTGACTAGCAGAATCTTCTCTGCGTCTCCTGTTACTTGAGGTGTTGAATATAATACCTGATCAAAGAATGGAAAACAAAATCAAGAAGGTGTTTCATGGATTGGAAATAAAGCTGTGTGAATAACTGATTTTTATCACTATCCATTCTGAAAAAAAATAATTTTAAAATTGTTTTTTTTTTTTTTACCCAAAACAAAAAATGTTGGCAAACCAAAAAGTTTAAAAAAAAATTATTTCAGGTCAAACAAAATATTGTGTTAAAACTTTTTAACATTTTATATATATATATATATATATTTCAAGTATATTTCTAAAAAGATGTTTTGAATCAAAAAATCAAAATGTTTCATTATGAAAATGTCAAAATAATTTCAATTTTTAATTTTTTTTTAACCATGACGTGAAAACTGACACATTTACAAAATGTTTCAGCCAACAAGAATTTGGTTGTTTAGCCAAAAAAATCTTTCATCTGGAAAATTTTGTCCAACTGTAATTGGAAATGCTACAGATTTTATATTCCTATCTTTTTTGTGTCCTGTGTCTTATGTTTGCGCTAGGATGCTGCCAATGAATAGTCAGTCATCCATCTTCAAAAAGGCCACATTGTCTTCTTGTAAAGAATGTGGTATTGGTATATTACTTCCTTGTACTGTAAATCTGAGATTCGTGCTGGTGGGATTCCAGCACGGAAACATGAAATCCTTCAAGTCTATATTCACCACCCAATGCATTTTTTTTAACTACCAGATGGCACTTTTGACTGTTAATGTTAACACAGTCAAAGAGCTTGATATTTTATCTCACTACTTAGCCTTCTAAGATTTAAAATTACCCCTTTTCTGTGGGCCTGAGAAAAATCTTAAGAAAAACTTCCTTGTACTTTGTCCTCTAGAACTTGTTCTCCAAACTTGGTTTATTTTTAATTAAAATGTTCCCATTCCCGGGCCAAACTCTAAAGTCCTTAATTAGGCAAAACATGCAATGAATTTGGCCATCTGAGGCCTGGTCTACACTTAAACATTAGGTCGACTCAGCTATGTCACTCAGGGTTATGAAAAATTTTGCACCCTGAACAATGTAGCTAGGTCAACTTAACCCCCGGTATAGATGCAGCAAGATCAATGAAAGATTTCTTCTGTCAACCTACCTGCAGCCTTTCCGAGGTACCCCTTCCATTGATGTAGGAAACATCTACACTACGGCACTACAGCAGCATCACCGTTGCTGTGCCACTATAGTTTAGACAAAACTTTGGAATAATACTTCATGGACTGGAGAGTATTCTTCAGAGGTTGATTTTAAAATTCCTCAATCCTGAATTTCAGGCAAAGAGCATATGGAATAACTTGCTTTGCCATAATGACGTTTGCCACAATTAATATTTTAGATTACCCTCTGACAGCGTAACAGGGATATAGGTCAATCCTCTTTCTGAAGCTGGAAAGATGAAGTCAGACAAAGTACCAATAGACTAGGCTCCTCCTATCTCTATTACTCTGCTACATTTTCCTTCTTGATTAAGAGAAAAAAGTTGCCCTCGTCTTCTTTTAAAAGGTGTGATGGGATATACAAACCACACACTGGGCAACAAGGGATTAAGGAGCTGCTCTGGGCTCAGCCAGCCCTACCCCACCACACCTCCAAGAGAGTCACAGGCTGGAGGGGAAGCTAAAAGGTAGCAGAATAGCTCACTTGTGGGAAAGCCAGGGAAGACAAAGGACCTCTACCTTGCAGCTCTTAGGAAAGGCAAGATCTCACCTATCAGCACCTGCCTGAAGGTCCCCCCTGGAGGGAAGGAAGACCTGCTTTTGATAGATTACGTAACATGCGCTAGATCACACATCTTATCTGTGGAAGAACTGGGAATAGACCCAGATCTTCTGAGTACTAGTCTCGTGTCTAGATTTGAATTGGTCTCACCCCTCATCTCTGTTTTACCATGACTTCTCTTATAACTCCCATGAGCCCTGGGGCCTTCAGTGCAGAACTTAGTCAAATGCAGAAATTAATTTTTTTTTTTAATGGATAAAAACCTAGCCCCATTGAAGTCACTGGCAAAGCACCTATTGACTTCAATGGGGCCAGGATTTCACTCTCCTCTCTAGTGAGTGCTACATACCGGGAGGGAACACTTCAGGCAGGGAAAAGAAATTTCTACAATGGTGAATGACTGCTCTCCTGCTTCCTCTTACAGCCTTATCAGCACAACAGGCAGATTTCCAGCAGTGGAGGAGGCATTTTAAGGAGGTGGGACAGAAACGTGAGCAGAAGAAACAATAGAACTTGCTCAAGAATTAACTTAGTCTGAGTAAATGAGCTGATTTGAAAGTTACCTTCCTAGGCAAACAGGCTTCCTACAAAGATTAATTTTCTTAACTCTCTTCTGCAACCCCAAAGGATATGAAATTTAAAAATCAGAGGAGGAAAAACTAGGTGATGCTGTCTTAGAAAGCAACAAAGTAACCTCATTTTTATATTTTGTTTTCAAGCCTTTTCATTCTATGGCCTCATTCCATTCTCTCTGTATATTATATTACTATCTGTTGTTCCTGGTATCATATTTATTAGGTATAACTGACTCCAGGGATTTGTTTAGTAGTGATTCCTCAGTTATAATAGCAATATTACTAGTTTTTATTGCTTGCATTACAGTGTTCAAGAATCACGGGTATATTTTTATCAGGCAAATGTGCTTTTTTTTTTTATTGTGTTTATACCATATGTGTTTTCTATGTGTTTATTAAGCCCTGTCTTCCTGGCTGCCATGTCGCTGAAGCACCCTTGTAACAGGGAAATATGGGATTGATCGTTTTATGAAGTCAGGGGTTTCTTGTCAGAACGTATTTTAAATGAGATACTTACTTGCCAAGAAATTATTTTGTTGCATGAGCTCTTGTGCCTTCGCCTCCAATTTCTCCACAGATTCAAGATGCTGGAAGCGATCCAGTAACACACAGGAGGAGATATTTACCATGAGCTCTGCCAATAGGTTAATCTGCTCAGTCACCGAGTTATTGAGCATTTTCTCCATCATAGGCTCTGAGAAGAGTAAACACATTGGGAACTATTGGTTTCAAGGCAGCATATAGAAGTCAGAGCCATGCTTTCTTGTAAATGTATTGTAGAAACATAAAATTATTTGTAAAATATCATTTAAAAGGGGAGATTTTCAGAAGTGCCTAGGAAATTGAGGAGCACAAGTACAACGTTGTAGGACTATGCTCTTAAATCCCATAGATGCATAAAGTCCCCCCTAACTTCACATTCCATTCCAGTGCAGTGAGAATGCTATGGGTATCCCAATTTTGGAAAGATTACCTTGACCATGAGATAAAAGAAAAGTGAATTTTATGGGCCAGATTCCCCCCTACAGGTACCAATTCCATCCCCTTGCTCTTGGGAGAGCAGCTGTACAGGAGAGTGACTCTACTCATGGGAGAGCCAGAAGAGTTTCCATCTGGGGAGAAGGTCAGATTTGAAGTCCACACAGGACTTTATAAGAGTCATAAGGCAGGGGCTGCCCAAACAAGGCCTGTCCTCCAATTTCTACTTGAGCCCAGTTCCAAACCCTATCCTTGGTGTAACTGGGTATTCTTCATCTGGTACTTCTGTGCGGAGGATGGGTGAAAGGGATGTGTCTGCCTGAAAGCATGCTTGTACTCCCTTCTTAGACTACTCAGTGGAGAGAGGACAGCCTGCTTTGATTCTGCAGCATTTTCTGCCACTATCTTATCTAGCTTTTCTCCAAAGAGGAGAGATCCCGTGAACAAAGAGGAGCATAGGACTTGTTTGGAGGGAGCATCTACCTTCCAGGGGCAAAATCATATATGCTTCCTGGCTGTTGAGTTGGAAGTCATAGCCCAGGCTGAGAATTTCATTGCCTCAAACTTCTCAGGATGGAAAAAAAAAATTTGTTGCATTTATCCCAAGTCCTGCTCAGATTTGGAGCCTGAGAGCTCTCTTCCCCCATAGAGGAAGAGGAGTCTGAGTCAGAGGATGAGTACCTTTTGGACTCTTTGGACTTTTTCTTCCCAGTTTTATTCTTCTGGGGCTTTTTTGACCTTTCAGCATGCTTTGCAGGCATTACTACCCAGCTGTGGCCAGAGTGTAATCTTCTGTGACTTGCCTTGTGCAAAGTCTAGAGCTCTCTAGAAACTTCTCCATCTAAGTTTTCCCCTTCGGCGTCCCTCTCCTCCAGAGCAGGAGATGGGGTCTCATTATCAGCACTCCCTGATTCAAATTGGGAAGGACAGGGGCTGGACATGAGCGCTGCTACTCTTCTCAAGGTACTCGAGACTCATTTCAAGATTCGGGGGGAGGGTGTGACAGCCCTCCTGAAGTCTAGTCTGTGGTTCTGGGTCACTCCGGGACTTATAGCCTGGGTCATCTGGATGAAGCCCTCCTCCTCCTCAGAGCCTGTCCCTTTTCTGTTCTGGGTCTCCTGGTTGGGTTTTCTTTGGTGGAGTCATGGCTATTTGTGGAGGTAGGGGCCCCAACAGGCCTGTCCCAGCTAGGGTCAGGTAACTGGAGGCAGGCTGGGCATAATTTGCCCTCTGTCAAGCCTGGGAAAACTCCCTCACCTATAGAGCACCTGTTGGACTTTGCCCGGTGCTTGCTCAGCTGCTCTGCCAGGCCTGAAACGGGACATTGGAGCTCAGCAGGGAGATACTGCAGGAGAGGTGCTGGGCTGCTGTAACCACAACACTGAACAAACCCTGTACCAGGAAAGAGGTTTGGAACAAAGAAAAACCTTGTTACTGCCCCAAAATGGTTAGAAAATCATAAAGGCAAAAGGAAAAGGTGGGAGCAAATGAACTATCACTTGACTGCTGCCATGGAAGCAGAAGATCTGGCAGCATGCAGGAGAAAGAGGTGTGGCCAGCACACGCTGTGCTGCAGCTGGGAACCACCTCCAGAAACTGCAGAGAGTGGATGGGATCAGCCCAGTTGTAATAGACTTGTGGGAGACGCTGGGCTGCAGAAATCCCTGGTTTGGAGGCCCTCCGAGCATTAGTGATGTTTGGATCTGGAACTTCACAGTTGGCCTCGCTCTAAAAATGAGCTTCCTTCAAAAACAGGAGTATGAACATCAACCTTTGGAGGAGTTCAGATCTGCATATAATTTTTGTGGATTGTGCTAATCATATTGGAGAGAATAATCACGACAATGAGTTTACAGCACGGGGCAATTTTAACTCAAAACAATTCTTACTGCAATTGGATTTAACAGAAACTTGTGAGGAAAGTCTAACACACCCACAAAACTAGCTGATCTCCCAGTGAATAATTATTCACATTCACATTTGAGGAGTGAAAAATAGGTACTGGGAGGTCCAATGTGAGCTTCCAGCTTCTTAAAAGCTTTAAAAAAAAACATTTGAGTGTTTAATCCTTAAAAACATTAGGTGATGAGTTGACTTGGTAAGAGTCATTAACTCATTAACATAAGATTGGGACTCAGTGCACCTGAGTGATGGCACAGCAGGTATTGCAATGGGAAGGCAGAGAAGCAGAAATGCACTAAACTGATCTGGATGGACGGCAGCACTGTTAGTGAAGAAGGGATGAACAAGGATCGGGAAGAAAGGCAGCTGTGAGACGAGACCAGGGCCGGTGCAACCCATTAGGCGACCTAGGCGGTCGCCTAGGGCGCTGCTATTTTGGGGGCGCCGGCGCCGCAGCCACCCGTAGAAATTTGGGGGCGGGACCTTCCGCCGCCGCTGTTGGGGGTGGGATTTCGGGGGCGGGACCTTCCGCCGCCTAGGGCGCCGGCAAAGCTGGCGCCGCTACTGGACGAGACAGTTAAACAGATGTTCTAAGAATCAGAAGGCAAGCCAGTATCAATGGAATGGATTCAGAAGGAACACAAGCAATGGAACAGGAGTGGGGATACCATACAAATATCTACCCAACAGGAAGGCACAGAAGAAATATATATAGTATTATTGGTTTTGTAGCATGTTAGGGGCTAGAATATTCCTAATACTAGTAACCTAGCACTAACAGGGTTAAGCATACATGTATCTCACCAGAGATTTTTCCCCTAGGTGATCTTTAGAAGACCTTATTTTGAATAATACATCAATTTTTAAAATTTTCTCTTACAACTTAATCATTTAAATATTTGAGCGTGAGAAATATCAACTGACTTGCTATGTGCTTGGAATATTGCATAATTAAATGTTTCTGTAAGTAAAAGCAATATTTTACAAGCTGCATAATTTACACGGAACTAACACATCTAAATATATAAAAAGGTAAAATCCTTGGGGAAGTTTCAGAACTTATTAAATAAAATATCCTCGCCTGCATTTTCCTTCAAATAACTTAGTGATACTAAGACAGCAAACTTTGCACAGCTATTTCTGGTACTTACTTTCTGCTTTGTTACTTACCTTAGAGCCAGTCTTGTAAGGTCCTGAGTCAATTTTCATTGGACTTCACTGAAGGTGAAGGCATTTAGCACCTCTGAGGAGGCACGCAGAACCTTGCAGAATCAGGTACTTTTTCTGCAGTTTCTGCTACAGAATCAAATGCCCAAGAAACACTATGGTCCTGATTCTGAGAGGTAATAAGCACTTGCAAGTAGAGCGGGTTGAGAATTTTTCAATGAAACTTTTGGGTGTCAGAGAATGCCGATTCATTGAAACAGTTTCTTGGGTACACATTGGAATTTCTGTTCATAACCAGAATAGCCCAGTGCTTAAGACCCTCACCTAAATCAAGTCCCTGCTCCAAACCAGTCAGATTTGAACATAAGGTCTCCCACATGCAAGGTGAGTGCACTAACCACCAGATTATACAGTCGGTCTCTTCCTCTCTGACCCAATGGATATTTTCCGATTTATTCAAAATGGATCAGCCCCAACAAGCAAAAGTGAAAGAATGACTCCAAATCAGGCAGAGCAGGCCCTTGAACCTGGGTTGTCCACATCCCAGATAAGTGCCCTGGCCATGAGGCTATTGACTATTCTGTGTCTCTCATATTTTGAAATATTTCATGTAAAAACATCTCATTTTCATTCCAATGTGGAACAGAAACAAATGTCAGACCCTCACATTTTTTTGTGAAACAGAATCCTTGTTTTACAGTCAGCCCCACTTGCCACTCTCATTTTAATCAACGAAAGTTGTGGGTGTCCAGCTCTTGAAAGGATCAGGCCCATAACGTGGGAAAGAACTGGATTCAAATTATTTATAAAATAAGGGAATTGATTTATAAATTAATTTATAAAATAAGGAAAATTATTTATAAAATAAGGGATATTCATCTTTATCTGTTAGTGAAATGGATGGATTTTACTTTTATGGACATGAGGCAAGATGCAGCAAAAGGAACTGCATTTCTTTACAAGATGATAAATGATCAAACAATATTAAAAATGTTTGAAACTAAAATGAGATAATTGTAAAATGTACTCTTAATTTTATCTAAGTAAGGGCCAATGTGAATCATAACCAAGAGTTATTACTGCTAAATTTCAGTCAAACACAATGTCGTGGGGATAATAAATCTTGTGTGTCCATCTGTAGATATACCTACCATACTCTTGCAGCTTTCCAATGAGATTCCCCACATCAATATTCAAGCGACTTTCAATGAAGTTCTTTATAAAGCTGTTTTGGAGAGCTTCCTAAAGTAAGAGAAATGATTTACAAGATAGCATCTGTGATATTCAGAGTTGCTGGATTTTTGTATATACACACACAGAGTCATAGATCTCCCTGCTCAGCCATAGATTTCCTCTGTGTGACCTTGGGCATGTCAATTAGTATCTGTGCCTGAGCTCCTCATCTGTAAAAGGCCTCACGGAAGTACAAGGAGAAATACACTGAAGCTTCTGAGGCAATTAGATACTACATGGATGGTAACCAAGTAACTGCCTATGACGGATTGATATATCATACCATAAATTTCCATCATCTTCATCTTGTTGTTTTCTTTTGTTTCCATTATTAAACCAGCACTGAGATTGTAGGCTTTTCTTAATTGGCTGTTTAAGATCAGCAAAGGGATTCCAAAAAAAAATCTGTTCATGTTGTTTCAAACTCTCCCTGGGGAACTGCTGCCCTAATCAGAGTTCAGAGTTACTGGGAAATGAACCGGCATTTGGTAGCTTTCAGCCATTGCTCTCAATGCAATGAAGCCAAAGGGGTGACCATGCCTTTTCAAACATATGACAAAGACCCCAAACTCATAACCTGATGTTAGGTAGGATTTGTTAAGTGGAGAATATCGCTAACCTCTGCACATACCTTAACTAAGAGTAAAAAGATAAAATATTTTTTTAAGATGTCCACTGTAGAAAACTTTCTATATACTCAGCTTCAAGATTCCACATTTTAGATGTCAATAATTTATAGCATTAGTGAGCTAACACAAGGTTTGTATGTAGTGGAAGTAAATGTAGCTCTAAAATGGCAGATACACTTCATAATGAGATGCAACTAAAGATTAGGCTTTGGGTACCTACGAACCACTGATAAAAACATCCACTCCTATAGACAAACCCAAGGTCAATGGGAGCTCAGGGCAGTCAGGGCCTTACAGGCTCTGGGCCCTTAATGGGTTGTTAATGACCAGCTCTTATATTATTATGAATTTGGCACTGACAGAATGCAGAATCATTAAGACAATGGTTTACTAATTAAAATCGTCCAATGCTAGATGAAAGACTTTTCAAGTGCTATCTCCTGGGTCCAACGCAATCTCCCTTTCTGTACTTAGAAATATGGCAAGTTCCCAGTGGTATAGTACAGCATATCATTTATGTGAATGTCTGTAGCACAAACATTTCACATTCCAAACTTCAGCATCAGAGTCTGAATTCTAAACACCAAGAGAATTTGATGGATTCCTGTTTCTATGTCCTCCTGAATACTTATTTGTATTCAAATGATTTAGTGGAGACTCAAGTGAATAATTTCTCCTTTATCGCAAAGTACCTAGCCACTCTGCACACTCAAAACAGAATGTATATTGTGCACTATAAACCATAATTGCGTCACCAAGCTGGCAGAATCCTGCCAGTATATTTTCCTAATTGTTAGTCTTGGATACCTTTGTAAAAGTAATGGTTTCTAACGAACAACCCACACCAGTGGAGATCTGAATCATCAGACAGGGTATAGTGTATAGTGTTTGCTAACGTACTAAGGTAATACAATGGTAAGGATGAGAGACGGTATCTTAAAAGGTTATTATTTTTACTTACAGGCTATTTAATGGTACTAATATGGCCCCCATCATGGTTTTATCTAAGCACCTCACAAATTAGTGTATTTGTCCGCCCAACACTCTTGTAAGATAGGGATAATAGCAATGCCCTATTTTACAGATGGGGACCTGAGGCACAGAGAGGCTAAGTGACTTGCCCCAGGTCATACAAACAGTCTCTTGCAGAGAGTAGGCTAGTGCCCTAACCACTGGATCATACTTCCTCTCCAATTCTGATCCCCTTGATTGAGTATAATACCTCTTTATTTCATGGGTAAACCCATTGATTTCAGTGGGATTACTGGTGGAATAAAGTACTATTCAGCATGAACAAGATCATCAGTCTCTGGCCCCTTGTACTTAGCAGATACATGAAAGTATGCACATGCCTAAAATAAGTAACCATACAACCTTCTTGTTGTATACCTTTTCCCTTCCTCACCCCTTGTTACCCCAACTCACTGAGTCACATCTATACATTTATTGTAAATTAGCTAGGGCAGAGACCTTTCCTTTCACTTGTTCTGTAAAATACAACATTTTGGAGCATTGCATTACTAGCAGTTGTACAAACAATATTATCTGGAAAATACCATCTTCAGTTTCCATGTTCATTGTCTCAATTTCTACATCTCATTTGCTCAGTTTCCAAGAAAAAGGACTAACAATTAGCTCCACGAGGCCTTTCAGGGATCGCAAGTAACATTCCTTAATTGAATCTTAATTAACAATTCTATTGTTGATGCATGAGCATCAGTTTATTCTTCCACAGCTTAATGGCTCTGCAGATGGTGAAGAGTAAAAAGTGCCAAAACTACATTTTAGTGACTAAAGAAAGAAGATATGACTTGGAAACACACAGAAAGAACTGTTAACCAGGTGCTACATTTATGCAGTCACTGCTATTGTTGCATTTTAAACTTCCTCCATTATCCCTGTGAGAATTATGAGAATTAAGCAATTTCAAGCTGTAAAGAGTATTTAAAAACTTGCCAATTGCCTTAGATTAGCATTTCTCAAACTGGGGTCCATGGACCCCTGGGGGGTTCCCGGGCCCTGCTGATCAACTTCTCCCCTTTCCTCTCTCAACTTCTCCCCCTCCCTCCCAGCACCTCCTGCACACCGGGGAAACACTGTTTCCTGGCATGCAGGAGGCACTGGGAGGGAGGGGGAGAAGCGGGGACAGGGTGCGCTTGGGAGAGGGGGCAGAATCATGTCCAGGGCCGCTGATCAACTCCTCCCCCTCCCTCCGAATGCCTCCTGCACGCTGGGGAACAGCTGTTCAGCGGTGTGCAGGAGGCACTGGGAGAGAGGGGGAGGAGCGGGGATGGAACGTGCTCAGGGGAGGAGGCAGGAAGAGGCAGGGAAGAGAAGGGGCAGGGGTGGAGTGTGGGCAGGGCCTGGGGTTGAGTGGGGGAACCGAAAAATTTTAAATCAAAATGGGGGTCCTCAGGTTGCTAAAGTTTGAGAACCACTTAGATAAGTGACTGTTTGCTGTCATACTATTCATTGTATTTCCAATATCACATGGTAATACTGCAGACAGGGAAGTAAATACTTATTTTAGCTGCTTTAAAATTGAAAAGATTTTCAGGACCACCCCATTGTAGGTCTATAATCTAAAATTCAGCAGGACTTACTGTTGCAGACCTACTGTCTTCAAGTGCCACTCATAAGAAAAACTCATATGTCTGTGCTGACTGTACCACCACCACTATCCTGCAGAATTTCTGGTAATTCCTCCACCTCAGAGCCAGGACCTTTGTAAAGAACTCCATTTCCTATAGTAATCTAGTATTTCTAGAATTACCACTTCTTTACAGGCTACTTTAATTCTTCAATTATTTGTCTCTGTGGATAGTACTGGAAAGTAGGAAGTCATCCACAATTCACCAACCTGGAGCTGATTGACCATGAGGAAGTTTTCACTGCTCTTAAAAATCCCAGACATCCTCAGCCATGTCTCAGAATAAATCTTCAGGTTGTCCACAAAACCAAATGTGTGATTAGCCTAAAGGGAGAAATGAAGCCAAGTGAAATGAAAACTGCACACAGTAATTCCTGTGGAAACAGGAGCAACTAGGGTGGTTCAGATCTCCTGAAACTCCTCTGCATGTCAACTTTAATTGTCAGAAGTAAATGCATTATGTTTCCTTTTATCTTCAAAAGAAACCAAAAATGATTTTTTTTGTTATTCAGAGACTAACAGATCAAAGAAAGGGCTTCCTGCTGTGTTTATGTTTCCCACATGAAGAGTAATAATATACAAATTATTTTTATATAGTGCCTTTCATAGAGGGTATCACAAAATGC
Source organism: Platysternon megacephalum (assembly GCA_003942145.1). NCBI lineage: Eukaryota > Metazoa > Chordata > Testudines > Platysternidae > Platysternon > Platysternon megacephalum. The sequence goes on along the minus strand of QXTE01000060.1, from coordinate 309,703 downwards.
TTTAGTGAGAGAGCCAGTCAAAAAATAAAAGAGGTTCAAATTAAAGCCTCTTTCTTGATCACATCACCACCTATCTTGGAGGAAGAAGTGGAATATCTGGGTGCAACATACAGTTCCTACAACCCTGAGGACAATTTTGGTGCTGATTGAGTCAGGGAGATCTAGCAAGGTCCAGTAAGGAAGAAGGCAGAATTAGGGATCTTCTCATTTGATTGTAGGGGGGAGCAGTCAATTCCTTTCCTTCTGCCCTCACCCAAGCATGGGCTCTGAATGACAGAAGTGTGAATAATACACATTCTAGTATGAATTTTTAGAAAGTCGGCGGTAAAAACTGGTAAACATTCAGTTTTCACAAACATGGATGGTTTCTCCAAATACAAATGGGTCATGAATAACGACTTCACAATCACAATGACTCAATCTCAGTGATTTTATTCACAAAAGGATCAGCAAACAATTAACTTTTCCCATTTAGTCAGATCTAGTAGTGACTGGACTGAGCTTTGCACATGACCCAGTCAACAAGAAGGTTCAGTGTGTTCCACTATCACTCAAGGTGTCTGCAGCTAGGTTTGAATTCACGTACCAATGTCACTTGGGGATACCAAAGAAGGGACCTGATAAGATGAGCAAATTAATCACAAACTAGGAAAGAATTTTACCATTGAAATTCAAAAAAAAATTCTTCAGAAACCCTGTTTCAGTAATGTTGAATTGGTATAATATTAAATGTAATATTTAAATTAAATATTTAAGTCAAAATGAAGCACGCTAATATTATTGAAATGAAGCATTGTGACATTGAAACAAAATGAGAAAGTTAAACAATTCATTTGTACTTTTTCCTGACAAAATGTCATATAAATGTACATGTTGGTGCTAAATGTTTTAATTTTCACTAAATTGCACTTTCCCTCAGAAAATTACTTCATGAAAACTTTAACCACCTATAAAAGTTGTATAAATAATAGGCTCAAGAAATGATTTTTTGTGATACAACTGAGGTGTTAATGTGATTTAGGGAATAACAGATGAACAATTCATAGAGCCTGATACTGACAGAGAGAGCAAAGTTGAATTTGATGATGATGTGATTGCAAATAGCAAAACAGATACAGGAAATTGATATGAGTTAGAATATATGAGTACACCACTGATCAAAGTCTTAATGTTATATCAATATACATACATCTGTAAAATAATTATTTCTCCAAATTTGATTGAACTATGATAAGCGCTTCACTAACTGTTTAAGCTCATTCTGGAAATACAGATAAGTATTATTTGAAGTATTACATTCTATGGCCATTTCTGTCCTAATGCTTGTAAGGGATCATTATTATCATGATAAAGGTAGATTATATGAGGGGATTATTAGAAAAGGGGTGGGGTGGGGTGGGGTGGGGTGGGGGGGTGGAGAGAGACCTTCTGAGTTGCAAGCTGATTCTTGAACAAATGCCAAAATGAAAAGGATCAGTATTATTAGAGATAACACTTCTGAAAGATAATTTAAACCTGATTAAAATTTAGACTGCCATTTTGGGGGGGGGGGGGGAAATGAGACACCAGGGTCTGTAGCATCATTTTTTCTAGTGAAATATACCACCCCACCATCTCTGATGGCTATTGAACATTAGGATTTATTCCAAGCCAATAAAATTATGCCCCTTCCCCTGCCCCACCCTTACACACATGTAAGTGTTTGTTCATGTTTGGTTTTGGCAATTAACCCTCCATTGGTTCTGTTAAAAAACCCAAACAGATATTTACATATAACATGCAAAAACTGGCAATGCATAATACAGCTAATTAACGCTACTTTCAGAATATTCCTGTATCTGCACTACATCAAGCAAATGTTTATGTACAATTTCTCATTAGGGGAAATCACTAGTATCTCAAAGGACCTTAAGTATAGTATTTTGGTCAAGCTAAGAAGCCTGATTAAATAATAAGGAAATAAAGGTTAAACATAACAAACAGATTGGAAAATAAAAACAACTGAAAGAACATATTCCATCTGAAATCACTGCTGTGGGGCCAAATCTTGTGTCCCACTGCCGTACTTAATCACTAGACTATGCTTCCTCTCAACTATCTTTAAACATCTGTCTTATTTTCCCCTTGCCTAACAGGTTAGGAAAATCTACAGCTCAAGGTTAGAGAATGCTGTGATATCAATTTTGCTTAAGTTAATATTGTAGCCATCATAGCTGTTTTTAGGAATCAGACCTCTTCATTATGCTCTAATAATGGTGGTAGGTAGTCATGTACAGCATTCCCCAGCAAAAAGGGCTTCTGCACTGAGTTGCAAATTAGAATTGGGGGTAGATTTATTCTAATACTTCCTGTCAAAAGTGCAGAACTTTGGCACCGTCCCGCAGCATTTAAGTGCCTTCTACAAAGTTACATTCAGACAAAGTCTGGAAGTGTATCTATAGGAGATACATGCCTAAGCATCAAAAAAACCAGGGAAAGGTCACTGGCGACACATTCCCCACACTAGCTGTGCAGGAGGTGCTAGGATGGCCACTGGCAGCCAACTACATTTCCCTCTGGCAATGTTAAGTCTTTAGAGAGGGGATGCTGGTGGCCCGTATGGGAATAAGATCTTCAGGTAGAGGCCACAAGGGCTTCATTACAAGTAGGAAAGTGGGTAGAGAGGGATGCCTATCACTGGGACATATGTAGCTTAATCAACCCAGAAGGTTTAGGTTCAATTCAGAATAAAATAAGGGTTAAAGTTTGGGCATATTCTAAATTTTTAAGTCCCAGTACACCATTTTCTACTTAAAAACTAACAGAGAAAGTGTATAGACCGTTAAGAACTGCATGGCTGGTGTGTGGTTATTGTGCCTTTAAGACCTGGAAAATTGTGAAGGAAGAGTTCAGTGTAGAGTCTTCTCAGAGGTCAGCAGATGTATTTGAAGAATGAAGACAGCTGCATTATATGTGGGGCTGGTAGCACTGCCTATTATTAACGCTGCCTGATAATTCCCATTATAAGGCCTTGTTTAAAGGTCCATATAACTTTGCTGAACTTTAATCACTTAGGCTGAAATTTTGCATGTCAAGTGTCTGCCTGGGACTGATTTTTTTTGGAAAACGTCAGCCAAAATGGTTCAGCTATTTCTTAGAAAAAGGTTGGGCAAAATTTTCTCTGTGTTAAAAAAAAATTGTTTACCTTTTCTTTAAAAAGCTCAACAGCCTCCACATGCCTTGGAGCAAGGACATGAAATTGGGCAGGGGCTGGCCTTTGTGTCAGGGATCTGCCTTTTACTGTCCCTGGGAAAATCTGCCCAAATGTAGCCAAGTTAAAATCCCTTTGAAACAAAACAGTTTGCACAAGCTCAGTAAAGACTTGCTAGAGCTTCATAGCTCCCTGACAATACTATCTACACTGAGCACGCTCCATCCCAGGATTGCAGGAGGCTGAGAACGTGACATGTGCTGGACAGCAGCTTTGGCTAAGGTTGGAGACTTGAATTCCACCAAAAGTCCTCTCTGGTATTGCCTTCAGACTCATCCTTTTATAAACCTCCTAGTTTTGTGAATAAGATAAAGCTAGAAACATCCTTTTGAGGTTGTCAGCCTGTTAAAACATTTCATTGTAATATAATTTTTCATTATGAAGGGAGTTGAAACAAATGTGGTTTTTTTTCAAAGCCAAACTTCACGAGACAACCCGATTAAAGTTGTAGAATAAGAACCTCTTTATCTTGTTATGAAGGCTTGATATTTATAAAGAAAGGCTTTGCCTTTCATATTAAGGCTTTGCCTTTCATATTGGTGAGCAAGGCAGCAGGAATCCAAAACCAGGATGAGTTTGTCAGACTTGTTTTCTTACTTTTACTTCTGAATTGTTTTGATGTATTCTTACATACATTCTGTTTTCATCGGAAAAATCAGAAAAAAACTTTCAATGACTATAAACTTCTTAAACAGAACATCTCTTTCTTTAAACTATCATCCTAAATGGAGATGCAAGAATATGGCAAGAAAAACACACTGCCTCTGATGAGCCAATCAAGAATCAGAGATGCACGCTTTCTGATTGGCTCAGAATTGAACAAAAATTTTCATTGAACTTAGCTGATGTCAATCGGCATGCAGTCATTTATTGTGGGTGTGAACTTGACTGGTCAATATTGATTTAGACCTCAGGATTGTTTATTTATCGCAGGTAGAAAGCAAGTTTAATGACTTATTGTAAGAATGGTTTACAGTAATCTTGAGATGAGATATTCCACTTTATGAAAATAAACATGAAAATTATCCTGAAATGCAAACAGATTTGAATGCTACCCTTCTTTGTAGCATGTACCTAGCTACTCCTGGGGAATAGTAGTTGAATGAGTATGATCCTGCAGTCCATGTTAGGGGAAAACTTGCACCTCTACTTCAATGGCAGTTTTGCCTAAGTAAAGGGTGCAGGTTTGGACTCAAAAACAATATTTAGGATATTTGTTGATAATAATTAGTTTGCCTTAATTTCCATAGGGTATGATAATTAATAAGACTGCAACAGAAAGAGTAAAGATGGATTTGATGGAGGACCTACCTGCTAGTTCCATGTTTACAAATAAACAGATAATTTATCATTGATAATTTGGTGAGTCTAGCATTTATTTTTATAAGACATCTTGAATGAGCTGATGGAACTGTCCGAGGTCCAAGCATGTTAATAGATTTATTGGGCTATATCATCTAATAGAATCTGTGTAGTTTCAGAAGATGAAAAAAAAACCAAAGTAAAATTGTCTCATTTAAGATAACTTGGCAATCTCAGTGCTGTTACTGAGTAGACTTCATTTCACTTAAGATGTAGAATAGGATTCAACATGTGCTGAAAGATTTATCTGTCTTATCATGGATCCTATTAAGATAGTGGCTGTGGCATACTAATTGGCAAAATAACGTGGAAATCGCTACAACGCATTATTCTTGGTGTCACTGTAATGCAGAATGCAATTTTGCACACAGAGTTTTATCACCACTTAGAGTTCACATCTGTAAAAATCAAAAGAGCACCTTTTTTTAAAAATCAGCCTAAAGTTTTAAAATGAATTATATTCAACTCAGCAGACCAGGGGATATAGCCTGTCACCCAAACTAAGTTCTTTATTTTAATTGTAAACTAGGAAACCACCAAAGTCTTATTTTTGATTCACAAAGGGGTATTGTGACGTTAACGAGTAGTTCTAACGTTTATCATTTCACTTAGATTTTAACATCTGACTTTTTAGAGTAAAAGTCAGAACATAGTGTTTTCCATGGTAAACAGAGGTCAGTACAATCGGTAAAAAAATATTTTGTATACCATTATCAAGCAGTAATGCTTTATTTCACATTTTAAATGGACCTAAATTACCATTCCTGTAATAATTATGATTTCATGACAAGTATCATATTTGCAACAAAACACAAATATTTCCTCTGACCTCCAAGCCCTTTTAAAAATAGATCATAATAGTTATTATTTATTTGTATTGCAATAGTGCCAAGAGCCTGGGTCACGGACCCTACTGTGAGAGGCACTGTACAAACATAGAACAAAAAGAGTGTCTGTGAACACGACTGTACGTTCTTTGAGATTGGAACTATTAAATACAGGATACCTGCCAAGTAAAAACCTTAGAAACTTTCGCCATATAAGCAGTCACCAATGTCAACAGCCAACCATGTATTTGTATAGTATAGACAGGAAAATTCATAAGAGTTGTCTTAACAACACCCTCCTCCCCGCCACTCCCCTACCCCACAAGATTAAACTAGGTGAACTAAAGGAACAATTCCACTACTTGAGCCTATCGTGTGTATCTGAGCATATCTAACATACTTCCATTTAGTGGAGGGATATGAGAGACATACCATATACTGCACAGATAGGCAATTTTGAAAATCCCACCCTTTGTCTGGGCCTAAGAGAGTTAGGCACTCAAATTCTGTTGACTTTCAGTGGGACTCCTGACTCTATTTGAAAATCCCACCCATAATCTAGAATTCAGAGTTGTTACTGTTTTGTAGCATAATTAGGCTTCATCTGCACTGGCCAGGAAAACCATACGAGCACATCTATAGCCGTGATTATGTTTTAGCATGGAAAAGGAGAGGAATGAAGCATCAGGAGAAAAAACCCAGCTATAAAGTAAAACAAGTTAATGGAAGGTGTACAGCCTATCTTCCCAAAGGCATTCTTCTCTTTAGTACAGTACCGCCAAGAAGCCCTTGTCCTGGACCAGGACTCCATTGTGCTAGGCACTGTACAAATACACAACTAACAGATGGTCCTTCATGCAGCCTTTCCTGTGAGCACCTGTGCAAAAGGAGGGGGAAGTGGGGCAGAAGTTAACCCTTACTCACCGAGGACTCACATAGAGCCCCTGCACTCTGACACAGAAGGGCTCACTTCAGCACTTTTAACATGGTTTTCCTGGCTCACTTGAACAGGGACTGCAAAAGTTAGGGCCAAGTTCTCCTCATTGACACTGATGCAAACTCACTGAAGTAAATGGAGTCCATTGAAACACAAATGCTACTGTTATTTTGTATGTGCAGTGGGAGCAGGATGAACATCTGGGGGAAATAACCCTGCCAGTTTTCTATAAGGAAACACTTCCCATTGTTTCTACCATCCATATAAGTACAGACATTTGATTTATTCATTTCCTTAGCTACTCACCTTTTCTATCACCATGTTAAACTTTTCGCTGTTGGGGGTGTACAGTATCTTCCCATGTAACAGGGGCTTCAGGAAGGTCCACACCAAAGCCCCATTAGGTGACTGTAAAATTTCCTGATAAAGCTGCAAGCAAAATGGAGCTGTGGTAAAAAAAAAAAAAAAAAAAAAAAAAAAAAAGAGAGACCATATTTAAGAGATGGTGCAAGTGGATGATTTATTCAGCAACATAATGCCTATGAACTTTAACTTAGGGCTTGGCCTCTGTAAGGTGCTGAAAAGCCTCAATTCTCACTGAACCATCACTACAGCTCTTTGGATAGATGTAGTTCATTCACCAAGTGCTTGAACCTGCGAGGAGCTGGGGATCCACAACTCCCACTTGAGCTGAGAACAATCAGCCCCCAAAGAGATCAGAATCTTAGGGCATGTCTACACTACAGCCCTAAATTAACCTATGTTACGTCAACTTACAGCCACCGCAGTAATTACACACTACCCTCCTTCTGTCCGTGGTGCGCATCCTTACCAGGAACACATGGAGCCGTGAAATTGACAAGACAGCCAACAGCCAATATAAGTAACGCAGTGTCTACAGACATTGTCTCACCCTAACTACACTGACATAAGCCCTACACCTGTGGTGGAGGTGGAGTTACTATGTGGGTGTAGCAGAGCACTTACATCGGCGGGAGGAAGGCTGTATTGTGTACACTGACTTAATCAGGTTGTTGTAAGATGGTGCAAGTGGATGATTTATTCAGCAACTTAATTGTGTAGTGTAGACCAGGTCTTAGTGAAAACACTGCATAAACTGCACCTGTCCTAAAAGCTGTATTGGTGTATTACAGTTCTGGAGTCAAAGTACACAGGCAAAACACACATAAAATAAATGCAGAGGGAAGAGTCACTGCTATAAATTCTCATACAGATCAAAAGTTCTTTAAAGTATAAGAGACTAGCATCACCAATTATAGAGCAATGAGGGATTTATAATAGTCTGATAATTATTTCCATACTCAAGAGAAGGCAAGCATAGTTCTAATCAGCAGCTATACACCTTCTTACTTTCTGAACTTTATTAGGCCATTCAATGAAGACTGTCTTTTCTATTTGACAAGACAGCTTTTGGGTGACAGTGAAATGTCTACGGGCCTCTTCATCAAAAAAGGTAGCATAGCTTATTTCAGAAAGCTGCAGATAGATGCAAATGTGTAACTGAACTGTATGATGTTTAATTCATTTTTTTAATCTATCTATATTTCAGCTGCTTAGCTGAAAAATCCATTCCCCTAACCCAAGTAAAATTTGGTAGTCAAGCATGTTAAGATGGATGTGTATCCTTAATAACCTCATTGCAAGCTATGGTCCTGATCCTGCAAGCAGCAACATGTGGACAGGCTCCCCATTGAAATCAAGGAGCTCCTTTTTGCAGGATCAGGTCTAAATTTCTATGCTTAGTTTACATTGGGTATTTTTTGTTACTAGTAGATTTAGAAATATTTAGTAGTATTTCATAGTAATTTTCATCTTCAGTGTACTGTACTATAGAAACATTAAGTAATGTCACTAGTAGAGCTGAGCGAGTAATTGATTTTTTAGTTTGGTGACAAAGCAAAAAATTCTAAAAATCATTCTAACCAAAACTAAGTTTTTGGTTTTTCTCCCCAAAGCAACAAAAAATCATTTTGAAAAGTTGATTTGAAACTAAATGTCAAAACAAATCATTTCAACATTTCCCAAGAAATGTAAGGTTTTTCAGCTGAAACTATTTGCTGTATTTGACCTGAATTCACAAATAGTTTCAGTACCTGCCAAAAAATTTTAACAAAAATTTCACCCAGCTCTAGTTACACCACCTCTATGAGGGAGACAAGTATTATTATATGCATTTTACAAAGGGGGACTGAATTAGAAATGTCAAGCGACCTGCCCAAAACCAAGGAGTGAGTGTCAGAGTCAGGACTGTAACCAAGGAGTTTCTAGAACCCAGTCCTTTGTCCAGATCATTCCTCCACAATCTCCCTTTAAGAAAGTAGTCCCCTCTAAACACGATCTGTAACTGGAGAAAAATTAACAAGGGCTCTAAGGTGGCCAGGACAGAGTGATAGTATGATGAGCATATGGAGCACTGTAGCTAATCTTTAGACTAGGACTTTTATGAAAGTGTTGTCCAGTTGTGGGACTATAAGACTATAAGGCAAGCGAAGTAGTGAGCACACAGGACTGGAAGCCAGGGCCACTGAGATTTATAAGGCGGGGGGAAGTGGGAAGGAGGGGTAAGGACCCATACACAATCCCCTGTGCAGCCTCTCTGCAACTCCACTACTAGTAGGAGAAGGACAAGCAGAGACTATGTGACTGGTACTCCCTGCCTGTGTAGGTGGCAGGGCTCGGGAAGAGCTCTGGCTCCATGTTCAGTGTGCCAGCTTGGACAGCTGAGCCCAGACAAGATGTTGCAATCTGCTAGTCATAGAGCCAGAAGCAGATATTTTCCGCATTACCGCCACCCTTCCCCCAAGGAGCAACAATGGAATCATGGCTCTCTGAGTCACAATTCCTTTCCTGGAAGATCACCGAAATTAATTTTAATGAGTCAAATGTTGGTGTGTGATAGGTCTAGAAAGCAGTCTCACACACACAATATAAGAATAATAGCAGGGTACAGACAATTTGGAACATTAAATCTAATGGTAGCCAACAATTCAACTACAAGAAAAGACAAAAGGTATTCTTCCCGGGTTGTATTCAGAAGCTTAAGGATTTTATCATAAAACACCATAATACCAAGTTCACAAAATAAAAGTATATAACTATAAATTTGCAACCTTGCATCTAATAATGTATTTAATTTTGAACATTTAATAAACTTCCAATATATATGACCTGTCTGAGATGGGGAGTCATATTTATTGTTATTATATGCAAGAATACAAAATAACTTGAATTGCTTGTCACTTGTCTCCATAATCATTTCTGTGTAATAAAACCTTTCATCAATCATTCCTTGTGTTCAGGATTGCAATGTCAGCTAGCTGAAATGCCAGTTAATATATCAACATTTCTATTTAAGAGGAAAAAGTTCAGAATGCATGGCAAACTCTGAATGTGAGTATGTATATATGCAACTTGTGATTGATGTTTCTCTTACTTGAGTCTTCGGGAATGCTGTATTTTGCCATATCATCTTCCAAGAGCTCAGTGATCTTGGGCATGTCAATGAACATGTTGTCGTTGCTGAAGAAAGAGGATTCTTCTTTGCAGACTGCCCTGATTAAAGACTGAAGGGATCCAACAATGGAACTTCTAAATTTCCCACCCTGTAGGAACTAGAACAACAATTACTAAGGAATGGAATCCCAATTACAACACAGTTACCCTGAACAATCCAGTCAAAACTTTCACAGCTGCAGTAGTAGTTTAGATGGTCTTCCCCATTACTGCATCCAAGGAGGTCAACAAAATGACAGTTTTCAGATTGTCTACAAGAATGAATGCCTGTTGTGCTCTCTTCTGTTCTCATGTCTACCTTTGTCAGGGAAAGATATCACCACTTTAATGGCCAGAATACTCTGTGAAAGACGGTAGTATAATGTACTACTTTAACCTTTCGAAAATGTCATATTTTCATGGCTTGACTGGGCAGAAAAAGAATGGAAATATCAGGACCATCAGATTGCAGACCTCTGGATTACCTTGTCATTTTTCATACACTCTGCTTCCCTCAACAAAAACAGAAGTGGGATTGAATGCATTACTCTACTGTCACACATTATAAAGATAGCAACAACAACAAAAATAAGAATCTTTTTACATGATGGGAATGTCTGCCGTGAAAACGGGCCTGCTACAAAGAAACAGTTGTACTTTGTTCAAAATATTAAAATGCAGTTGTACTTTGAAAAATGATTGTGTAAAATGGTATGTTCTTATTAGATCTGCTCCTGGTGTATGTATATTTTGAATCAAATCATCCCTCTTTCTTGAAGAAAGAGATTTTTATTGTCATCAGTCCTGTAGAACAGATGCTGTTCTGGGAGACTGATCTGACTGCTTATGCTTATAGCTTATGCATCTTCAACTGTGTTGTTAACCAAGTTCCAATAGCAGCCCACCTGTGCAATTGCAGTTTTCAAACTATGTGCTCACAATTGTGCAATCCCACTGAAGGCTATATGGTTACATAATTGGAACTGAGGACATAATTGGATGACAGTCGGGCTGCAAAGGTGTAACTAAAACAAGCATTTGGCCTGCCTGAAATTTATCACTATTGAAGATACCCATGTCAGAAATAACCTAGCTGGATTTTCAGATCTCAGGTTGAGTTTGCAAGACTAGCAGTTGGGAAAAAAAATATTTAATCTGATAAACTGAACATGTTTAATATTGAAATCACTGGGACACAATAAGTGTGAAACATGATTATATCATTTTTACAAAGTCAATCTTCAAAGCAGAACTTCACTTTAAGAATGTAATAGGTTATGGTCAGCTTTGAGGCTGTACCTTTCAAAACTTTTTAAATTAAATGTGTCAATCAACAAAGTGAAAGAAGCATGTTCACTGATCTAGAGGAAGTATAATGAGTACTAGTTAAAAACTTAGTACTCACTAGCTCTTATATAGCACTTTCATCCATAGATCTCAAAAGAATTTGCTGGCATGAACATTCACTGAAAGAGAATTTTATGTATTGCAGAATAAACAAAGGCGAAGAATTAGGCATTCATATCATGACCCTTTGCATTGGAATCTTGTTTCTAAGCTCACCCAATCAGGGAACAGAAACATACTAACCATTTAATCACCTGAGGACCCAATCAAAATACTTTGCATTTAAAATCCTGAATACTCAGAACGAACTGTTTGTGAGTGACATACAGAAATGATACAGTTTATGATTTTAATCTGCAAATAAACTTGCAAAAATTATGATCAGTTCACCAACAAAAAAGTGATTTTTCTCAAATAAATTATCCATTACAAAATATCCCCCCAGTGCACTTTAGAACAGAAAGCAGCTCCGTATTACAATCACTATAGTAAAAATCCATCAGGAAGGCAACACGGGAGAAATGGAAAGTGTCTCAGGATATGCCCCAGGGTTATATCTGCCATTACCAGGGGCTACAAACTTGGCCAATGTGGATGAGCTGAGAAGTGAACAAAATAATCAAGGGTAAAAGGGCTTATGCTATAAAGTAGCAGAGCCTACAAAGCCTAAGAATGAATGGAAGATTAAGATAAATAACTTTTTTCCTGGTACATAAAGGAACAAAAGGTCAGTAATGTAGATAGAAGGGCCTTTGAGAAATCACATGGGTAATTTATTGACAAAAGAGGTAGACACTGAATTGCTAAAACAATTAAATGATTTTTTTTGCCTGGGTGTTTAGAGGGAGGCTCGATGGCAGATACAGACATAAATTTCCCAGGGGAAACGTTTAAAAAAAAAAAACCCTGCAAAATATAAAGATTGTGCTAGAACAAGTAATCAGGAAATTGGAAGATATGAAAAGACACAAAACTTCAGGGTGAGATGGGCTGCAGTCCAGGATGATATAAGCAGCAGCAAATGAGAAAGCAAAACTGTGATGAGGTGGCCTCCTCTGCTGTTGCATTCTTCTCTCTGCAGAGTCTTATCAAATAAGATTTTTCAAAGATTAACTCTATCAAATCATCAACTTTGGGGGGTAGGCCCAATAAATAATATTTTATTCACAGTTGAGAAGGCCCTGAACCTGCTGTAAATCAGATGAGTTGATGTGAAAAATGATTGGACCATATCCTCAGTTGATGTAAATCAGTGTAGCTCCATTTACTTCAATAGAGCTACAATGACTTATACCACCTGAGGGGCCAGCCCAAAAAGAGTGGAAGGTCATCAGGTTAGATATATAGACCAGTGTTTCTCAAACTGGGGCCGCCGCTTGTGTAGGAAAAGCCCCTGGCGGGCCGGGCCGGTTTGTTTACCTGCCCCGTCCACAGGTCCGGCCGATTGCGGCTCCCACTGGCCGTGGTTCGCCGCTCCAGGCCACTGGAGGCTCCTGGAAGTGGCGCAGGCTGAGGGACGTACTGGCCGCCGCTTCCAGCAGCTCCCATTGGCCTGGAGCAGCGAACCGCGGCCACTGGGAGCTGCGATTGGCCGGCCCTGCGGACGGGGCAGGTAAACAAACCAGCCTGGCCCGCCAGGGGCTTTCCCTACACAAGCGGCAGCCCCAGTTTGAGAAACACTGATATAGATAAATGCCTCATTGGAAAGCAGAGCATTAGAAGAACCAAATCTATAAAACAGCCAGGAAAGCTCTGAATAAAAGAAAAGCTTTAAAGGACAAACAGGCAGGCCTGTCTGAGTAATGTTTTGACTTTTTAACTTTGTCATACAAATTAGAGCCTTAGGGGAAAAGCTCATACCACTACTGAAGTAAATGGAGCTATGCTGATTTACATCAGCTAAGGATACTGTCCTCTAAGTGGGATTTGAGTTGACTATTATACTGTAGTAACAAGCAGGCGTGCATTACCTACCAGTGAGGCATTTTAAAAGTTTGCAATTTTAGGGCCAGGTGCTGTCATCTTTACTCTCAGTAACACCTTACTCCAGAAAGTAGTGCCACCAAAATTGATAAGACAACCTGTTGCAATAAGGTATTACTCAGTGGGAGAAAGGGTAGCAGAATCTGGTCCTTAGACAGGGGAGTCCTTTATTATGACGCATTATTTATTTTATAATAGCTCCAACATTGTACTAGCCATTGTACATACACATGGTCAGAGTCCTTGCCACAAAGAGCTTACTTCCTCACTGTGTTTGGAATGTATCATCATCCTCACCTTACCGATAGGAAATTGAGGCAGAGAGGGATTCAAGTGTCATAGTCAAGGTCACAAAGAAAACACATGGCAGAGCTAAGAACTGAAACCAGTGGTCCGGAGCTGAGTGCCTTAACCACAAGACCCTCCTTCCTACCAAGGCGACAATTACCAGTCACTGGGTAAAATCAAGGACCCAACACTATGGATCTATCAACTGCCCATACAGTACATTTGGAGAAATGAGTTATGTGATTTACAATAGGTGAACATTTTCATTATAACGAAGTAGCAGATGGAGAAACTATGCAAGACCAGGGTTAAAGGAATGGCTTTTTAATTAAAAAATAAAATAACCATTAGTAGTGTGTGCCCCGTTATCTCAATGACACACAGAATAGATGCCATTATTAATAAACAGCCTGTTGCCATATCGGTTTAGGCTGTGATCTCAATTAGGTAACAAGAAGAGCTGTCAGTATTTGGATCACCAGGAAAATCTTGGGCTGTGACAGGAATGGATACTGGTGATGAAAGAGACCATCAAATGTACCAAGACCTGAGTTCAACTGGCACAACTCACCAATTATGCAATACCACCCAGCAATCTATGGGATACATTATGATTTTGCCCAACATTCCTCCTCATTATTTAGTACCTGACCTTAATGAAGTCCTCTAAAAAAAGTGATTATACTTGCACTATAAATACAGCTAATGGATGAAAGATCACACACATACCTGTTGAAATGCCGAGATGTCAAGCAGATCAACACTTTTGAACGCTTGGAGGAACATGGGAAGATTTTCAAGGACATGTTGGCCTTTTTTTAAAAGGGAGCTGATGCTAGTGACCACTTCCAACAAGGCATTCAGTAACTTGTTGACCTCGGAAGGTATCATGATCTTGAAGAAGAGAAAAGCATGAGAATCAATTAATATAAAATCCACCCTATTCATACAATATGGAGTTTATAAATTCCTCAGCCTCTCTTGCACTGCTTAAAAAAGCTCCAGCAAACACTTTCCCCCCATCCCCCCAATGCTCTCTCTGTGCCCTCACACTGGCTGTGGCAGGAATGGGTACTGATGATGAAAGAGACCACAGTCTCCTCATAATTTTCTAAGGACCCTGAATTTTGTCTAAATAAAGTGAGATAAGGTGGGCAAGGTAATGTCTTTTTATTGGACCAAATTCTGTTGGTGAGAGAGACATACAACAATAACAAAAAGTGTTCTATTGTTAGAATCCCTTAAGTTTAAAATTGAAATATACAGAGCATGTTTCTGCTGTCTAGATACACAGCTCTGTCTCTCCTTTCCTACTCAGGGCTGATTCCATAGGTGAAACTCTAGCCCCCTTTCATGCCAATGGCAGAACTCTCATTGACCTCAATGGGGCCAAGATTTTACAGTGAATTTATTACAGAAGTTTAACATTTAAAAAAAAAATCACAACCTATTCACTTAGCTGAGCTGCCAATTCAGTAGGTTTTAAAGTCATGTTGAATTGCTATTTCCTAGTCTGCAGGTTCTTCCCCGTCCTCCCTTCACTTTCCTCATAATTATTGCCTCACAGCATGAACACTCAGTTTTATATATTTCGTCTCCTAATTGGATCTAAAGGCAATTTTTCTTCTCCTTTTACCAATGAAGATCTTAGTATGTGTGTGAGGGGGATATGTTTTTATAGGTCACTCTGATGTTACGTTAATGCAAAATTGTTTTAATAAGGTTAGCTGTTCAAGGGAGACAATTGTTGTGTTTTTCCACTGTTTTACATACTCGATTTCCTTCCTCCACCCATATTTTACTAATGCATTTTCTATTATGGAAATCTACGGCCTGTAAGTTTATCAGCTTTTTGGATTTCATCCTCTTTTGCATCTGTTCTTTAAATAGCAAACATTCTGGAACATGCTTTATTCAATAAAAACAATTAGCCAATTAAGTCAGAAAAAGTCCCATAAACAAATGAGGAGTAGTTGATGGAAACAGTCAAGTGAACAATGCAGCTCTGTACTAGGAATTTATTAAAATCAACAAGGCTCAGTGAAAGAGCCATTAGGAGAGTCACTGTTTTGTTCAGGTTGGCCTATTTTTCAAGAAGCGACTCAAAGCTCCTCTCCTCACCTTAGTGACGTATACATTCTAGGAACACTTCAGTCTGGCATTTTCAGGAGACTGGTCTGTTTATTACAAATCTGTTGTCATAGTCATCAGTTTAACTATACACGTGTGGCATCGGAAACAAGAATCCAGGACCTCTGGCTTCAAAAACAAATGTTTCTCTCATTTTGAGCTCAAGTAAATACCCTTCAACTAGCAGAAATAGGTTTGGCCTTTTCTCATTCTGGAGGTCAGCAACCACAAAGGAGTAGAATGCACGCACACTAGCCACCACATATCCCACCCAATATAGGATTCTTTTGTTCATAACTGTGGCATCTCAAACAATAAATCCAGACCTGGTCCTGGTTAACCACGCACAAAGGTAGTCACAGAGGCAACTCAGTTTCAGCAGCAAATACTTGGTCCCCCTTCATAATGCAGAAAGCTGTGTATAATGGCAACACTATAATTTTCCAACCACGTACAAGCCTTACACTTCCTAACTTCATCAGTAATCCCCAAAGGCCCAGTCTACATGGGCAAAAATTTGCGTTTTTCAATTGAGTTACATTCATTCAGCTGAACCCCATCTCCTCTTAACACCCATGTAGGCATAGTTTAATGCCGTTAAAATCACGTGAGCTAGTCCTATGGTAGCCACTCAAATGATTTAGAAGTTTAAAATTCTGTGAACATGGACATTAAGAGGTGGGCGGTGGAATAAAGTTAAGCTAACTGGAGTGAGCTAACCGATGTGATAAACACAGCTACCATGTGGACAGACCCAAAGCGAGGAGTTTTCTGGACTTGCAGATTCTCTACTACAAGAAGAGAGACTTACAGGTTGAGATAATTTTATTCTTCTTTTGTACACAGGAAATGCATTAGTCAGGAAACAAACTAGTGGAAATTAGCAAGCAGCCTAGGAACCAGGGAAATGAGAGCGAGAAAGGAAAATGTTAAGAAAAGAGAAGTCAAGGAAGGAAGCCTGCGGCCCAGACATTTTTGCCACATTCCTGTTATCCCAGGTCTCAGTCCACAAGCCAGATTGGAATGAGGAGGAACAAAAAGATTCCCTACTGCTGGCCAAGCCCAGAAGTCCCAGCCTTAAAGAGGCAGAGTGCCATAGTGAGCTGCTTCTGGGTTGCGGCATAGCTCTCAAAAGCAACAAAAAAGTATCCAGCTCAGTTTCCTCTATAAGTACAAGTAAACATTGTCACCCCGCAGTCTGTATTTGAACTAATGTGATCCTTAAACATGAGAACCATCTGCTGCAGATATTAGACCACAACCCATGCTATTCTTATCTTGAAGAGATGAGCTATTGTAACATCAAAGGCATATGGAGTAAAAATTTTCAAAAGCACCCAAGTCATTTTGGGTACGTCTACACAAACCGCAGCAGTGAGCCTCCAAGCTCGGGTCAACAGACTCAGGCTCACACTGCTGTGCTAAAAATAGTTGTGCAGCTTGCTGAAAATAGCAAGTTGCAGCTCAGATCCTGAAGCCCACCACCTTCCCTTGACTTCAGACCCCAAGTTCTAGCCTGAGCCACACCTACTCAATTATTTTTGGTGCACTAGCATGAGCCTCACAAGACTGAGTCTTGTCAACCCGAGCTCACAGGCTCACTGTGAGACATACCCTTAGGAGCCTAAGTCCCATTGGGACTCAAGGAATCAATCCTGAACCACTTAAAGGAGGGGAAAGTGATCAGGAACAGTCAGCATGGATTCACCAAGGGCAAGTCATGCCTGACTAACCTAATTGCCTTCTATGATAAGATAACCGGCTCTGTGGATGAGGGGAAAGCAGTGGATGTGCTATTTCTGGACTTTAGCAAAGCTTTTGATACAGTCTCCCACAGTATTCTTGCCAGCAAGTTAAAGAAGTATGGGCTGGATGAATGGACGGTAAGGTGGATAGAAAACTGGCTAGATGGTCGGGCTCAACGGGTAGTGATCAATGGTTCCTTGTCTAGTTGGCAGCCGGTATCAAGTGGAGTGCCCCAAGGGTCGGTGCTGGGGCCGGTTTTATTCAATATCTTCATTAACGATCTGGAAGATGGTGTGGACTGCACCCTTAGCAAGTTTGCAGATGACACTAAACTGGGAGGAGTGGTTGATACGCTGGAGGGTAGGGATAGGATACAGAGGGACCTAGACAAATTAGAGGATTGGGCCAAAAGAAATATGATGAGGTTCAACAAGGACAAGTGCAGAGTCCTGCATTTAGGACGAAAGAATCCCATGCACTGCTATAGACTAGGGACCGAATGGCTGGGCAGCAGTTCTGCAGAAAAGGACCTAGGGGTTACGGTGGACGAAAAGCTGAATATGAGTCAACAGTGTGCCCTTGTTGCCAAGAAGGCTAATGGCATTTTGGGTTGTATAAGTAGGGGCATTTCCAGCAGATCGAGGGATGTGATCATTCCCCTCTACTCAGCACTGGTGAGGCCTCATTTGGAGTACTGTGTCCAGTTTTGGGCCCCACACTACAAGAAGGATGTGGATAAATTGGAGAGAGTCCAGCGGAGGGCAACAAAAATGATTAGGGGGCTGGAGCACATGACTTACGAGGAGAGGCTGAGGGAACTGGGATTGTTTAGTCTGCAGAAGAGAAGAATGAGGGGCGATTTGATAGCTGCTTTCAACTACCTGAAAGGGGGTTCCAAAGAGGATGGATCTAGACTGTTCTCAGTGATAGAAGATGACAGAACAAGGAGTAATGGTCTCAAGTTGCAGAGGGGGAGGTTTAGGTTGGACATTAGGAAAAACTTTTTCACTAGTAGGGTGGTGAAGAACTGGAATGGGTTACCTAGGGAGGTAGTGGAATCTCCTTCCTTAGAGGTTTTTAAGGTCAGGCTTGACAAAGCCCTGGCTGGGCTGATTTAGTTGGGTTTGGTCCTGCTTTGAGCAGGGGGTTAGACTAGATGACCTCCTGAGGTCCCTTCCAACCCTGAGATTCTATGATTCTATGACTTTGGAGCCTATGTTCCCATAAAACTTAGACTCTTAAGTGACTTAGATGCTTTTGAAAATTTGGACCATGGTACAATCTTACTGCTCCCAGATGATTCTGGGTCCTATTGTCCTCAATCACAGAGTTTGGTGCAAAAAAGAATTTTGATCTGTTCACTTATCTTTTTAGTCACAGTATTTGTACAGCACAAAAAAGTTGTCCCAGTGCTGTTATGCATTGAAGGTGGTGGCTATGTATTTGTGTAACCCACCCCAGAATGATTATATTTAGCCCATGCAAATAGTTACTGTTACAACTTCCATAACATAGTGAACATTTTTACTTCTAAAACAGAGGCTTTGGAAAATATAAAGCTCCAAAGCCTAGTAAAGCCAACAAAATACTTACATGTGCACTGTGGTCTTAGATAAGTGACTTGGTAAAAGTAG
The DNA here is from genome assembly GCA_003942145.1 of Platysternon megacephalum. NCBI lineage: Eukaryota > Metazoa > Chordata > Testudines > Platysternidae > Platysternon > Platysternon megacephalum. The sequence goes on along the minus strand of QXTE01000060.1, from coordinate 290,686 downwards.
TATCGGGGGTTACATATTTATTCTCTCTCAAATGATGCCACATGAAATGTGCTTAATTTACAAGTCAAAAGATGACTAATTCTAACTTCCAGCACTACAGACTCAGCCAAAGATCTGAAAACTGAGCTGTGTTTTTATGGCCTCCTAAAGGATCTCCAAATTTTCTGTTATTAGCATTTAGCTGACAATTTTATTGGTGATTCAGGAGACAGAACATAATCAAATAACACTCCTGTGGCAGCTACAGCAATTGCTCACATGGAAGACTAATACTAGCAAAGGATTTATGCATTCTTAGCTTCATCCAATTACCAACAGGAGTTAGAACAGTATGACCAGCCAGCTCTCCAAGAACCATCAGAACACAGTTTGGGAACTTCTATTTGTTAGTGCTAAACAAGCAAGCCTGAGCCACAAATCAGCTCCAATCTGTTGCCCGAACACTTTGCTAGATGGTGCAGTGCTAATTATAGAGCTGTCTTTTGAGTGAGATACAAGACCAAGTTCTGGATCCCTTGGGTATCTAACAGTTCCATGCAACTTTTTGCAAAAGTTGGGGGTGTTTGATCTGATATCTTGGCTAACCTCCAAGCAGGTCAACTTGCATACCCACACTAACTCCATAGTATCAATAGAACAAGCTGTTCTTTACCCCCATTCTTAAAATGTTATGCATCATGGCCAGGATTAGAACTTGGGGTTCCCTGATTTCCATGTCTGTGCTTAAAATCATACCCTTAATAAGGAGCCACAGAAGCAGAGTTGTCTATGAAACTAGGGAGAAAACCCAGCCTGAGACCTCAGTCCTGCCACCCTCTGTTGCATTGGTGTGGGAAATGAAGGAAAAAACCATAGGGAGCTCCCTAAATCTTCCTTCCCCACCCCCACAAACAGCAGGGCAGGATCCATCCTCAGGGTCTGACTGAACTCCCATTGACTTCAGTGAAATCTGGAGCAGGCCCTCAACATACAGGAGTACATCCTGCTGCAGATCTACTGGTTCCACAATGCTAAGTGGGGGTGCAGGAACTTCATGAAGGACAGTGTTTGGGTTCTACTGGGATAAACATCTAGGACAACAAAATATATGAGGCAGAACTATGATCAGTAATTGGGTTACTTATCCATCTAGCTCCAAAAAGTTCAGGAAGTAAGTACTTGCTCCTCTTACCTTGTAAATGATATTACGCAAGTTCAAGTTCTGGGTAATCAGTACAATCACGGTATATAAGTCCAGCACTGGGAGAGAACAAAGTTCCTTCACTGCCAGAGAAGTTTTGCCATTTTCAGGAAGTGTCAGCAAGAGACTAGGCACTTCCTTGTCACATCTTCCAGCTAAAGCTACTGCAAGGGCACTGTAGAGAAACTGTTGTAAAGTACATGGATTAAAATGTATCCTGCCTGAAATGTATCAAAATTTTTTTTATAAGAATACACTGTAAATATGTGTCTCATAACACAAATAACTGTACTTATAATAGCTACCAATAGAACTGGAAGACAGAGTTACTTATTTGTTAAGATGACATGCTTGCACTTTATACTATATGGGCATTTAAATAGATAAAATACATTTCTCAATCCTATTTATTTTCATTTATAAAGATGTTCATCATTCAGTTAATAGGCACCATTCCTTGATCTGGGCAGGCACACTTACAACACTGAAAACTCATAGAAAAAAAATCATAAATATATACTTTTTTTGTGGAAGCACCTTAAAACCACAACAGGAATTGACGTATCAACACAAAATTACTCAGGATCGTTAAGTCCAAAGCTGACTATGAAGAGTTACAAAGGGATCTTACTAACCTGGGTGAGTGGGAGACAAAATGGCAGATAAAATTCAATGTTGATAAGTGCAAAATAACGCACATTGGAAAAAATAATCCCAACTCTACATGCAAAATGATGCGGTGTGAATTAGCTGGTACCACACATGAAAGATCTTGGAGTCATTTTGGTGAGTTCTCAGAAAACATCCACTCAATGTGCCCTGGCCATCAAGAAAGCTAACAGAATCTTAGGAATCATTAGGAAAGGGATAGATAATAAAACAGAAAATACCAAACTGCTACTATATAAATCCATGGTTCGCCCACACCTCGAATACTGCATACAGTTCTAGTTGCCCCATCTCAAAAAAAAAGATATATTAGAATTCAAAAAGGTGTGGAGAAAGACAATGAAAATAGTGAGGGGTATGGAACAGCTTCCATATGAAGAAAGATTACAAAGATTGGGGCTGTTCAACTTAGAAAAGAGATGACTAAGGGGGGAAATGATAGAGCTCTATAAAATCATGAATGGTATTGAGAAAGTGAATAGGGAAGTATTATTTACCCCTTCATATATTACAAGAACTAGGGGTCACCTGATGAAATCAATAGGCAGCAAGTTTAAAACAAAGATAAGGAAGTGCTTCTTCACTCAGCGCACAGTCAACCTGTGGAACTTGTTGCAATGGGATGTTGTGAAGGCTGGATTCGAAAGAGAATTGGATAAGTTCATGATTGGTCCATCAATGGCTATTAGCCAAGATGGTCAGGGACACAACCCCATACTCCGCACATCCCAAACCCTCCAACTGCCAGAAGCTGGAACTGGACCATAATTGCTCTGTTCTGTTCACTCTCTCTGAAGCATATGGCACTGCCACTGTTGGAAGACAGGATACTGGGCTAGATAGGCCAGTGGTCTGACCCAGTCTGACCATTATGTTTATGTAATGCATGTCTACACAGCACACTAAGCCTGGGTTTTGACTCAGGCTTGAGCCCAAGTCCCCCTTCCACTCACACACAAATCTGTCTGACTCAGGTCAGCAAGCACTTAGGACTCAGGTCCTAGGATCCTGTTTTGGACAGGGGATTCAGAGTCCAAATGCCTCTGCGACTTGGGTCCAAGCCCTGTCATTTTGCATGGCAGATGCAGCTCAAGCAGCAGACCTGAGTCATACGGTCTGCATAGTGCAGTAAGGATGTGTTAGGATGGCTGAGACCAAGGTCCAGCAATTGTAAACCCAGGTTTACAATGCAGTGTGGACACTCGAGCTTGGGCTTTGAAACAACAAGTGCACAAGCCCAGGAGCCAGAGACCCGGGTTTACGATGCAGTGTAGTAGGTACACCTAAAGACCGAGAGAGCTTACACAAATATTTAGAAAATACACATCATATGAACAGACAAATACAGCAACATGAGCATAGGACAAGAAAACAATAAAAACAAGTGCATTTCTTTAATTTAGTAGTGAATAGTACCATCCAGTAGTACAGAAGATGACTCTTCTCTCCACAAATATAAGAGATCAACGACAAATCCTGCCAGCCCAGATACATCTCCAAACCTCTCAGACACCCACCTCCTTTACTGCAAAGGAGAAAAGATACTCTGAACTTGCTACAAGAGCTAACAACAAATCCAGGGATGTGAGCGACCGAGAAGGAACAGGAGTTCCAGGGTCAAGAGGCCTTTGCGGAACACAGAGCTTGAAACTCCTTGTTCACGAGGAGGGAATTGTCCCTGGATCATCTCTGTTGATTGTATCAATGCTAGTGTCACAAAGGGACACTTGGAGGGAGGTGGTCCCTCAGTATTCAGATCCCAAAGTATAGCTGGTTGAAAAATCATTGATGAAAAATGCTGTTTTGTTGGAATTATAATATATTGTGGGAAATGTGTCATTTCAACAAAAGTTTCAACAGGAAACGTCAAAATGGTTCATTCTGACTATTCTTTTCAATTTAGTTTACATTATATTAAAACGTTACTGTTAAAGATATTTTACTATTGAATATATATCTATAATTATTATATATACTGTTTTAATGTACTATATATGTAAAATACATGTTTCTACACTATTAAAACAAACCATTTTGATTGTTCCAAATCCAACTTCTTAGGAATTTTTGTTTCACAGGATTTTTTCCCCCTAAATCTTCCATGGAACAGAAATTCTGGTTCCTACCCAGCTCTATCTCAAGCCACTTAGGGCTTTATCCAACAGGTTAAAACCTACTCTTTGAACTCTTTCTGGAAATTCAAAAGTAGTGCAGTTTTCTGGGCAATCGTTTTATGCACTGTTCACATAATAGGCCACTCATTAAGTGAGCAGTCAGTCTAGGTTAGGTTCAGTTTCTGAATGGCCTTTTAAAATAAAGTACCACAAAGCACATCACTGTAGTCTAGTCTTGAGGTGACACAAAGGCATGGATAAGTGTAGCAAGGTCAGCATTCATAAAACTTGGTCAAACTCCTCCCCCAACTGCAAATGAAAAAAATGTTTTCATAGCTTTGTCCACAACATATCATTTACATAATAGGAGATGCATACATTGCATCTGAAATATATACTTGCATCCTGTGCAAAAGTAAAAATGTATTATGTCCCATATGGATTGGGTACTTTTTAAAAAAAACAAGCAAATGTTTGTAGGAACATGCAAATGTGGCATTTGCTTGCATATGAGGGTGTGCCCACAATTTTTGCAGATATAAGACACCACGTTTGAAAATTCAGCTCCATAGCATTATTATTTCAAGAGAATAGGGATATAAAACTTTACTGTCAAATTCCTCTTTTACTTACTCACTTCCAGGTATCTTGTCTACATTTACTGCTAACAAAGTAATGAAATAGTAATAATGGCAATTATTAACATTGACAAAGAAACAAAAGAACAGAAGCCACCTATAATTAAAGTTAAGCTTGTTGTGTGAAAGAATTCAAACTGAGAACTGCCATTCTAGGAATCAAGCTTTCTATGGACAAAACCTGCAGCTTCCTCTGATTGTGGAGCATCAGTGACATCCAGTGGCTGCTTGATTGATCTGATCAGTTTCAGTCAAGTACCCAAATACCAATTCATTTCCAACACACACACACACACACACACACACACACACACACACACACACACACACGCACAGGAAAGAACACCTCTAGTTAGCTTCCCCCTTTATGATTCATACTGGACAAAGGAGAGTTAATGCTATTCCAAGCTTCAGAGAGGGAATCGGTCACAGTCATGGGAAACAGAGACAATGACATCAAGGCTCTTGGGGGAATAGCACATCAAGGGAGCACTTGGGGAGAGTAGCACATCCAGGGAGCACAAAAGAGTGATCTACTCTCCTCACTACAAACCTGAGAGCAGTACAATTTCCCCATGGAGTTTATGGCTCTCCAGAATTTCCTGGTGGTAAAAGGACAACTTTTTTTTAGATAAAAATGGGTGAAACTCCCCTTAACCCAATGGAGCTGTGCCTATTTACAGAGAATTTGTCCCTGTCCTGCCCCCATCCCATCAACTAAAAGTTGAAACTTTTTGCCCATTATAGCAGAGAATAGGAAGTTAACTATCCAAGAAGGTGAAACCTTGAAGTTTCCAAAAGACTTTGCAATGCCTCAGGGGTTTGGCTGTTAGTATCACAGGGTTTTCTCATTGGGCTCTTAATGTTTTATTTTGAATTTCCCAAACAAAAACAATCTTCCATATAAGAAAATGGCAAATGAAAACATAGGAGGCCCACATACCTAACAAGTCTTGTTCATTTCTACACCAGCTAAGAGAGGCTGGAAAGCATTTTTATGGGTCAACATGTTAATTCAGCATCCCATTTCTCGCCTCGTACCTTGGACTGTGAGAAATTGGCTTCCAAGAGGGTGTCGATAGTCTCTTCAGAAATGTTGACTAAAGAACGAAGTTCCCGTGCCAGCTCAGGAACATTCTGCACGCAGTCTTTGATTTTCACATCTACAATGCAGGAAAACATGGATCGTCAATTTCCCACCACACTGCTTTAATTAGGGCTCACCAGGCAGCCCTCTATTTCCTCACAGATCTATGCTGAGGGGGCATGAAAGGGCAGTTTGCTGTTTCCAAGGCATGCTATTCTCTTTCCTACCAATCCTAAGGGATTGGAGGGATTCACAGGCAGAGAAGGGGGGCAGGAAGTTTACTCCATTGGAGCATAAGCCATTCCCCACAACTGGTTTGGGAAGAAGGCACCTTAAATTACCAAAGGCAGTTTTCAATCACTTAATCCGGCTTCTCGCTCTGCAGTTTGGATCTCCGCTTTCCAAGAGCATGTGACTGGGGCAGCCCTTGGCAGCCTAGTTTCCATAGAAACTATACTGACCTGGGGCCGGTGGCAACAGGTGGGCCAGGGTGATAGTGAGGAGAAACAGACCCCAAATTATTCATAAGACACCAATACAATGTCACCTTGGTACTTTCCCGAAGCAGCATTCTTTTTACTTTGTTATGTTTTCTCTCATCTTGTGAACACATGTACCATAGTGATTTCCAAAACAGCACTGTAGTTTATGTTAGCTCCTGTAAAGAAACCATGTACTCACCATTTGGCAGACTGAAGTTACTGACAAAAGCTACCACTGGAATTTTTGACAAAGGTGCCTCTAGGTTTCCAGCCAATCTGAAACGACAACACTAGTTTTACAAGCAGCCATTTCCAAGTAGTTTTCTTTACCATATGTTAAGCTTACTAAGTATAGGGCTTATCATGGAGTACTGAAGTAACATTAAGCAAGCAAAAGGTAAATTCTAAAGGACAGATTAGTCCTGGTGCTTGTACATGTGAGCTGTTAGAGATGGAGAGTGGGTCAACGAGCCTTCCTACTATGCACACACACTGCCTGAGATTCTCCATTATTAAGTTGTCTGAAACTAAACCAGATGAAAAAGCACTGATCTAGCAGTTTCTCACCTCCATGACTTTCAGTAAATAGACTAAAAAAATAGGCGGCCCGAGTCAATGGTCCAGAGACAGCAGCTTATGGCCACAGACTCTTCTTAATGGCACTAATGGACTTATGTCTTTCAGGTACATTTTGAAAACGTGGTCTACTGGATGGAAACTGATAGTACAGTAAAGTACATAATAAGTGTTACCCTTCTATAGGCAACTGTTTTAAAGAATCTCCAAGGTTTCCAGTAAAGCTTCATTTACCCTTTAGTTAACAACAGTATTTGCTACTCTCTTAGGTGGCTGCATAGCAGTACTATATAAAGGACAGAAAAAAATTAAGACAACTTAGTGCTCAATACTGTGAGGTGCCAAGCATGCCTGTCAGTTTTTGTGCACTCTCAACTTGAATTGACCTGAATATTTAGCACATTGCAAAAGATGCTCAGCACATCATAGGATCAGGTCTTGGAAAACTGGGGTTAGTGAAGAACCCAAAAATGTGGATGCTTATTTGAACTGTCTGGGGTAGAGGTAAAAGAAAAGACAGTTAGGAGTCAAGTCAGTAACTATTGTTGCAGTATTGTTGATACCACTAATGACTACACAATAACTTTTTTTTTGTTTGAAAACTTCTAGCATGTTTTGATAAACAGGGATTTTGATCATCATGGATCAGTGGTACATATTGCTGTTGGGATATCTGACCAATCTCCAATTAACCAGGACCGTAGATTGTTAACCAAACATTAGGTGAGCAGAGGTTATACTGTAGTTGTGCAAACTTTTTATGAATATGTATGAAACTATATCATTATGACTAACAAAAATAATGCATAGCAGAACAACATGGCAGTGAAAAGTAAAGGCTTTACATTTGCATGTGTTTCTGGATGTTCTCTAAGGTGAGTTGACATTCACAGCTGCTGTAGGTGATATTTTCTAAAGCTCTCTGGAAGCTCTCCAAGGAACTGGACAGCTTCCTGTTTACATATAAAAGGTTCCCACAGTCCCCTTCATTGGAAGCTGACCACATTGTTTCAATATCCTGCAAAAGATGGCAATCATAGTTCAATTTACATGCTGTGCATTTATTTGCTTTAAACTGCTAAATGTTGTGTAGTTTCTGATTAACTTTGTTTAAAAATAAACACAAATCAAAATGTGGATAGATAACAATGATTTATTAAACACCTGCAGACATGTGCCCCCCCCCCCCCCTTGCATCATGACGTTTGTACTGTTCTCTCCATTTATCCTTTTATCTAACTATTCTCCGTCAAGCCAGGACATTTATTTTTGGCCTTTTGTACATGCGCTTTGTGTAGATGGGAGAATGGTGTTATAGAGACGGAGAGAGAGAGAAAATCAAGAGATACATAGTCTCTGAGCAAAATTCTACTCTCAGAGTATGTCTACACCGGTGGTTCTCAAAGCCGGTCCGCCGCTTGTTCAGGGAAAGCCCCTGGTGGTCCGGGCCGGTTTGTTTACCTGTTTGCCACTCCAGGCCAATGGGGGCTGCGGGAAGGGCAGCCAGCACATCCCTCGGCCCGTGCCACTTCCCACAGCCACCATTGGCCTGGAGCAGCGAACCGCGGCCAGTGGGATCCGCAATTGGCCAAAACTGCGGACGCGGCAGGTAAACAAACCGGCCCGGCCGGCCAGGGGCTTTCCCTACACAAGCGGCGGACTGGCTTTGAGAACTACTGGTCTACACTACCCGCCGGATCGGCGGGCAGCGATCAATCCAGTAGGGATTGATTTATCATGTCTAGTCTAGACATGATAAATTGACCCCCAAGCCCTCTCTCATCGACTCCTGTACTCCACCTCCATGAGAGGCGCATGCGGAGTCGACGGGGGAAGACACCACAGTAAGTCGATCTAAGTACGTCGACTTCAGCTACGTTATTCACGTAGCTGAAGTTGCGTAACTTAGATCGATTCCCTCCCCCCTCCATTGTAGACCAGGGCTCATATTTGCTAGATGGCTCCCAACGCTGTCTGCTCTCCTTACCTACTCAGAACTCCCACTTACATCAACAAGAGCTCTGAGTAGACCAAGTGCAAAATATCAGAGCAGAGAGCCAAAAGTGAGGAAAGGAGAACATTCTAGTAAAAAGGTAAATTTAATATCTTGGTGGTCTCTGATGATTTGGTTCTCCTCTGACTGAAGACAATGGCAAAACTCTCCTTGACTTCAGTGGAGCAAGACTGAGCACTGAACGGGGTTCTAAATGCTACATTGTTGGTCTTCTGATTACGACTTTTGCCAAACTTCAGAACTGTTGTAGATACACAGATCAATCCCTCTTGGCGAGTACAGATCATATGTACTCTGGGTATTATTTTAGCCCAGATGCTTCTGGTTGGGGGATTGATTTGTATTTTGTTTGGATTTTACCCTTGTCCTTGTAAATTTTTAGTGCTGTGAAAGCACCTGCAATACTGGAATATAAAGCAAGAAAAATACCAATTGCTGTTTGGTACCCAATGGCAATCTAGTTATTCTGTTTATGGCTTTCAACACTTGTCAGCATATATTATGTGATTCCCTCTGGGTATCACTATCAAGTGTGGCAGAAAAATATCCCTTAAAACCCTGATTATACACAAGCATAGTGATTAATTTTTCAGGCAGTAGGAAAAAGAAAGAAAGAAAATACTTATGGAGTAATTTTCCAGTGTGACATTTAAAGCGTGACAAAAGGATGTTGGCAGGATTAGAAATCCATCAAACCTGATACTGCTCATGAACCAAATTGATTCCTTCAATGGCAGAAAGGAGGAAATGCCTTGTTAGGCCATCCTTACAGCTCGTAAAAGCACAGAGAAGGTTGCTGATGACAGTAGGGTTGTCTGTAAGAGAAAACACACAGGCTGAATCAGTGAAAAATATCACCCAAAACATGATTCCCTATCAGAAATGTCAATGGCATCGAGAAGGGTAAGGAGTGAGGAAAGAAGTTTTAAAAGTAAGGGCAGGAAAATCTTGTGCGGTGCACAACTGCTAAGTATTATTTTTAGGTAAAGTCATTGCACAGGTTACAGGGGAGAAAAGGGCATGTTACCCTTACACCGACTGTATGGTGGTCCTACACCACCCTGAGCAATACCCGAGGATGATCAGGCCTGATGCAGAGCCAGAGCAGGAGGACTTAGTGATGGTTTCATGAGAGCAAGACGCAGAGCCTGTCAGGGGTTTTAAGTGTACTTAAGCCCTCCAGTGACTCCTCCAGCTCTGTCACATCTAACATAAGATGCTTGTCTTCACTTTCAAGGCCACTCACAGTCAATCCCCACCCTATAATCTCTATTTTGCCATCAAGCTCTCAAATTTTGCCTCTAATGATGGTCTATTATGCCAACCTCCACTGCCCAGTTATATTATTTTCAAGAAAGCATCTTTGTGCTTCCTCCCATGCTGCCCTCGTGCTTCGGAGAAGCTCCCTGTAAACATCTGTGAAGAGCTACCTTATTATCCTCCTTCAAATCCCTCCTCAAAACTCTCCTTTGCTGACATGCTTACAAAAAACTTGACAAAGGTTAGGCCGCTGGTGTGGTGAGACCACGGCCATCATGCTGACCAATACTGTCTTATACTCCCCCCATCTGTCTGTATCCACCTGATGTCTCTTATCGCACATTTAGACTATAAGTTATTTGGTGCAGAGACCATCTTTTTGTTCTCTGTTTGTATAGCACCTAGCACAGTGGGGTCCTGATCCAGGATTGGGGCTCCTGGATGTTATGATAATACAAATAAGTAATGATATTTTTAACTGAGCAGCTCTCTGGGACCCTCATCTTCCTGTTTCCCTATGGTGAGACCTTAAGGATACTGTATCCCCAGGGCAGCAGTAACCCCCCCTCCCCCACACACACACACACACACACAACACAGCTGCAAGTGGAGAGAAGGGCCAGTATGTTGGATGATTTACAGCAGAGAGTTAATCCTAGGGATCAATCATGAAAGAGGTTTCCCATCATTCCCTACCCAATCTCCTAGAGGGGCAATATTTATGCAAATGGTCAGCCATCATATCCAGAGCAAACAGCTCCATTCCATTGCCTTTGGTAGGTTTATACATGTGACAGTGAGGAGAGAATTTGGCCCTACAACTGCACTATGGTTAACAGAACAAAATTCAGCTGCCTTACAGAGCTGGATTGGCCCACCAGTTAACAGGAAAATAGAAAGACTAATAAAAATTCATTCCTGTCATTAAATCAGCAGACCTTACGCTGAATACACATAGGAAACAAATGGGGGGGTCAATTCTATCCAGTCTCTTTTCAGAGCAGTTGTTTTAAATTCAGGTTCATTCAAATCCAGCAGGGCAAATTTAGATGACTATTTGAGCTAGGCAACTCTGCAGAAAATGAGTATGTTTGATTACCTTTTGTGTGTCTTACATAGAGTTCTGTGTGGTTTCACTTGACTCAGAAGACTTAATGTAACCAAATACTACAAAGATCAAGACACACAAACAGGTGTCTAAATGTTAGACTCCTAAACCCCTATGTAAGCCCTAAATAAATGACCTGATTTTCAAAGGTCAGTGGGCTCTTCTGGGTGTTCAGTACATCTGAAAACCAAACTTATTTATGGGTGGAATTTTCAAAACCACTCAATGTTGGCTTAACTCTGATCTCATCGTAATTACTGAGAGTTTAATCCATTAGGTGGCTGGAGCAGAGTTCGGCCAACTCTGACCACTTCTGAAAATCCACCCTCACCCCCAATCCAGGGAGACTAAATATGGAATTAGGAACCTAATTTAAGGCATCCATTTGTGTGGCATTTGGTTATACTAGGCCTTCTGAGTCAAATTGTTTTCAGGTGCCTCTCAACTTCATTCTGAGGCTTGAGACCATCCAAGTGAACCTATCGCTATTACACATGAATGCCCTGAGCACAGTCTTAGCAACACAGCAATAACATGAATAATGAACCCATCTTGCTAATAGCTGTTATTACAGCAACCAACCTGAAAGGATTGTAAATACACGCAAAGCCATAATCTGCACCTTCTGCAGCAGTCTGGCATTAGCAGCGCTTAACTGCTTCTGGAAACCCTGGCACATCTCAGAGAATCTAAGGAAAAATAATAGGATACCATCACTTTTATGATGACAGAATCAGAGAATGGCTTCAATAAGGACTGCACATGCTATTACAAACATCAGCGAGCCTGATTCTCATTGCAGTTACACAACACTAACCAGAATGATTTCAGTAGATTACAACAAAGTGAACTAGATCAGAATCAGGCCAACGGGTGGTGGCACTCTATCTTCAGATGCTAGTAGGAATGTTAAGTCTTTAAATGCTAACTACTTTTTTTGTGTTTGCTATAGATTGTTTCCCCTCGCCCCCTTTCCTTCTTTTCATTTCTAAAACAATTCAGTCTCAATATAAATAGGTCTGATTTTCAGAGATGCCGAGCACCTCCCTTTGACTTGACTGCCAGCAGTGTTCAGCACCTCTGAACAAAAATCAGACCTGGACAATGATTTTAAAAATAAGCCACCCTTCCAATATTTACCTTTCTTCTTTTAGCAGGCCTTGTCGCCAATACTCAGCCAAGTTAACCAACTGTCTGGCATACTTTTCATATGACAATAAAGGTTTGAAAATCAAGTCAAAGTCATGCATCATCCGTAGTATGCTGTTTTCCAACTGGGCCATGTCAGCTATACCAGAAGTTCCATTAGCAAAGAACCCCATAACTGTTTGGAGTAAGTCTCTTGTGGAATTCACTTGCTGATCAGCACTTAAATGCAGCAACTCTATCCAAGGATTAGTTCTATTTAATGAGTCCTCAATAATTGTTTCCCAGATGGACTGTTTCTTCTGCTGGTAGGTTATATTTTGGTTGATAAGGCTGGCAAAAAGTGACCACAGGTTGAAGCTTCCTCCAGAAACATTCTTCGTTAACTTGAATGATTCCATAGTGACTTCTAAAACTTTAAGAAAGTCATCTTGGTTGTCTGCATAAGTCAGCAGCAGATTTAAGTCATTTTCATTTAAGTGATTTTTCCAGAAAGCTCCCAGAAAGAGATCAGCTACAGATCTGATAGAAGCTTTTATTCCTGTAATGTTTCCTTTGCACAAATAAGTAATCATTTCCTGAATTCCCTCCCATTTTTCTTCATTTATTGGGTCATGAGTAAAATTTAGTCTAGAAGTTAAATGTATTTTGCTAATAATATTATTAATGGGTACAAAAAAATCAAGAAGATCTTCTATTAGACTGGCAGTATCATCAGATGAGTTTATGCTTGCACTGGTAACAATTGCAGTAAGTCTTTCCAATTCTGCAGAATAATTCTGCACATTTGCTAAAAATTTAGCAATTTCACCTGCAATATCATTTAAATCATTGAGTTTGCTCAGATTTGTGACCAGTCTGGTTGATATGTTTGCAGTTCCAGAGCCACATGATTTGGAAAGCTTATCTCGAATAGACAAGTAGGTCAAATTAAGAAATGCTTTCCCCAAATCTGCCACTTGATGGTGGTTTGAACGCAGAACCTCTGCAGTCTCAGTTTCAGTTAACTCTTCTATTGCATCATGAACAGCTCTTTGGAGGTCTGAATAGACCATCTCAATGTATTCTAAGTTTTCCGTAGCATTTGAGTTGATAGATGATTCCAAAATGTTAGCTAACTTTTCTGAAGCTTTCTTGGACAATGTCAAAAACTTAACAATGGCTTCTACTATTTTTGCTAGCTTTACAAATTCATTGCTTTCCCACAACAATGAGCGCAAATCAACAGGAAGCTCTGGAAAGGGGCTGCGAGTATAGTTAGCTCCACTGCTCCACAAGATGAGATCAAGTAATGTCTCTGTAGTTTCTATTATCTGCCTATTTTTCCAAGGAAACACCTTATCCACAGAAGCCAACAGTTCTGTTAAATTAGCAAGTACCATTTCTCGAAAAGTAGGATAGCTAACTAGGAAATCCTTGAAATGGTTGTTAAAAAAATTCATGAGGTTTCCCATTTCTGCAGAAGTTTGCCTCATAAGTTGAAGAGTTCTAGAAAGATCTCTAATCAGCTGGGCAAGATCCCCAGAATTACTTGTATTAAATAACACATGATTCACAAAAGTAAACAGTTCATAGTTACTTGTGCTGCCATTTTTTACAGAAAAATCTTTAAACAGGACATTAAACAAATCCCTCATAAACTTCAGTCCTTTTGCATTGTCAAAATGAAGTGTCCCATTTTCGGATATGGCTGCATCCTTGATTAAGTCATACATATTTTCTTTCAACCCATCAACTTCTTCCTTTAGATTAACAGATTGATCCAAGTTTAGTAGAGTTCCAATATAATCTTTGGTGAATATCCTGCAACAGAAATATTGTTGATTATGATGATGCAAATTATTGTTACTGTAAGACTATGTTAGGAAAATGTACAAAATATGGGGTATTACCACAAAAGAGAGATTACCAGTAAGATATAATATGATTAATGTCTGGCTGTGGACTCTGGTCATCCAAAGGGACATTCTGGTTGGCCAATCAGGCCTTTTAGATGATGCCATAACAGGCATCTCATCAATGGAAAAACCCTACACCCAGTATGTTATAAATTAGCATAGGAAATGTAGAGGCTGTTGGGATAATAAAGAGAAGAACATGGAGGCTAGGGGTTGGGGAAAGAAATTGAAGTACTATTAATAAAGTATTACCCAAAATTGTCTAGCCACTTTGTGATATTGATTAGATATTGTGGACCTCATTCATAACTGATTTATTCCAGCTTGACACTAGTGTAACTTCATTTCAGTCAACAGCCAGATTACCCCAACAAACTAAAGTCAACAGAGTTACATCAGAAAAAAACTGGAGGAGTTGTCATTTAGGCCATTTCCTTTTACTTCTATTATGATGTTAGAGCAGAATCCATTTAACATTCTGTGTTATGCAAGGGGGGGGGAGGGAGAAACGCTTTCCACATTTTTCAAATTAAATTTTTAATCACAACTTGAATTTTAGTTGGATGCCAGAAACTATAAATTTGGATGATTATTCACTGAAGAAAAAAGCAATTCAAACTTGAGGGAAAAGTGGTGCAATAACTTTTAAGATACAAACATTTAAAGTTGGAAAAAATCCAAAAGCACGTTGTATTTTTTAGTTGTTTGGTTGAGAAATCAAACACAAGAAATTCAAAGTTTAACTTTTCTACATTAATTTGGCTATCCTGAACACATGGAATTTTCTGTTCCTTTTTATGTTTTGGTAAATTCATGCTTTACTATATTACTCAGTTTTAGATGTTACAGTGTACATAATGAAATACAGAGGATGTGAAATGGATTTAAGTGTTGCCTCCACTTTTATTACCTGTGTGCTCGATTTTCCAGTTTTAATAGTGCATTGATAGCAGCTTTGGGATTAGTTTAATTTGTACAAAAATAATTCCTCAAAACTTCAGTGATTCAATTATTCTGCACAAAATTCCATGAAAGTTCGCAACTCAAGACTCCTTGCATGGGTATAGGAACAGTTAATTTTTTAATGAATTACTTTTATACTCAATTTGAATTTTAAACTGAAACCATTTCAAGTAGAGAATTTAAGAGGCATGTTCTATGTTTGGGCACCTCGAAGGCAATGGAGTTTAGTTTCAAGTATTTCCATATTATTTGGTGCAGCAACCCCATACCATTTAAAAATCAGTCCCTTTTTTCAGAGCAATACCATTTTTACAAGATACAAAACAGTGCCTTGAGATGTTTTGCACTATCATTCTTTCCAAATTGTGTATCCTAAAATCCAAAACTGTTGCAGAAATTTAGATAAATAAAATAATAGCCCTGATCCATTAAATATAGTTTTGGTCCCAGATGCGGGTTTACTCGCAGGTTCAGTTCTAAAGTAGAATTACAATAAAATGTATAACCAAATTGTCACTAATATACAGTAGCCCTGTCTCTAATGTATTTGGACACAAGGTTAATAGACATGCACACACTCACCTCATTTCTGCAATTATATCCTTATGTAAGTTTTTTAATAAGACAAACATTTTGTTGCTATAATGTCCTCCAGAAGATGAAAAGATTATCTGTAAAAACTCTTTTATCATCTCCATTGTCCTGCTTTGGAATGAGGCAATCTCTTTTCCATAATTTTCATATTGTGCATCATCAAAAAACGAATCAATGAAGTCCATTAGCTGAAGCTCTGTATCATTTAAGTCCAGTACCTCTTGTTTAGTAGTGAGGTCAGAGATCATGTTAAGCAGACTGTTCTGTAAAATCACGTGAGCAACATGAACATTATTTAGCTTTTCCCCACTAAGAAGATCGGTAACAAATGATATATCAATGTGATCTTCTTTAGAGCCATTTGTGAAGAGCTCCAAAAATTTAATGATACCTTTGATAATCAGTGCTATGTCATCAGATGACTTTTCATTGGCCATAAGGACTACTAGTGCATTTATTATTCTAGAGAAATTTTTATTAGTGTACTCATGTAGCCAGTCTCTTGCAACTTCTTGAAAGTCCTCAAAGCTTCTTACTAGAGTTTCTAGAGATGATGAATTAAACTGTTTTAATAAACTAGCAAATGCCAATGAAGAATTTTTTCTGGCTGCTGCACTTAGTAATTGAACTTCTTTGTCTATCACAGAAAGTAAGTTCGGAACACTAAAATTGACTAATAAATCTTGTATGCCTCTCTCTGTATCAAGCCAAAGGGCCTCAAAGTTACCAATCAAACTACTGTTTCTACTCAAAGCTGATAATGCCATAAGCGCCATGTAAGTTTGGTTTCCAACAGGAGACAGTGTCAGAAAAGGCTTGACTGCAGAAAGAAAAGATAGGACATCTTCATTATCCAGCACTCCGGAAATTTCATTGGCCATACTTTTTAAATGAGTAAGAAGAGTCTTTGGAACAGACATTCCTGTGCTTCTATCCAATTTTAGGGCATGATACAGATCTGCTAACTGTTCAAAAATAGCTTTGGCCATTGCCATCTCTGTTGATGTCATGTTGTTTAGTGCTTCTATGAGCTGTAAAGCAGCTTGTCTCTTCGGTGTGGAAGAGCAATAGACTGAGATGGTACTACTATTTCCAAAAGCCATAACATATACTGATAGCTTATTCCAAAACCCCAGTAGCTGTTTCAGAGCCAAACTATTTATGTTGTGGATCTCAGAAAGCTTCAGAAGAATGGAGTTCCACTCTTTGAACTGATGAAAGAAGCAAGTCACTTTGTAAGTGATCTCCCTCGGATAATCTTCATTAGAACATAGGTCATGTCCCCCTGGAGTTGTCAGCTTGAACTGCTCAAGTACGTCAGCAATCGTGTTGTAAATAGATGAAAAATTTGTGTGTGCATTTAAGTTACAAGTCCTTAAAGCTGGGTCATTCTGAGGTGTTGCCGTTGTGAGGTTCCAGCAGATAACTGCAGTCAGACAACTCAAAACCCTTGCAGATTCCTCAGGCATATCAGTTACTACCTTCAGTAACTCTAGAAGGCTATCTACTTTATTGGATAAATCTTCCTTGGTACATATTGACATGTTTGCTTCCTGAGTTGATGTGAAAGTGTACACTTCAATTAGGGCATCAGTGATGTTTTTGTGAGCCAATCGCTGTATAAGACTAACACCATCAGGAAGAATGTAAAGCACCTGTAATATATCATCAAGCTCAGTCTCTTTAAATAATTGAGTGATTTGCCATAAGTTGGTCAAGTTCCAAGAATATGAATTGTTCTCAAAGGAATCTACCCAGCCTGTCAACTTGTCCAGAACAGATTTCTCAATGTACACAGTTTTGATATTTTTAAAGAAATGATGCAGGCTGTTACTGACTTGTTTGAGTTGATCTATTAAGAATTCTAGACCTGCATTCTCAATGTTTTTCACCAAAGTTGCCATATGCTTTGGAAATCCTTTATCACCTGATCGTATCGGAAAATTGGTAAGGTTATGAGATTTTAAGATGTTTAGTGCCTTCCTTACTAGTTCTACATTGAGGTCTGCTGCTTTCATCCATGTATGCAGAGTTATGTTTTGCAAACTTTGCATATTATGAGGCAAGTTTGACATAAAGTAGCTAATCAGATGTTGAAAGGACTTCTTTAGGAAGCTCATAATTTTGTCTTGTGGAAGAGCTTCAAATGCATTTTGGAGATTTACAGTGTCCAGAAGAGATGAGCTGTTTTGTAGGGTTTCAGAAGTTATATTCTTCAGAAAAAAATGAATTCCTCTCAAAAGTCCTACTGAAGGAGGCTGGAGACTCTGAGGCAAATTAGGGACTTCCCTTGAATTCTTGATGGCTCCAGTGATTAATTTAATGAAATACATCTGTTCTGAGTCAGATGTATATGGTGAGAATCTCATTAAGTCTTTGACAATTGATTGAATTTGGCCCCTTGATACATTCAATAGAGTAAAGATAAAGTCACGGGTCTGTCCATCATCTTTTTCAGAAAACGTAGGAAGAACTTTTAAAATTTTTGCTAGAATGCTGAAATAAACATCTGCACAACGTGCATCAGAACCATTTAGTAAGCATGGAGGTTCTATGAGGTTAAAAGTCATGTTAACAATATCCAGGGTATTCTTTAAGCTAGTATCAGTCTCATTAATGGTTCCCAGAGATGTCAACAAAAATAAAACACGTTTTGCATTCTCAAGGTGGGAATAAGTGATGTATTTCTCACGGAGGCTACTGATAATATGCATCCATCTATTACAACCCTCTAGTACATTCACTATATTATCCGAGGTTAGAAGAGGATTAAGATGAGACAGAACACTTATCTGTGAAACATTTTTCTTTTTCAAAATATCTTCCAAAACTAACTTGGTAACATTCTGGAAAATCATCACACAAGACAATAGATCTTGATTTGGGGATATATTTTTAAGGAATCCAGCAGTCTCTCTTAGGTCAGTGAGAACAGTTCCAAATTCTTCTGCAGAAAGTGTTAGAATATCTGAAAGTGAATGCCCAATGAAATCTACATGTTTATCTCTATATTCCACTTTAGAACTCAATGGAAAGAAAACATCAAACCAAGAATCCAAAAACTCCCTGCTAACGTTAACCTTCAATAGAGATTTCTGCAATTTGACAGTCGCATTTTCCATTGTTTGAAAAGCTTCCTCTAAACTCTCTCTTTTAATTGAGCTGATAACATCAATTACATTGCTAAGTTTACTTATAAGACCACTTAGAGTCTCAAAGTCTCTCCATTCATTTAAGTTATAAGCTTCTGTTATTATTTTCAGTAGATGTATTGCTGATGTAGTTTCAGGACTGATTGTAAATGTTGTATTGCACAGTTCAGCATGGGTTATATTTTCGAGGCCTTCAGAAAGGTGGTTCAGGCCATTCCGAAGATAACTGAAAAAATTTAAATCCAACCTTAGTATTTCAGACATTTCTTCCAAAATCTCTATCCACATCTGAAGCCAGGTAGCGGTGCAATGCATGGCAAAAGGCACATTTACCTCACTTTTGAAGTTTGATGTATTTGACAGAACTCTGACCAATGGGAGTACAAGTGAGTTATGAACATCTCCTGTTTGCCTCACAGAAGGAATGCTAGGCGTATACCAATCAGCACATTCATTATTTAACAAGCTTTCTGCTGAGATGTCAAAAAGTTGTTTCAAATACTGAAAGGCAGTTGTATGAAGCTCTGTGTCTGTAAATATAGTTTTAAGGCTCCCCAGAGTACTGTATACCACTTCTATCTCTTGTTTCCCTTTCTGTGCTAGGGACTGGGCCTGGAGCTCTACATAGTTGTAAACTGTTGCTAACTTTTCACAGAGAGGTTTCTGGGTGAGACCCTGGAGGAGATGTATAGCTTCAGACAGAAAGTCAAAAACCTCACTCATGTTTTGAAAATCATGTTGAATTGGAGTAGATGAAATGTCTTCTGAGATCTTCTGGAAGAATGTTAGCACAGAATTATTGCTCTGGATGCTTAACTGATCAATGTTTTGGTAGACAAAGAAAAGCATTTGAATAAGTGAGGCTGCATTACTGTCCCCTACCTGTGGGATGCTTTGGTAGAAATCAGACACAATTTTTCCTACGTCTTGTACTTTGGATACAGAAGTTGTATTTGAGACTAGAACAGAAGAGACATTTCTCATAGCATGAATAGTGCTGAGAGCGGCAGTGAAATGTTCTTGAGTCAACACTCCAACCTCAAAGAGATTCCTTATGAATTTTTCACTGAAGTTGTTTACATAATCTATGTCAAGAAAACTCAATTCAGGCCATTCTGTAAGACTTTTCTGGAAGAATTGCAAACTTTTATTAAGGACTTTTTGATTTTCCTGAAGGGAAGATATTATAATTTTAGATAAGAACATCTGCAGCATCTCTATTGCTTCCACTGGACTTCTATGGTCACGTTGATCCAAGACCTTTTTTACTACTTGCCAAAATACTTCCAGCTGCTCACTCTGCCAGAGCCTTGCAAGAAGTTGATAATTCTCTAGTAGTTCATTATTGAGTTCAGAAAATATATGAACATCTGTAGCATCTGCCTTCATATTGGCAGAACTGTTAAGCCACATAATTGCATTATTCAAGGCTATTTCTGTTAGGGACTGTAAGTCTTGGAGGCTTGAAGAGGCTGAAGAACCAGGCATCAACATTTCTTGTATGAATTCTGCAAGTTGCAGAATGAAGACAGACTCCTCCTCCTCAAGAACCTGTATGTTCTTTTCCCTCTTCAAAAGCTCTTTGACAGATGTCAAGATCCTGTAACATTAATTGAGATTTTTTTCAAAATTAGTCACCTATTGGAAAGTTACATCGCAAACCAGTTTAATGTAATGGTTTATCATACATTTACTAGAACATAGCTATATTTACATCTTAAAATTTTGCGCAATAGTGAAACAATTAAAAACACCAGAATTGTAATACATTAACTGACAATCACATGCTATTTTAAAAAGCATGAAAAAAACAGTGATTAGAAAGTCACAACACATAAGTCCTCTAAATACAGTTGAGGCTAGGTGGCTGTGTTAAGAGCATCTACTTCTACTGGCAAAGTTGGCAGAGTTAAACATCTGCAGTTCAAGGAATTTGTATATTCTGCTGATAAAGCCAGCAAAGCCTTGAAGCTCTACAGACTGATTAGCTTGATATCAAGGACCTTACAAGTACAAAAGGTAGAAAAATGTGTTTTATTTTCCACATTTTTTGAAGAAAGTGAAAGTTTTTGAGGTTTTTGCCAAAAACCAAAAATCTTCCCCCCCCAACAACTGAAAGCCAATAAATGTTTGGTTTTAGGTTTTTCAACAAAATTTTGGAAAACATCCATTTTGTCAGCCATTTTTCAATGAAAATAAGTTTTGACAAAAAATATATACATATATGACCAATTCTTCTTACAAGGTTGGTTAAAAAGAGCTAAGGTTTGGACTCAACAATCAAGGAATGTTGGGATCAGAGGGCCTCAAGACATGGAGCTCCAACTCAGGAAACTTATAAATTCCGTGAACAGAGCCAATAGAAATTATATGGTTTCCATACCAACAGAGTAGCTACACCACATGGTTTCTAGGTACTGTCTTACTGCCACAATCCCCATTTCTCACCTTGCTTTACTGACATTTTTATCCAGCTGAACAAGTGCATTTGTTCCTGTGTGGCTGATTATGTGACCTGATCATGCTCCCAATGAATTCAATGGCAAAACTCTCTCATTGTCTTCAATGGGAGCAGAATTCAGCCCTATTGTTATGCATCTAACAAAACAGACCATGTGTCATCACTTTTAAGCAAACTCCTCATTCAAATCATTAGGGAGTCCTCCTTAACCACCAAGGGTACAACACAGGCCATGGGATGAGCAATGTGGTTCAGTCGTGGAAGCAGCCTTAAATTCTAGAATTTACATACTACTGAGTGCTCATCCTCTTTTGCACTTATGCTAATTCTTTCTATTTCACAGGTTAAGAAATAAGTCAAAATTTAGCAGCCATACAGAGCAAGAAAACTGCATAATGTGAAACTAGGTTCACAGAGTGTGGAACATAACTTAGCTAATGCTTATCTACGCCCCTTAATTACTGTGACTAGGTTTACAGACGCCACCAGGCAGGTCATTTAAAATTTACTTTTCACAATTAACTGTGCCATTAATGTATTTAGAATCACAGAAATGCACTGGCTGCCCTGAATCTGCTCCCTGATGGAAATGCCATGGAACAGTGTTGATTAAATGGATTCTACTGTATTGTTCAAGTAGACATTATAGCCCTGACAATAATGCAAGCAACTTAGTGGGTGGGGGCGGGGTGGGAGAGGCTCCAATATAATAGTACATTACAGTCTTCCAAGAGCCTATTACACTGGTTACCTGTGGTAATACGCAGGCTGCAGAGAGCTGTTCTATTACAGCTTTTGAATAAGGGCCACAAAGATATAACCTTCTTTGATCCTACATAGGATAGTATTTCTTACTGGTCACATGTAGAAATGCTAACCATCTCCTTAAGATGAGAAAAATAATCTAATTTAACATTACAAAATATCTAAAAGACAGAAAAAAAAACCCCAACATGCTGTTCTGGAAAACAATTGAGGGAAGCATTGAAATTGAATTAGTTTAAGTTTAACTTACCTGGACCATGAAACGAATGGGGAATTTGTTAAGTTTTGCAGAAATGCTATGTAACTATCAATGATGGCCTTCAGATTGAGCTTTTGTCCAGAGCAGAGAGATGCTTCAGTATCATCTGCAGAGAAAATACATTTTATAATTTAAAATGAGACGTATCATGCATTGTCTTGGCAATATACGACTAGATGCAGGCTGTCATGGAGCAGAGAGAAGCAAAGTGAACTCTGTTCAATAGGGGCCCTATCCAAATCCCACTGAAGTCATTGAAAAGATTCTCACTGAGTTCAGCAGTTAGATTAGAAGAGAAGAGGATTACAGGTACATTCTGTGATACTCCTACAGAAATCCAGAAATTACATTATTTAAAGAAGAAAAGATATGACACTTTTAATAAGGGCAATTTGATACCAAGCAGTATTGAATGGTTTAAAGGACTGCAATAGAGAGTCAATAAATATCAGACCTACATAAAACATACCAGTGATAGCCATCACAGAAAGAAATGAAGATATATTTTGAATTAAATACCAAGTGCAAAGCTACTGTAAAATGAAGATTGATTTTTATTATAGAAATATGTCCTGAATGTCTCCCACCAGCCAGGGGAAAGGAATTCAGCACAGCAGTAACCTTTCATTTCTTAGCACTTAAAAAAAAAAATACCATCATGAAATTCACAAGCACGCCCTGGTTATCCTGTAGTGCATCACAGCTTCCACAACTCTGAAATCCATACAAGCAATTATCTTGCTTTGTGGGATACGTTCAGGTCATGTCAGTTCATATCATAAGGAGGATTTTTTTTTAAATCCAATAATTTAATACTTATTTTGGGGTCAAATTCTCTCAACAGCCTGTTTAGTGGCAGGGTATTCAGTGCCTATTTCTAAACTCTGTTTTTGTTAGAGCTTTGCAGTTCAATTGAAAGACCCTGATTATGAACAATTTTGAAAATGTGTCAATGGGCTGAGCAAACAGTGTCTTTCAAAATGTGTGCAAACATGGATGGTGAATTTAGGTGAAGGAACAATTGGGGGGGGGGGGATTGAAGGAAGCAGGTGCCTGATATTAGAGTGGGCCATGTATTGGAGGTGCTTGGTGCTATCCTGAGCACTTTCAAAATCCAACACTGGAAATGCTGCTGATCTAACTGCTTTACTAAAAATAGTAACTAAAGCATTCACAGTATGGGTCAGACTCAGAAATAGATTTCCTGCCCAACAAAAATTTTCAAAAATTTCAAAATGCTTTTCTGCTCCATGCCAAGACAAAACCAAGACCTACTGGGGAAAAAAAATTATGAAAAACAAGGGAGGCACTCCCAGAACTGCCAAGAGCCAACTGATCAAGGCACTTACCTTGGATGTGGGAATGAGACCCAAGTTCAAGTCCTACCTGCTTCAGAACAGGAACTTGGAACCTGGGTCTCACCAATCCCAGGTGAGTGCCCTGGGCTACTGGCTATTCTGAGATCTCAGTCTCCCTCTGACCAGAAATTCCATTCAGGTATTGAGAAACCTTCCTGAAGGTATCGACGAATCAGCATATTACGACAAAAAAATGTTTTGTTGAAAGATTCCCACACAGCTTTAAATCACCCCTGATCTACACTGAGGTAAGAGAGTGCAGAATCAGACCCTGTATGTTCTGGGTTTTTTCTCAGCTAGCAGTTTAACCACTGCTTTACTCATAAGAGTGACAGCTTTCTTGAAAATAGAAATGTACCCGTAATGAAACTGCCCATTTCTTTTTTGAGTATTGTACTATGAGAAGCATACAGAACCATTAGAAGCAAAGAATTTGTTGTGGCAATAACTAGTTTTTACTTACTTGAGTGACCTCTGGTGAAACCTTCTTCTTTGTTCACATATTGAGCTATCTCACATGTTCTCCTAACAAATGTTGTTAAGTCCTTCCAATATGGGTCTTCCTCAAAAGCAAACCATATTTCTTCAAGTGTATGAATAACCCTGAAATGATCAAGGACCCAGAAGGCAGATATATCATGATCAGAATGTTGATTTTCTGAAGTAAAATCACTGGGATCAGCACACATGGTTCTGCTGTATGGTTAGAGCTAAATCCTGCTGTTTTACTTGTACTAGCTGTCCTACTGACTTCAGAGCAACTATCACAGGAGTAAGGCAAGCAGGGCTCATAGCCAGCTCCTGCTCCCACTGGCATCAAGGGCAAAACTCCCATTGATGTCTGTGTGAGCAGAACTGGGAGGCTGGTCCTTAGTGCCACACAAGTTGTTGAACAGATGGAAAAAGCACAATGAATTCAAGAAATACTAACAACTAGTTTAGCTCAAAACGTGGCATTCTAAAACTGTTCCAATCTGGGAGGGAAGTGCATCTTCCTGATTATAAATACCTACTTTGTATTAATCATCCATCACTTTGTCATTAAAAAAAGAGAAACTATAGCCAACATTCCTGTGTGTCCTGCATAAAAACAGCACTTTGTAGAGCCAACTGAGGTGGCACATGGGCCCTCTGTTAGTCACGCTCTATTGCCAGGGTCATGCTGTAATTATCTGTGAGGCTGGTGCTCAAATGAGAGAAGCAAACAAAACACCCCAGTCAATTTCTAATTCATTTAGAAACATGTAGGGGGAGAAAAATCAATTTTCTGATGAATGGAAAAGGACAAAAATGAGACAGTAATAAATTATCTAATATCTAAAGGCTAGTACAAACAATGGGCTTGTTCCTGCTGCCATTTAAATCAATGGGCTTTCTGGCAGTGACTTCAATGGAATTAGGTTTGGGCCTAATGGAGACTTAAAAAATAAACCAAGCTCCTCTATAGAACAGCTTGATGCTGCAAATACTTATGCACAGGAGTATCTTCATGCACAAGTGTAATCCCATCAGTGGATGGGATGTTACATTCTTAAGTATCTGCAGGGCTATGCTCTAAGAAAATACCTCACAGTATCCATGTAGTATACATGTAACTGTATTTTAACAATGTTATGCCTAGATTTAACTTTTGAGAGGAAATATAAAATCACTTCATATTTAAGCAAGTTTTCTTGATACAGGGCTGGATTCTGATCTCATTTACACTGATTCCACATTGGTGTAACTCCACTGATCTCAATGGAGTTTCTCCCCAATTTAGATTACTGTGAGAGAGAATACAATCAGGCCCTTTATATATAAAAAAATTGTATGAGTCATTACAATGAGAGGAGTAGCTGCTCCTGACAAGAGTGGAAGTAGACATCCTCCCCAGATAGTGTCTTTGTGCTCAGCAACTGATTAATTTTACAGTAATCAGCACTATTTTCAGTGAGCTGCTGTTCTATTTCTTGCCATCCCAAATATTCTTCCATTATTGAATCTGGCAGGCTCTGTTCTCCATGAAGTACTTTCTGCAAAAGTAGGACCTTTGAAAATAAAGAAAGCAATAGTTTGTAACCAGTAAGCTATTAAAGGGGAAGATGCTTTTTTGAGACTTGGGCCCTGTCTCGTACACTAATGTAACTTCACTGACTTCAGTAGAACTATTCCCAATTTATATAGGTGTAGGTGAGATTGAGAGATGAGAATCAGGTCCTCAATCTGTTCTTCTTCTGGATGTTCTGGCAAGGTGGCTCATCCAAATTGTCCCGGGCACACAAGATACACACAGGGGTTGTATGCATATTACCACAATAATATTATAAATAGTTGAAGGTACTTTCCTACTCCAAGCCATTCTGACAGTACAAAATGAAGTAAACCAAGGATGCACTTCAGGTCTTAAATTAAAAAAAGAAGAAAAAGATATTCATAAATACTTACAGACTCCTTTACTGACTGGATTTGGTTGCTTAACTTGAAAGTCTCATTTGGATAGTTGTGGTGGCACACGAATCCCGCTAAAATGTCTCTGACTTTTAAGTCCTGTGGAAGCTGAACAGCCTTCTCAAACATGGTGAGCAGATCCTGGCATGTACAGGACATGTTACTCATCAAAATCTAAAATGCAATTAACACAACTACTGTGAAAATGAAATAAGTGTAACGAGGTTGATTTAATTCAACCCTAGCCATACCACCCCATGACTATAACATCAAAAATAAAAACTAAATTAAGGCCAACAAACAGAATGGTGAACCACTTATTTTAGCAAGCACGATCTATACCAGGAACAAAAAGGAACCATTTTTAACCTGTGGATTTTATGCATTGTTTAAAGACTATGAATAAGTAATGACTTACCTGTTTTAACTCCAAAAAGAGTGTTTCAATGTCTAGATGCATGAGCCCATCTCTTTTAATAAAGGGTGTCATTCTTTCCAGGTTATGTACAATTTCTGTAAGACATTTATTTTTATTTTTTTTTCAGGAAAAGGAAATATTTATCCCTGTGACTCAGAATGTGCAGTTCTTTGATGTGCTATAAAAGAGACAAACCTACCTTCTGGAATATGCATGAAACATGGCATAATGAAATTGTAATACCCCTATTAATGTAATAATGTAAGTATAATACCCCTATGTAGGGCCCAATTATGTGTATTGATAGGGAAAGCACAAGAAGCCTTTGCAGAAGGTGTGTATACAACTGCACTCTTTGCACTCACAGAAAGAAAGCACTCTTGGTTAGCATCCACACCAAGCAGGTTGGGAGGGAATGAGTCCAAGGCTCTGCTTCCTGTGTCTTAAATCCAGCCAGCACTGCTGCCTGTGTGTGGCTGGAACACATACCCAGCACCTCTATGGCATGGTAGACATGCTCTCCTGGAGCTCTGGGAGACATTGTGCAATGCCTGCTAGGGTGGCGAAGCTCCCAAGCCTCTATGCTAGCTGCAACACTGGATCTGTACTACCCGAGGGTCCTCCAACATTCAGTGATCCTCCTGCGGCCAGCTGCTCTGGCTTCCAGACCTCTTTATACTACTGGAGCTGTACAAAGTGACCCCAATACAGCCAAAAACTGGGACCTGAATGTCCATATTACACAGCACAGTAGGCCACAAAAAGCAGTTTCATTCAGATTCCATTCCCTGCAGTTCTCTTCTCTGACACAAGTTACATTGGTACAGCTCCACTGACTTAAACAGAGCTCCTAGTGATTTATACTGGTGCAAGAGGAGCATTGGACTGTAGGACAACTTCTTTGATTATGAGTACTGCGTACAGGGGAAGATGTATTACTGATGGGCATTTAGTCACCAAGCTTTCATGAAATATTTGTTCCCTAAGCACCATCTTAGAGCTGTGCCCTTACATGTGTTCTTCTCAAAGAAGCGACAGCCTTTCCTACACCTTAGAGAAGTTAATTCTCCAAATCCTCAGATGGTATAAACAACACAGCTCTATCAATATCACTGCAGCTACACCAATTTACATCAGGATCTGGCATAAAATATTTCAAATTAATGCACCTGAAAAAAAAAAGACTACAGGCATGACCCTGAATTTCTTGGAGGCGTGAGGTTCACAAGTCAGTCAGGACTATTACTACACCTATAAGTTGTTTTTATTATCATAGCGCCTACGAACCTGAGTCATAAGGACAAGGACCCTATTGTGCTGGGTTCACAATACAGAACAAAAAAAGACTGTTCCTGCCCTAAAGAATTTATATTCATAGCTTGAAAAAGCCAATTAGCAATTGTTTTAAATTAGTTTATGGGCCTAATCCTGATATTCCTTACAATACGTCAGTTTTACACTGGTTTTCCTCCACTGACTTCAGTGGAGTTATCCTGATTGATAGTGGTGTAACTGAATTTAGAAATATAAAGTGCCTGATTCTGAAATAAATTTGGTGTCTTAAAATTGTGCTTCTACTTTGAAAAGTGATTATGTAAAGAAAGCATTTTCTTCCTCACCAGGTCTGCTCCCTGTTGTGCGCTCAGAGTCACGTTGCCTGTCTTTAGTGGCTAAAATACATTTTCACTGCTTTTTTCCCCACAGAGCCAACAGAGCTAACACACTGACTTGGATCATACTTTTTTCTTGTGCATGAGCAAGAGAGCAGTGTACTGAATTTCAATTACAGGCCCATCCGCTACAAACCCAGTAATGGTAACAGTAATAGAGATATCACTGATGCTATAATTTGAAGAAATAGCCACTATTATCACTGAGGGCATAATGTGACCTGTAAAACCTTAATATCTGG
The DNA here is from genome assembly GCA_003942145.1 of Platysternon megacephalum. NCBI lineage: Eukaryota > Metazoa > Chordata > Testudines > Platysternidae > Platysternon > Platysternon megacephalum. The sequence continues at coordinate 262,202 of QXTE01000060.1, read as the reverse complement.
TAATAGTGCACAAGAAGGAAACTCTTGACTCTGGGAGCCTTGCTTGATTTTGCAAACACTTTTATATGTAAACTGAGCATATGTGATTTGGAAGTCATTGAGACAATATAATTATACATATTTTACAGCCATTTTTCAGAGTAGAACTGCACTTCAAAGACACTGAAAGTTGATTAATTAATGTAGCACTTAAAACTGACTAATGTAGAGTCATCTGAAAATACAAAAAAATCCGACATAGCTATTTACTCTAAAATACTCTACATTTGAAATGTTCGCACTGTATGGGCAGTAAGAAACAGTTATCAGATATAGCCCACTGACAGGGAAAAGACTTATAAAACAATAGGGATGGGCCTGAGCCACAAAGGTCAGAGCCAAATCCAGATCTAAACTCCCCATATGTGTTCATATCCAGGGTTTTGGTACAGCTACACAGGCAGAGACCCAGCCACAGACCTTGGACCAGGATCCAGATCAAAACACAAAATTGCAATCAAGTACAGGCTTGTTCAGATCTGGAGATCTTGTTCAGATCCACTTTTGTAGGAGACGGAACATATTTTATAAAATTACAATTATTCATATCTTCATGAATTCAATCCTTGAAAAACAGAACATATACTACTACATAGGCATGTGTTCATCAGGATGAAAGCAGACTACTGATAGAGCTATACAGTTACTTGTTTACTAAACTTGTAGAATGAAAATGTGTGTGTGTATATATATATATATATATATATATACTGTGCTTTACCATTAAGAGGAATGAAGTTTGAAAAGCTCTAGAGACACTGGAAATATATTAGCGTGGAATGTATTACACAGTCTGAATGCTTTGCTAGATGTGGAATGCTATTGATAAATGCCAGGGCAGCCATTTGAGAGCTGATGAAAAGTAACTACAGTGCAGATTTACCTTTAGTGAAATATAAATTTTGGATTATTACATTCCTTATAGCTCCATCTACCAGAAGCAGTCTCTTCATAACAGGCCATTGAGGCAACTTCTGAGTGACAGTCTGCAGTTTCTCCAGATACAGGGTTCTGTAGGCAAAAAGAATGATAAAAATAGAATGGAAAGTTCAACATGACACCAAGAAGGATGCAGTACTGCAGAATGACTTTATTTTTGTAGCGTATTCATCTTCATATCATGTATTGTGTTTGCAGATATGATACATCTTGATTTTAGTAAGGCTTTGGACACAGTTCCACAAAAATCTAGGGAAATGTGGTCTAAATGAAACTATAAGGTGGGTGCACAGCTATTTGAAAGACAGTACTCAGAGAGTTACTGTCAGTGGTTCACTGTCAAACTTGGAGGACTTACCTTGGGAAGCTCAGCAGGACTCTGGCCTGGGTCAGGCACTATTCAATATTTTCATTAATGACTTGGATAATAGGATGGAGAGTAAGCTAATAAAATTTTCAGGTGACCCCAAACTGGGAGGGGTTGCAAGTACTGTGGAAGATAGGATTAGAATTCAAAAAAGCTTGACACATTGGAGACTTGGTCTGAGATCAATCAGATGAAATTCAACAAAGACAAAGGTAAAGTACTACACTTAGAAAGGAAATCAAATGCAAAACAACAAAATGGAGTACTGATGAACAACAAAATGGAGCAGAAGTACTGATGAAAAAGATCTGGGGATTATAGTGGATCACAAATTTTATATGAGACAACAATGTGATGCAGTTGCAAAAAACACAAATATAATTCTGGGATGTATTAACAGACGTGTCATATGGGTTTAAATTACTTTTCACATTTATTAAAGAGTAGAGGTGTTACCATTACAGCAGGTTTAATCCCAAAGCCATCCTTCCTCCCTTTTAGAACATTCAGGGGATGACATTTGCCACAAGATATATTTTACTACATGGGTGTTCATGGTATTTTAAATGAAACACTTCTGCACATGGGGATCTTCAAGAGGCAGTGGTGGCAGCTCCCCAAAAGGGAATTATGGGACAGAACATACGGCTGGTACCTTCCAAGTTCTATCCCCAGTTCTATCAAATGGCTTTATATGCCACTCAAACAATTTAGTGATGAAGTAGGTAAATATCAGTATCTCCAATTTATAAGAAGGGAAAGTGTGGTGCAGATTTAAGTTAGCCATGTTCACACACCAACAATGTCAGATGCAGAACTACAATATCTCTCTCTTCATTCCTCATCTTGTGCTTTATCTAAAAACCATAGTACCCCTCAGGCAAATTTAGCCTTCTGAGCCTCAGTTTCCCCAATCCATAAAATCTGGGTACCACTACTTAGTTACCTACATTTCTATGGCTGCAGACACGTTAACTCCTGTATAGTATCATTTTAAATTTTGCCTGTGGAAAGCAGTATTGCTCCCATTTTACAGATGGGGAAACCAGGTTCCTAAAGCATCTGTTTGTCACAGGTAACTTAGCAGGGTTGTATTTTAGCTTGTGCCGTGAATTAGAATTCTTGAAATGAATGAGCAATCAATTCTTTACAGAGCTGCAAGCTTCTGTTCACATGCGGTCTGATGTTTTGAGAATTGTAGGCATCCCTAAAGCACCAAGGTGGATTTCAACTAGCCCAGTGACTGATTGCTAATAGGATAATTCTATTGGACTGGAAAAATAGGAAATAATATATGTATATTAAAATAGAAAGTATTTGCAGTGTTGCATGCACTACTCAAGAATCTCAGAATAAGTATTATTCCTTTTATTCTTAAACTTGCATAATTATAACAAGAGATTTGGAGCCTGATCCTGCATACACTTATGTGCATGAATAATCTCTCACATGAGTCTATGGAACTACTTGTTTGAATAAGATTACTTGTTTGTGTTTGCTGGTATTTGTACTTGCATATGTTATTGGGTATAGTTTTAATATCCAGGCCTCAATTCAGCAAAGCACTTAAGCACATGCTTCAGTATCATTAATTTCAAGGAGTCTTCAGGAAGTGCCTAAGTGTTTTGCTAAATCTGTTTTTAGCTGCACTCTTTGGATTTCATGCATTTTCTTTTTTCAGCAGGGGGGTTCAATTTTGGATTCTTAATAGTTTGAGAGTATATAATGGCTCTGAGATAAAAATTAACAACTAAAAAAAACAATCCTCACCATGCCTCTAAAGACACCCAAATAAAACAAAATCAGTGCTTGAAGATTCATTGAAATGCTAACATGAATATTCAAGCTAATTGCAACTTTAGATGGTGAATGTCAGAATGAATTCCTTTGCCTCATGATCCCATTCAGGCTACACAGAATGATACATTCTGTGGTGTTTTAGCAAACCCATAAGTCTCAGCAACACTAAGGGAGGAAAAGAAAAAGTTTTGCACTTTTGGAATTTACCTTTCAGTTCAAGAGAGAAAGAAAAAAAATGAGCCTCTCCCAAGGTTCTTAAATGGCCATGTCACAAGGTAGCTGGTCTCTGTGTAGACTGAGCCAAGCTGCCCTGGACTGGAGTAGGTGAGCCTAATCCTGTTAGTTAAAGAGGCTGGGCTACACCTGGGCAGGGCCGGTGCAACCACTAGACAGACTAGGCGTCCACCTAGGGCGCCAAGTGGTTGGGGGCACCAAAAAGCGTTGCCCCAAACATTTTTTTTAAACAGCAGAGCACAAGGCTGCTGCTGCTCCCCGCCTCCCAGCTCCAGAGGGGCTGCCCGCGGCGCGGCCAGTCCCTCCCCCCGGGGGAACAGCCGGTGGCCGAGCGGGGAAGGGGAGGGTCTAGCGCTAGCAGCTGTGCCTTCTTCCCCATGCCGCGGGCCAATCCGGGCTCCCCGCCACCCCCGGGGCTCTCAGCAGCGGCGGGAGCAGGCTCGGGCACGGGGGTGGGGGGCTACTGCCTGGCCCGCCGCTGAAAGCCCGGCTCGGCCCGCGGCGCGGGGAAGAAGGCGCAGCTGCGCTCTGCTCTTCGGGNCCCCCCCGCCTGCCAGCCCCTTGCAACAACCCCCTCCTGCCCACTTCTCCCTTGTGCCACTCCCTCCCTGCCACTGTACCCCCTGTAACGAGCCCCTTTTGCCTCTGTGCAATCTCTTCACTGCCACTACAGCCCCGCCCCCATCACCTCTTGGCCACCTCCACCCCCTGCAACAATCCCATGCACCCCCTCTCTGCCACCTTCACTCCCTGCAAGAGCCCCCATACGACCCCCCTCTTTGCAGCCCACCTCCCCCGTGTCCCCTGCACTTTGTGAACATCTGGGCCCCTGGGGGGAACTTGGCCATAGGAAGGTGGGGGCTGGACATCGGAGGGGGGGTGCGCAAGGTGGAAGTTTCGCGTAGGGCGCAAAATATCCTTGCACCGGCCCTGCACCTGGGCCTATAAAGGGCTGCTACTCTGCAGCTGGGGACAGGCAGAGCCCTGGGGAGCAAAGCCATGCTGAAGTGGAGCTAACTCATGGGTCGCTGGAACAAGGAGCAACCCAATGGCTGCAGCTCCAAGAGGGGAGCAAAGCTGGAGTGCCAGAGCCCCCTAGCAGGGGTTGCCGTGAAGCCTGGGGGCCAGGTATTGAGTTGAGAGTGTTTTCTGTTTGGAGGCCCCCATTACCTTAGTATTGAGCACCTCACAACCGCTCTATTAGGTAGGGAAGTACTATTAGCCCCATTTTACAGATAGAGAACTAAGGCACTAAGGGACCAAGGGAATTGTTCCAGGTCACATAATAAATCTGGGTGGAATAGGGGACTTGAATCCACATCTCTCAAGTGTCAGGCCAGCAAACTAAGTACTGGACCACTCTCTCTCTCTCTGATTACCCTCCTTCTCTTAATTTAGAGCAGGGGAAGTCCAATTATTTTTTGTCAAGGTCCAAATTTCTTGGTCAAGGTATAGTCAAGATCTGGACTCCAGAGAAACATTTTTCACTCCACAATAATAATAAGTAAATAAAAAGATTTCACAGTCCATTTAAAAGTGTCTGGTGGCCTGCTTATTGACTTCCCCTGATTTTGAGTAATGAAGCCATTTCATGAGAGAATAAAATTAAACAATTTGGTTTCATCTGGTGACTCCAGGCACAGACACAGACACACATAAAATTCCTTTCCTAACGAAGTACTTCAAATAGTGGTACTGATGTCAGGCACACAGCAATTCCTCACACATAGGGCCCTTCATTTTCAGTTTTTAGTTTATTTAATTTTTCCCGGGAATTTATCGGTGTTTATTACTACAACAACAAAAACAGGTGAAAATCTATGAAAAAAACCCTTAATTTTTCTGGGTAAATATTGACACAATGCCACCTCTGAGTTTAAGAAGACAATATCTCTCTAATCCCAAATTAAACTTTTCATGTGAATAAACAGTTTACTGTTGCAGACTTACAAGTATTAGCCTATACATATTTACATTTAATAATTAGAACACACCATTTGCAGCACATACATTCAACTTCATCCTTTTCTCCTGTTTGTTTGTTTGTTTTTTAAACTTTTGAATACTTCCTTGTGTTCTGAAACATATTCTGATACAGATTTCCATTTTCCTCCCATTTTAGTGTGTCAAATCTTTAAACCGTTATCTGCTAACAGCTTGAAATGTGTGCATGGTGGGCATGAGATTTATCCGTACATTCAGATGTGCACACACTTAAGGCTTGCGTGCATGCCTGTTTTTTTTATTGTGTGTATCTTCTAAACTAAAACATAGCCTTACTTCAACAGGCAGCTTTGCATATACACACTAATGTATTATCCGTAATACATATATCTCATGCAATGTACTGTATTTTCCTAATAAAACAAGGTTTTTTTTCTATATTTGAATGATACAAAAGTAGGGTGAAAATCAGAAAAAAAAGAATAATACTTTTTGTAAAACTTGGATTTTTTTCTGTAAAAATCAGTTTAAACTGAAAACAAAGGGGCTTAATCACACAGATTAAAAACAGTATTATGGGTGATAAACACTGGCCACACATTGACACTTTTTGAAGACCTTAATCACAAGAGACTGATCTCTCTCCCATTCAGGAGGCCACAGAAAGGACCGTCTGCAGAGATACCTCTACATTCCCATCGTCAGACACCAGTGCCAGCGGATGCCAAGTGACCAAGCAGGGAACTCCTAAGAGACTCTTAGGGGCTTCCTAGTTGGGTTTCACTGTGAACCTCTGGGAGCTATGAAAAGTGCTCCATTGGAGACATTCTCCTGCTCTAACAAAAGGTTTCCGTTCCCCCAGGTAATCAGCCAGTGAAGCCACCTTGCAGAATATGGAAGAGTCATTTGGTGATGGCCTGGAGGATTCACCATATATTTGGCAGCAGTTGCAGTGCCTGGAGTCACCATGGGCTAAACCCTGCAGTCCTGCAACCCAGGCTAACTACCACTGCTCTCTTGTCTTGCTGCACTAACTGCTGGTGCCTGTGTATACACAGAAGACTCAGATATGTAAAATGAGGCTGATCAACAGCAAATGCAGCTCCATCCAAATCAATGCTGAATGTAAGTGAATTATCAAAGCTGGGACACAAGTGACCACAGCCACAGCCAGGAGAGAGAAGATGGGTAATACTAAAGTGGCTGGCAGCAGTAGTGAGGAAAAGCAGTTTGGCAGCTAGGAGATTTGAAGTAATATGAAATGAATGGGGAGGGTTTTTACCCATGTGATGAAGGGTTTAAAACATCTCTTTATTATCAAACTAAACTTTAAAATATGTTTCAGTATCTCTCGCTCCTCCAGACCGAATCGACAATCCTTTCACAATATCCAGTCTGTCAGTGTTCTGGCCACCACGGTAGGCTCAGGCCCTGATATACCTGCCCTAGATTCAGCTCCCTCTACTCTTCATTCCTTCCCTCCAATTTTCATACCCTTACCAATCTGAATACCCAGTCTGTTCTGGGCCTCTGTGGACTTCCACAACAACTCTTAAGCTCTGCTGTCTTTCTTGCTAAACAGCTCTACACTTCTTCGGATTAAATCATATGCTTACAATTCTCTGACACTTTGCCTTCCTCGAACCTATTCCACCACCCCACTCCCTTTAGCTCTCTGACAGGGTCTTGCCAATTTCTTCAGGAAGAATAAGGATATCACACAATGGGAAACCATGCTCCTTATCCTGTCCTCCTACCCTCTCTTCTTTCCAGGATATCCCTCCTATATCTTCTTCCAGCCTATCACTGTATCCCTTTGGCCTCCCTCTCCCAACCTCTTTGCCCCGTATCCCTTCCACCACCCTTTTCTATTACTGTCCAGTACTGAACACCCACAATTCTCCCTAATGTCAGTGGGAGTTGCGGGTGCTCAACAGCTCTCAGGATTTGGCCCTTAGCTTACAAAATCAGGTCCTAAATTCCCTAGGACAGGGATTTGTCAATTTTATGATAGTTGTCCGTAAAGCACCAGACACACCAGTGATGTTATACAAATAAAATCATTAAAGTGTCAGTAGCTTTTTCACCCTAATGAGGTTCGACAAACATCTGTCAGGGATGGTCAAGGTACATTTAAATCCAGCATTGGGGGGGAGAAAGACTAGATGACCTCGAGGTCCCTTCCAGCCCTACATTTCTATTATTTTAGTCAACCTCTGCATAAATTCACTGAGATTTTCTTTTCCACTCTCTTTTCCCAAGTTAATATTATTTTCCAGCTTGTTTACAATATTAGTTTTAATAATAAACTGCTCAAAGAGGAGTTTGTGTAAGAGCAAAAGCTTTACTAAAATTTTACGCTCTGATTATCACAGCTGACATTCTTGTCCTTCAAGTAAAATCAATATAGCCCTGTGAATATTGAAAATGGAGATGCATAAACTTACACATCCTGAGATTCACGATGTCTTTCTGCAAAGTTTGGTTCCAATTTCTTATTCACATGTTGGATCAGGATATTTATTGCTGAAATAATTTTCCAGGCCTCACTGTCCTCTGGATACTGAGACACAAGATCAGCCATGCTTCTTCCAAGTTCAAAAAGGAATTTTTGAGGCTCGCTGCTGCTTAACCACTGCTGAAATATCTAGCACGTTAAAGGAGAAACAAACTTTCATTTATTACAGGATGGAAGCTCCTCTCCATTATCAGAGCCATCCCTTGGGTAGGGCGAATCAGGGAGATCGCTCGGGCCCCATTCTTTGGGGTGCCCAGTGGGATGGCGCGATTGGCCGGTGCTGTCGGTCCCGGAAGACAAATCCATCACTTCCGCCCTGGACCACGCATCCCCCTAGGGACGGCCCAGTCCATTATGCAAAACACAAACGTTCTTCACAAACCAAACCAAAATCAGATTTTCTTCCTCTTGAGTTACAACATACAATGAAAGTTTTCTCTAATGATCCATCTTTACTCAGAAGGGACTGGCTTCATGAAGGCTAATGTTAAGTACAGTCTGCATGGATGCCAACTTGGCCATGCAAATATACCATTTTCAGTTATTTTACTTGCTTTTACATACAGAGGGCCCAAACACCTTGGTCTGACTCAGCTGCTCTACATTCTGCTAGTTACAGTGATTCACTAGCAACTGCTCTTCCCTTCCTACTTCCCAACTTGCCCCTTAGGCAAAACGGAGTAGACTAAGTAGCAGCTATATCAGCTTTATGCTGTCAGGTCAGCTTTTACATCAAGGACTGCCCCCTTAGGGGATGGAAGCAGGTCCAAAATCTGGCCCAGAGTGTACAGTACTTCAAGTGGTCACCACTAAAATGTCAACATTTGCCAACTGTTAGCATACAATGATATCTGAGATTATCAGTGATATTGAAGTTAAATATGGTAAATACTGACCCTTATATAACAGTATTTTACAGAAAGGCAGTGTTGTCTAGAGGATAGAGCAATATACTGGACTCAGGAGACCTGGATTCTATTCTCTGCTCTGCCACTGGCCTGCTGAGTGACCTTGGAAAGTCACTTCCCCTTTATGTGCCTCAGTTTCCCCATCTGTAAAATGAGGATAGTGATACTGACCTCCTTTGCAAAGTGCTTTGAGATCTGCTGATGAAATGTGCTAAGAGTAAGTACTACAGTTTTTTTTAAATCAGGAAAGCTGCTGAAATGCACAAAATATTGATGAAAATTACACCCAAACTCAGCTGTGCTGTCCTCAGATTAGAGTATAAACTTGTCACAGCAGAGTTTGTTATTATAGTAATCTGTCATGCACTTCTGTGACTCCATACAAATAACCTTTATCCCAAGAATACACATTTTAATTATAGAAAAACAGCAAAAACTAAGACAGCAAGGTAGGATCCTTCTTTAAATTATGGATTCCTTAACTTTACTTCACTGGCAAAATATTTGAAACCTTTAGCCGCTCTTCTACAGGTGATTATACATCCATGGCATCACAGACCTAGTGGCTTTTCAAGCCACTGTATAACAGGAGAACTTTTTAGGTGGCACAGTGGAGTTCTAGAACTACAGCCCTGTGTTCTGCTTCCAGTTTTATCCAACACTCTCTGAAATCCAAATCCATGTCTAAGTAGGGAGGCAAGGTATTGTGGGTGAAATTCATCTCTGTGCAAGTAGACAGCACAAAGCCTATGCACCACTTAAATTGTCAAATTAGGGCTTAAAAGGGAGTGGGTGCATGGTCCTTCTACTGGCACTCTACACAGGAGTGAATTTCACTCTCTATGTTCTGTCAGGTTTCATGCCTGAGCTTCAGTTAATGAGGAGTTTTGATTAACTACTGGCTGGATAAACAGGGTTTCCATTACATTTCCATTGTAAGGACTCACTAATACTAACTGTGCAGTATGCCATTTTTTTAAAAACAGAACTGTGGTTTTGAATATTGTCTAGCTCAATAAGGGCTAATGATTGACCAACAGTATATAAGCAAAATATGTATCATATCAGCTGTCCCGTTAAAGCATACCTGCATGTAGAGTTTGATCTTGTTGACAGAATGGACAAGATAGACTTTGGCCTCAAGCCATGCATGGATACAGCCTCCTTCATTATCCTCTTTGTTAGCTTTAAATTCGGACACATTGGACAGGACTGAGCATACAAACTGCTCCAGTGTGCCTTCTGTGGGAATCTGGCAGTGACAAAAGAAATAGATGAACACGTCAGAGAACCACTCAGTATTATCACCCGTATCAACTTACTTGTCCGAGAAAAAAGCAGAGCCGTCAGGCTGCTTTCAGGATGAACAAAGCCCAATTATCACAATCTAGTGATCTGCGATAGAGATTGCAAAATGTACTCTGCACATTTTGACAGGAAACCCCCAAAAACTCATTAGCCACTACCCAGTTGTGTGCATTTCTGGACTGGTCTACATTAAGGATTTTTGCATTGGTGTAGCTTGAAACCAAAGAAATGATACTGGTGCAAGCCCCATTTTACACTGCTGCAGCATATGTCAACAGGAATTTTACACGAGGATAGCTACACCAGTGTAGCTACACTGATGCAAAATTTACTGAGGCAAACGAGCCATTAGATGCAAAGATGTGATTGTTTAGGATAGATTACTAATTTATATATATTAAAGTTCGCAACTTGCAAAGCCTGACAATCCTTTTTCCTCAGGGAAAGTCAATCTGACCTCTGTACCAAAATATTTTTAATTTTCCCAAGGAAAATTCCTCTATTTCTTAATAATACCAATTCAAATCACTCTGTACATATTGACTAACTCATCCTAACAATAATCCTCTAATCAGCCTTTTGAAATTCTGATTTTGGTCATCTGTGACTAGGGCAATACTGGAGATACCGCAAAAAGGTTTGTCAGCAAGCCAGTTGGAACATTAGACATGAAATTCAGGTATTAATACATCAATGCTGTGACTGTTTGGGACTGACATTCACAATCCTATATATTTCTTTAATTAGCAGTAAAGCAGTGGCTTAAGATTCCCAGTAACATAAGAGTAAGGTAGGTAGATATGATTCCGGTTTTGTAGATGGCTAATTTGAGGCACAGAAAAGTCAAGCAACTTTATGGTCACACAGCAAACCACTATAGCTGGGATTAGAATTCAGGGGCTCTTGGGCGATAGTCCCATGTTCAGTTCGCTAGATCATGCTGATCCTCAGTGACAAAACCCTTCCAAGAACTCCGAGCCAAGGTTTTGATAAACTGACCAATTCTTTAGGTACCTACATGGAAGATGTGTGTGCCAAGCTCCTTTGAAATTTGTATCAAACTCTGCCTGGAAAGCAGCACTGAAGAAGTTTCTGAAAAGTACCAACATATTCTAGCCCAACCACAAGACAGATTTGAAGCAGGAATTACTAGGTACAATCTGATGTGGCTAGACAGGTCACACATGATCATACTGATCCTTTTTGGCCTGAACATTTTTTATCTTAAAATTAGACTTTTTTTCAGAATTAGGGACACTTTTCTTTTCCCCTATGTTCTCTCATGTGAATAGTCCCATTGAGTTTAATGACTAGATTACTAGAATTTACTCATATGAGGACTGGGTGAATAATATGAAAAAGGACACGACATGAAAAAAAAAAAGTCTGAAATCAGTTTAACTAACAAAAACAAAAAAGCCATAGATGGACCCCATCTTTGCTAATTTGTCACATTTTTATTTGATTGTAATATGTTAAGTAGGAAAATGAGTTTTATAAGAGCTGTTTGCCCTGCCCAAAGAATGCTGTTTGCACTGACAGAAGAAATGAGACAAGAAAAGAGGAAAACATCCTCCGTCAAGTTAACCACCCACAACAGGGAGAGATCATAGGCAGCAAAGGGAGAAAATTGGAGGTTTTCTGTAAACAGATTTTAAAAAGGGTTCACTATAACTAGGCTTTTCCAAAAGCTAGGCCATATCAAAGCAGTGCAGGCATAATAGCTACAGTTCAGCAAAGTGCCTAAGCTTGCACATGCTAGCGCCACCAGGGACAGCTGCCAGTCACCNGGGGGGGGGGGGGGGGGGGGGGGGGGGGGGGGGGGGGGGGGGGGGGGGGGGGGCAGTACAGCCATGCCGGAGGAGCTGCCCACCTGGGGCACTGGCTCCTGCAAGCAGTGGCCCGACATGCTGCTGCTTTCGCTGCTGCGGTTCCTGGTAGAGCCCTAAGGCTCCACGGATATCCGATTTATATCCCCAGATATAAATTTTGTATCCACACAGGGCTCTACGCGTCACCAGTTTACTGGTTTGCCAGTAGAACAGAAACTCTGTGTAGACCCACTTCACTGGGGTTCATTTAAAAAATAAAAAAATAAAAAGACTTCCTCTTCTTGCAATCAAAACTGTTCTTATCACTGGGCCCGAAATAAGCAAATTTCTACCAGGGAGCACATTGTACATGGTAGCGTTTATAACATTGACAATGTCTGCCTAACATAATTCTAATCAGTCAACCTTTATTATTGCGCATCTTTGTACTCATTTTCTTCTCTTTGATTCAGGATTTTAACCTTCCTTAATTAAGTGGCAACCTTCTAGATTAAACTACTAAACAATACCCGCCTAAAGCAATCAAGATTTATGCCAGTGAAGGGGGGGAGCTGTTATTTTAATTACAATTATTTGGTCCATGAAGTTTTCATCACATTAAATAGATGATCAAATAAATTAGCAATTGAATTAATTGGAAGGCACTTTATTTGCATTTCTTCTGAAAACAGAGAAGCTGGAGTCCAAAGTGCATGAATATTAATGACCGGTGAATGCAGAGAACTTCAAATTCAGGATTTAATCTGAAAGTTTAGAGGAACCAAACCTGAACCATTCTGTGGTGGGGCGGCTGTCCCACCCCCTGAGAAAAAGGGCTGGAACAGGCCAAAGAGGCTGCGCAGGCCAGCAGCCAATCAGCAAAGTCCTGTGGAGAGCCAATCAGGGCCGGGTTGGGCCCTATATAAAGGCTGCCTAGCAAGAGAGAAGGCAGTCTCTCCCTGACTAGCAAGGGAGGAGGACTGGCTCCTGAGGTAAGGAGGTAGCACCTTGGACCTAGCAGTGCTGGGCGGGCTTGGGGGAGCAGAGGAGAGCTCTGGACCAGTTACCTGCCAGGCTGCGGCCCCTGCTAAAAAGGGTCAAGAAGGTGCACGGGGCCAAAGGGGAAGTGGCCCAGCGAAGATAGGCGGACAAGAGGGGAGCAAAGTAGGGCAGAGAGAGGCTGCTGCTGCTAGAGGGTCCCTGGGTCGGGACCCAGAGTAGCGGGTGGGCCTGGGTCACCCCCTTCCCCCCCCCTTGCACTGCACCTGGCCACAGAGGAGAGGGGCCGAGACAGACTGCAACCTGCTCCTGAAATGAGGGGCTAGACTTTGGCGTTGTGGTTGGCCACCGAGGCAGCTGCAAGCCGAAGGACTGCTGTTAAACACCCCCCCCTCACCCCCCCGGAAGGGAGTGAGACTGGAGTAGTGAAGAGGACACCACCGAGCGGGGAGCAACGCGGGTCCCAAACCAGCAGAGCAGACAACAGGCGAGACACCATGTGCAGAGGGCACTCCACAGCCGACAAGAGCTAATTCCCGGAGTAACCAGCGGGAGGCGCCAGCAGTGGTGAGTCCTGACCACGTCACACCTTCCCTTCTCTTCAGAAATGGAGTAACAGAGCTCAGGACTCTTCTGGGCCAACATCACAATTGGTGAGTTTGCACTGTGATGCTGGCAGACCAGGTGCCAGCTCATGCCACGGCCACTGAGCCTCACGGAACACAGACAAATGCACAGCTGGAAACCAGTATGGCTTGCATGTCTATTACAATAGATATTGGAGTTATAAGAATGTGTTTAGGCTTTATGGGATGTGTGTATTAATCTTACTTATAATATCTGTATCCCATGTAATAAGGTAATGTTTAAGTGTTTGCTCTGTAACTATAAAAAGGTTTGCTAAGACTATAAACCCCTCCAGATATCCATGGATTTGCAGGGCTCTACACCGGGAGCCAGCCTGAGGCTCCAGGTACCCCCACCCCCCACTGGAGCCCGGTCGGGGAGAGCCGTGTGGGCAGCTGTGGAGAGCCTGGATCCCTCCACCTGCCCTGGATGGGGGGGGCCGAGCAGCCCCTGTCCCCCAGGTTCCCAGCCCGGGACAGGTGGAGGGACCCAGGCTCTCCACAGCTGCCTGCACCCTGGCTTCGGTGGGGGCGTGCCTCAGTAAGAGCCGTGCGGGCAGCTGTGGGGAGCCGTGGCGGACCCTCCACCTGCTGTGGGTGGGGGGCCCCAGCAGCCCCCAGCCCCTGTCCCTCAGACATCCCACTCAGGGCAGGTGGAGGGTACGCGCCATGGTTCCTCACAGCTGCCTGCCCGAGTCTTACCATCAGGGCCCTGCACGGATACAAAATTTGTATCCACATCCGCGCTGCTATCCACACAAGTGGTCCATGGATATAAATGGATACCTGCGGATTTGCAGGGCTCTACACAAAAGGTGTCATCTGCTCCCCAATAAAAGAAGGCCTATAGACACCAGACAAGCCATTGTGGAACATCAGTGGACAAAAGTCTTTGTTCATTGCTTCTCCCACACGCCTGAAGAGGGCATGTGCAGAAGCCATTGTTCCATCACAGCTTGAAAGCTGGGGGAAGGGAATAAAAATCCCTGTTAAAGAGAAATTGTTATCCCTAATCTGCTTGAACATTTGATGGATAAAGATTTCTGAGCATAAGCAAGGTGTCCCCAACTGTTTAGCTTTGGTTAGCCCTAAAGGACATACAGGAGACTTATGAGGAGAGGCTGAGGGAACTGGGATTGTTTAGTCTGCAGAAGAGAAGAATGAGGGGGGATTTGATCGCTGCTTTTAACTACCTGAAAGGGGGTTCCAAAGAGAATGGATCTAGACTGTTCTCAGTAGTACCAGATGACAGAACAAGGAGTAATGGTTTCAAGTTGCAGTGGGGGAGGTTTAGGTTGGATATTAGGAAAAACATTTTCACTAGGAGGGTGGTGAAGCACTGGAAGAGGTTACCTAGGGAGGTGGTGGAATCTCCTTCCTTAGAGGTTTTTAAGGTCAGGCTTGACAAAGCCCTGGCTGGGATGATTTAGTTGGGGATTGGTCCTGCTTTGAGCAGGGGGTTGGTCTAGATGACCTCCTGAGGTCCCTTCCAACCCTGATATTCTATGAAAGCTTGCATATTATAGCTACCATCATCTTTTGGAACCTAAGACTGTATCTCGTTTGTGTGTCTTATGTTTACCTGCTTTAACCTTGTAAATAACTCATTTCTTTTTCCTACTTAATAAATCTTTAGTTAGTGTATTACAGGATTGGCACCAAGCGTAGTCTTTGGTTGGAGATCTGAGGTACAGCTGACTTCGGGGTGACCTGAAGATTGTGATTTTTTTGGTGCAAGAGAAAGGCAGGCTTGCCTGGATGGGAAAATAGACCTGAGTACCCAAGTGGCTCATCTGTGACTCCATGTTCAGGCTGTTATAGTGCCTGAGTTCACACTTGATACTTGGTTGGTGAAATCTAATTATAGAACACACATCCACCTTGGGGTTTCTGCCCTGGTTTGTGACACATCTGCCCTGAGCTTGGCATCGATGTTCATGAGTCACTCCAGAAAGTTTGACAGAACCTCTTCTAAAATAGCAGCATTTGGGGTTCAGTTCAGAGAAGCAGCCAATACAAAGCAAGTTTGGACTCAATTGTTTGCCCAGAACTTATAAATATACCAGGGTGTTTGGGGTTTTTTTGTTCTTTTAGGCATTCATGAATCATGACAACATTTAATTCTTGACTATTTTCCCCCCACTAACATTATGAGAGAGGTTGTCATCTTTGCATGGAAAGATTCACAGCCACAGGCTTGTTTCTTTAAACATGAAGATTCAGTTTTAACACATATGGGGATAAAGGCTGAAGTGTCGTTTCTGAAAGCTCCTCTGGGAAGGGTAACAACCAAGATGGCAGAGCCCCCATCACCCTCATATGGGGTGAACAGAGCCTGGCACGGAAACAATTCTTTTTACTTAAAAAAACCAAACAAAAACAAGCCTTTAAACAGCTCCATATGCACAAGTGCCTGCTGAAGCTAATTGCATTTATTTTGATGGGAACTGAGATGAGACAATTTGCAATCTTTTGGCTGCTGCATGAATTTCCATCATCGTCTCATTGTAATATATATTTACTTAACTGCCACTTCAAAGAAAATGTTGGGCAAATGGAAAACCACTATTTTATTATTTTTTCCCCTCCTTTCATTTTATTCTGCATATTATTTCAAAAACCCACCTTTTTAATAACTCTGCTCAAGCTAGCATACTAAAAATGCTTTGTGGATATGGTGGCTCAGATAGCAGCCCAGACTAGCTGCCCAAGTACAATCCTGCCTGAGCCTCTGGGTACCTACTCAGGTAACTAGCCCAACGTGCCTCCGGTGCTGCTGCAGCCACAGCAGAGCTTGGGCAGAACTAGAGCTCTCTGTCTATTTGCACTGGAAAGCACCCTCCCTGCTGCAGTGCCATACCCACCTTAGATCTCAAGTTGCCTGTATCCCTTTAAGCTATGTCCCCTTGTGGAGGCTGCAAAGAAAGAGAAGATCGTGCTTGTGCCTTAAAGGCAGAGGTTACTTGAAATGTTCTCTCCCATCTGTACCCTGTTTGCCTCTAAATAAAACATTCTCTCGCTCCGTTATAAATTACTTCAAGTGATGATTGATGTTCTTCAAGAAGCTCATCATGTACCATGATGCAAATGTTGGCTGAACAAAACCTGCAATGCTTTCATTCAAGTTTGTGGACTGAAGCTGGGCGGGTGTCATTCACCCCCTATGAGATTATGCTGTCTTTTATGCAATGGCAATGCCTACTAAGTAGCTACTTCTGAAAGACATTGCTTTAGCGTCTATGGGGGATGAAAAGCTCTCATTAGTTGCAAAGGAAACAAACAAACCAAAAAAGGAACATTGACATTTTTAGAAATTTACCTTACTGAACTCTGCTGTATAGTTCAAGAGTTTTCCAATATGAAGATCATCTAAACCAAATCTGGATGCAAGTTCCACTTTGACTGCATGCGGATCCCACACAACATCCCAAAGAGTCAGGTTGTACCGAGAGCCTATAAGAAAAGATGAACTTAGGTTATACATTTCCTAAGTTTTCTGAATTTGTATTCTAGTAACTGATCTCTGATAGGATCCAGCTGTGACTCTGTCACCTTTTTATGCGAGAGATACTAAGATGGGAGTGTGTGCATGGGAGACAGACAGAAATAGTTAATATGCACAATTTCACTAGAAGTCTCGTGAGTGGAGTTAATCTAACAGTATAAAGCAAATAGTACATTTGTTGAATTTTGGTCTGTTGTATTAGTAGCCAATACCAATTTTACTAAATTAATTCAATGTTAGAAGATACATCCCAAACAGTAAAAATACACAGTGGAGAGCTTTTACATTATTCAAGAAGGGATAGGGGTGGTCTTCATGATTCAATACCGATCCTCCAGGATGCCAAACCCTTCATATTTTTGAACTATTCAATTTTCAGGGTCTCAATGCGTAGATGAGACAATGGTGTAGGAAGGAGGGGTTTAGATTTATTAAGAACTGGGGAAACTTTGGGGAAAAGGGGTGCCTATACAGGAAGGATGGGCTCCACCTAAATCAAAATGGAACCAGATTGCTGGCACTTAAAATTAAAAAGGTCATAGAGCAGTTTTTAAACTCAGGGCTGAAGGAAAGCCAACAGGTGTGGAGGAGCACGTGGTTCAGACAGCAACATCCCTTAGGGGAGGATCTATTAATGGAGATTCTCTATGTCCTAGTAAGGAGGAGAGGATGGAAGATGATAAAATACAGGTAGGGTCTGATGAGAAACCATCAAAGGAAAAAAGTCTCATTCAATTACATCATGTAACGGCAGAGCACTAAAAAGTGACAATTTTTTTAAGTGCTTATATATCAATGCTAGAAGTCTAAATAATAAAATGGGTGAACTAGAGTGCCTCATTTTAAATGAGGGTATTGATATAATAAGCATCACAGAAACTTGGTGAAATGAGGATAATCAATGAGACACAGTAATACCAAGGTACAAAATATATTGGAAGGACAGAACAGGTCGTGCTGGTGGGGGAGTGGCATTAAATGTGAAAGAAAGCATAGAATCAAATGAAGTAAAAATCTTAAATGAACCAAACTGTAGCATAGAATCTCCATGGATAGTAATTCCATGCTCCAATAATAAGAATATAGCAGTAGGAATATATTACCGACCACCTGACCAGGATGGTGATAGTGACTGTGAAATGCTCAGGGAGATTAGAGAGGCTATTAAAATAAAAAACTCAATAATAATGGGGGATTTCAACTATCCCCGTATTGACTGGGTACCTGTCACCTCAGGACGGGATGCAGAGATAAAGTTCCTAGTCCTGGAACCCACAAAAGGAGAGGCAATTCTTGATTGAGTCTTAAGTGGAGCACAGGATCTGGTCCAAGACGTGAATATAGCTGGACCACTTGGTAATAGTGACCATAATATAATTAAATTTAACATCCCTGTGGCGGAAAACCCCCCACAACAGCCCAACACTGTAGCATTTAATTTCAGAAAGCAGGACTACACAAAAATGAGGAAGTTAGTTAAACAGAAAGTGAAATCCCTGCAAGCTGCCTGGAAACCTTTTAAAGACACCATAATAGATGCTTAACTTAAATGTATATCCCCCAAATTAAAAAACATAGTAAGAGAACCAAAAAGTGCCACCGTGGCTAAACAACAAAGTAAAAGAAGCAGTGAGAGGCAAAAAGGCATCCTTTAAAAAGTGGAAGTTAAATCCTAGTGAGGAAAATAGAAACGAGCATAAACTCTGGCAAATGAAATGTAAAAATATAATTAGGAAGGCCAAAAAAGTATTTGAAGAATAGCTAGCCAAAGACTCAAAAAGTAATAGCCAAAAAAAAAAAATTAAATACATCAGAAGCAGGAAGCCTGCTAAACACCCGTGGGGCCACTGGACGATCGAGATGCTAAAGAAGCACTCAAGGACAATAAGGCCATTGCAGAGAAACTAAATGAATTTTTTGCATCGGTCTTCACGGATGAGGATGTGAGGGAGATTTCCAAACCTGAGCCATTCTTTTTAGGTGACAAATCAAGGAACTGTCCCAGACTGAGGTGTCATTAGAGGAGGTTTTGGAACAAATTCATAAATGAAACAGTAATAAGTCACCAGGACCAGATGGTATTCACCCAAGAATTCGGAAGGAACTCAAATGTAAAATTGCAGAACCACTAACTGTAGTCTGTAATCTATGATTTAAATAAGCTTCTGTACCAAATGACTGGATAGCTAATGTGATGCCAATTTTTAAAAAGGGCTCCAGAGGTGATCCCAGCAATTACAGGATGGTAAGCTTGACTTCAGTATGGGGCAAACTGGTTTAAACTATAGTAAAGAACAAAATTGTCTGACACATGGATGAACATAATTTGTTGTGGAAGAGTCAACATGGTTTTTACAACGGGAAATCATGCCTCACCAATCTACTAGAATTATTTGAAGGGGTCAACAAGCAGGTGGACAAAGGGGATCCAGAGGATATAGTGTACTTATATTTTCAGAAAGCCTTTGACAAGGTCCCTCACCAAAGGCTCTTAAGCAAAGTAAGCTGTCATGGGATAAGAGGGTAGGTCCTCTCATGGATTGGTAACTGGTTAAAATATAAGAAACAAAGGGTAGGAATAAATGGTCAGTTTTCAGAATGGAGAGAGGTAAATAGTGGTGTACCCCAGGCATCTGTACTGGGCCCAGTCCTATTCAATATATTCATAAATGATCTGGAAATAGGGGCAAACACTGAGGTGGCAAAATTTGCAGATGATACAAAATTGTTCAAGTGAGTTAAGTCCCAGGCAGACTGCAAAGAGCTATAAAAGGATCTCTCAAAACTGGGTGACTGGGCAACAAAATGGCAGATGAAATTCAATGTTGATAAATGCAAAGTAATGCACATTGGAAAACATAATCCCAACTATATATTGTTATTGTGGATAGTCCTCTGAAAACATCCACTCAATGTGCAGCAGCAGTCAAAAAAGTGAACAGAACATTGGGAATCATTAACAAAGGGATAGATAAGAAGACCAAAAATATCATATTGCCTCTATATAAATCCATGGTACACCCACATCGCGAATACTGCATGCAGATGTGGTTGCCCCATCTAAAAAAAGATATATTGGAATTGGAAAAGGTTCAGAAAAGGGCAACAAAAATTATTAGGGATATGGAACAGCTGCCATATGAGGAGAGATTAATAAGACTGGGACTTTTCAGCTTGGAAAAGAGACGACTAAGGGGGGATATGATTGAGATCTATAAAATCATGACTGAAAAAGAGAAAGTAAATAAGGAAGTGTTATTTACTCTCTCATAACACAAGAGCTAGAGGTCACCAAAAGAAATTAATAGGCAGCAGGTTTAAAACAAACAAAAGGAAGTATTTTTTCACACAACGCACAGTCAGTCTGTGGAACTCCTTGCCAGAGGATGTTGCGAAGGCCAAGACTATAACAGGGTTCAAAAAAGAATGAGAAGTTCATGGAGCATAGGTCCATCAACGGCTATTAGCCAAGATGGACAGGGATGGTGTCCCTAGCCTATGTTTGCCAGAAGCTGGGAATGGGCGACGGGGGATGAATCACTTGATGATTACCTGTTCTATTCATTCCCTCTGGGGAACTTGGCATTGGCCACTGTCGGAAGACAGGATATTGGGCTAGATGGACCTTTGGTCTGACCCAGGATGGCTGTTCTTATGTTCTTAAACTAATGGTTAACTATTGTGAGTATTTCATTCTTTTGGATGGAAACTGCTTTTTATTATAAGAATAAAAAAAAAAGGCTCAGATTTTCAAAAGTTTTCAACATTGGCCTAACTCTGCTTCCACTAAACTCGTGGTGACTTCAGTAGGAGCAGAGTTACGCCAACACTGAGTGCTTTTGAACATTTCAGCCTAAAGTAAGTGTTCAAGCTTACCATAAATTTGCTCATAGGTTCTACTTCAGTTAAGAAAGAAACAGGGACCCACTGTATGCTTTTGAATGCACTGGTTTACTGCCAATGATATTTGAGCCAAAATACCTGATTTCCTCCCCCATTTACTGAGTCAATAAGTGAAGACCGTGAGTGCAATCATCAACATTCTCTCGCGACCGTGGAGATTGGAAATGTCACAGGCATTGCATACACAAAACGACACTTCACTTCTTTGGAAATTCCATGTATACACATTAGATATGTAAAAGGCCGCAGGATCTAAATCTGGAGCAAACATTTTTCAAATGGCCTGTCATTTCAGTGACAGGATTCATTTTAGTCTCAAAGTTATCTAGGTTCCAGACAAATTTGGCCTCTCCTCTCTTTTCTCATTCAAAGTTATTTACTTGGAACCACAGAATCATGAAACTGAGGTTACAGAACGTTCTTTACACTAACAAGATGAAGCCCACAGCATTTTAAGTTTCTTGCCTAATTAATATTTTGTGTGACCTTCAAGACTGAGTCTGTCCCACTGTCTTCATACTGTGTCCTACATCTGGATATAACCAGGTTGAGAGGTATGATAGGGTGGGGCACTGTTTACACAATCTCAATAAAACATTTCCAAGAAGCTAAATTTCCTGTAGCCTTCAAATCTACGTACATCCTAATCTACTCTGTAGGACAACACTTGCATTTAGATTCTTTCTATTTTTCCATTCCTGTCTTCTCAGTATTATTTCAGTTGAAAGGGAACAATGTCCTTCATTTTGCTCGATACTGTTGCTACACTTATTATTTGAGTTCCTTATTGTACACTGTAATTTGGCAGTGCCATCTATTGGAAAGGAGGATTAAACTGGTTAATGACCATAATTTAACAACAAGTCCTTAGCACTAACTAATAAAGGAAATCACAAAAAGCACAGTTAGGACCACGTTTCTAGAATCGACTTTTCTATGTAATCTATTCTTATCTTATTTCTGGCACCTGTCACTCCAATATTCAAAAAGTGGCTAGATGGATAGTTTATAGATACTGCCTTGTCCCCTCCTCTTTGAGTAGTTTAATAACCACATTGCCACATCTCCCACTTAAATCTCGCAGCTTAGCCTACTAATGGCATGATGCCAGATGTGGAAGTCAGCGTCTCATACCAAAGCAAGCCTAACAGTGATAAGTTACATATTGAAATGCGACAGATCATGGAGAAAACAGAAGTAAACAGCAAAGCAGATGATGGGATGCCCCCCATGCAGCGAGTGCCAACAGACCCTGCAGCGTCCCATTTATCTGAATTAGTGTGTTTAATTTGGCATGCAGTATTGAAACTGTGTGCAACTGGGCTGGAATGAATGATCACCGACGGGTAAATTGACTGTATTGTGCTAATAGGTTTGAATGAAGATGCAACTTCTGTACTCCGGGGTTTCGGATTGTGTATAACATTTTAGCTTTTAAAATCCTGACTTAGGGCTTGTCTACACTTAAAACTCTAGAGTGGCACTGCTGTGCCACTGCAGCTGTAGTCCTTCAGTGTAGATGCTACCTATTCCAACAGGAGGGATTCTCCCGTCGGCATAGGCGATCCACCTCCCTGAGAGGTGGTAGCTAGCTCGATGGAAGCTAAGTTGACCTAGCGCTGTCTACATGGGGATTTAGGTTGGTTTTACACTCAGAGATGTGGATTTTTCACACCTGTGACTAACATAGTTAAATTGATTTAATTTTATAGTGTAGACCAGGCCTTAGTCATAATTTCTCTCGTCTGTAAGAGATATTCATACAGTTGGTTAAAACCTTATACTGCACACAATGTTTACTACACAGGCCACTTTTCCATAGGCCCCAACACTTCCATCCACCTGTCTGAAGCCCCCTGGGACTTACTTTCTGGATTTATTTGGGGTGGGTGGGAGGAGGGGTTGATTTGATTGTGAGGGATTTTAGGGCACCGATTTCAGTCTGTCCCACTAAATGAAATTCAATCCTGTGTAGGGGGCCAATATGCAACCTAAGTACCTCTTAGTCCTTATTTTGAGGGCTTATGTGGAATTTAAGAGTCATACAGGCCTTGGGCTGCTCTTCTACACAGAAGGGGCCAATTAATCATAATCCTGACCTTATCCTGGGGAGCCATAAGTGGAAGAGGAACGGAGTGGTGTCAGCCATTCAACTGGCACAAACACCAACCTGCATTTGCAGGCCAAGGTAGCGAAGGATGAGTCAGAACAATGCTCTGCTTACCGCTCAGCTGAAGTGTACCTGCCTTGCCTAGTGCTTGCTGTTGGCTGTACAAGGGCCATGGTTCGGGAAAGCACTGTGAGTGAGTGTTTAAACTTGCACTCAAGTCCCATGAGACTTCATTGATTTCAATGGGACTTCAGCACATTTTTTTTTCCTGAATGGGGCCTGGATGGCTGCAAGAGAGAGAGTCTGACAGCTCCTGAACAACAGACTACACACCCTGGTGTACAGCATGCTCTTAAGTCCTTGGCAGGATCCTGCCTGGCTGGGTGCACAAGGGGAAGCCTCCCAATGACTCCTTCTCCCTCAAACTCAGTCCACGCACCTGTTCAGCCCTTGAGCAAAGACTAGCATTTACAATAGGAGACAAAGGAAGACTAAGGTAAGACAACCACATTAATTTTCACTTGTATATAGGCCAAAACTTGAATCCAGTTCTCTTCACAACCGAAGGAAACTGAACTAACCCATTGTGAAACACCCTCTCCAAAGAATCACCACTAGTAAAAGGAGATCATTCTCAATGTGATCTATTGGGGCTGCACTGTGTGTTTATGAAAGGTTTGCCAGGATG
The DNA here is from genome assembly GCA_003942145.1 of Platysternon megacephalum. Taxonomy (NCBI): domain Eukaryota; kingdom Metazoa; phylum Chordata; order Testudines; family Platysternidae; genus Platysternon; species Platysternon megacephalum. Next base: position 238,503 of record QXTE01000060.1, on the reverse strand, counting down.
CGTGATAAGCATTTTTTTGTAATTTAACAGACAATTAAAATGATGCCTATCCAAGGCTCTAGGTGCCCCAACGCACAATAACAATACAACGCAAATCTCAACAGTATTAAATGATCAGCTCCGCAGGAGCTCAGCCAGCTGCCTACAAAAACATTTTGGCTCCATCCTGACATGCCTGTAATTCATGCAGCAACTTTAAAAGAAAGAAAGAAAAAAAAAAAAAAACCATACACACACAGCTTTCAATTACCTTCAAGGCTCCAGTCTTGCAAGAAGCGCAGTGCTGTGATGGTTATATTCAGTCCTATTTTCACTGCTTTGTAGAAACTTTGGTTTGATAGAACGCCATCTAAATCTTCTAAGGATGCTAAGGAACTGAAAGCAAAAGTGAAAAATCAAGTACTTGTCAAAGCACGGCAGCATTGTGCACACTCTTTGGAGAGGGCAGCAAAAGGATTGTGAAGTAGAGCTGGATGAAACTTTTTAACAACTTTTTTTGTCAAAATATGAGGTTTCGTCAAATGAAGTTTCTAGTGAAATGTTTTGCTTGACAAAGTTTTCTAAACAAAATATTCTAGAAAACCCTGAGTTGGATGAGTTTGGTGATCTGTCTGGGGTGGATATCTGAGGGTTGTCCATTATCTTGCAAAACCTGCAGAACACCTTCAAAAGACGAGCCTGAGCACCTAAATTCATAACTTTGCTAGACACTAAAATTCATGAGCTGACTAGACACATTGTTGTAGTAAGCCATAAAACCAATCAATAACCTAGTTTCACACCTCTCCAGTCATAGGAGGGAAAGGGAGGGGTAAAAGGGCCACTTCACCTTGAATGGTCCCTTGAAATGTGTGTTAACTACTTATGCTAAACAACCTTGTATTTAGCTGTGACACTCTCAATACATGTCCCAGACCCGAAGAAGAGCTCTGTGTAGCTCAAAAGCTTGTCTCTCTCACCAACAGAAGTTGGTCCAATAAAAGATATTACACCTCACCCACCTTTTGTCTCTAATATCCTGGGACCAACATGGCTACAATGACACTGCATATAACAAAATCGTGTAGTTTATTTTCTAAATTTCTTCAAACAGACCAGCTCTGTTGTGAAGTTAATAACATTATACATTTAATTTGACGATACATTTTGGAATCCACACCAATTTAATCTGATGCTTCTTATAGCTTCTTCTACCCCATGGCTGTTATGCAAACAAAAATCCAACCATGTTTTTTTTTAAACTTGATCAACTGTTGATGTACTTTGCTATTTCAAACAACAAGAAATTGCAAAAAAATTTGCTTACCCGATTCTGTTCTGCACCGCCTGAGAGGTACAGCAAAGAGGACAGGCCAGAATTCTGCCTGAATTTTGCATGAGCTGGAAGCTCTAACTTATGGCAGCCTCCTACAGCTGTCAATGAGCTTCTCTGCCACCCAGAATGGCCTAGATCTGAGCATTAAGGCTGCTCTTTCTCAAGACCCCAACCTGCCCCCGGCATGCTCAATGCTGCAAAGGGGAGTAGGCTGCATTCTTTGAATTCTCACACAGGCCATTGTGGTTTCTGTATGTCACCATGGTATATAGAAGCAGGGGCTAGAATTTGGCGCAATTCACTGTGGGTTACATTGAGTCAGTTAGGCACGGCCCAGATCAAGGGACAGTGAGGAGTTCAGTACCAAGGGGAAAGCATCTTAGATACATTCTTCCTGAAAGCAATATGCCTCTCTGAACTCCCTGTCATGGTTGCTGCTACAACCTTTATGGGGGGCAGCCTGCACTTTGCTGCATACAACTTCCATTCTGTGGCCCAGTGCTGAGATGGTGTGGGGCCATGACCCCACCTCCTCCCTGCCATCTCTGGAGCACTGTGCACCCTTTGGGCATTGGGGAGGGAGCAGGAAAATGAAGTAAAGGATACAAGGGATAAAAGATTGACCATCTTCATATTCTGAGACTGCAATCATGTGAGCAGTAGCTTCTATACCAGGGGTGGCCAACCTGTGGCTCGGAGCCACATGTGGCTCCTTGTATAGGCACCGAATCCGGGGTTGGAGCTACAGGCACCAACTTTCCAATGTGCTGGGGTGTGCTCACTGCTCAACCACTGGCTCTGCCACAGGTCCTGCCCCCACTCCACCCCTTCCCGCCCCCTCCCCTGAGCCTGCTGTGCCCTCCTTCCTCTCCTCTCCCCTCCCCTCCCCCAGAGCCTCCTGCACACCATGAAACAGCTGATCAGGAGGTGGGGGGGAAGGGAGGGGGAGGCACTGATCGGTGGGGCTGCTGGTGGGTGGGAGACACTGGGAGCAGGTGGGGGAAGCTGCTGGAGTGCTGCTGACGTATTACTGTGGCTCTTTGGCAATGTAAACCGGTAAATTCTGGCTCCTTCTCAGGCTTAGGTTGGCCATCCCTGTTCTATACCTTGAAGCTTTGCAACTAGTCATTTGTGCGCATTTCATTACTAGAGGGCTCCAGAGGTTATAGAAAGAGGTATAAAAGTATGAATATCCTCTTATACAACAGAACTGATCAAAACTAGCTGACTTCTTAGGGGAAATCCCTGTATAACCGGTTTCAAATAACATACATGCTCTGTCCCTTCCAACCTCTTCCATGGTTAATGTAATAACATTGGGCCAGGGCTGTGAAGCAACATGCACAGAATTTGTTGTTGATTTAATTAGGTTAATTATTTGATCCACCATCGTGGCAGTGAGATCAAATTTGCTTTGCCCATTATTGCCTCAGGAATCCAGCTCCTGAGGCAGACCTGAAAGGGAAAAAAATCACCTTACAATCAAGATCCTTTTATACCTCGGAAACACCAAGCTTCTGAGGGAGTTTTCAAGCCATCCAGATTGCCTGAGAAGTCCTCCACTTTTTGGTAGTACCATAGTTATGGTGAGTGTCAGAGCCACAAGCACTGCACCCACGCACATGCCAATGCATAGAGACCGTGATGGGCCCTGCTCAGGCAGTCTACAAAGAATACAAATGTTGAGCCCCACCACTCCTGTCACTTATTCTGAATAAGTGAGACACAATATTATCTTCCCAGTTGCAAACAAACAACATACGGGTTCGGTGCTTTTTAACAAGGCAAAGAAAATCCCTAAGTAGGAGTAGCAGAGTCAGTGCAGAGATTTTCAATTTCCCATTCTAAGCACATGTGGTGCGGATCCCATGCATGCTGCAGATTCACAGAAATGACTGTAGAATGTGTGGGTTCAATACTAGGGCGACTGGGTAAAATGCTACGGCCTGTGTTATACAGGAGGTCAAACAAGATGATTTAAAGGTCCCTTCTGACCTTACAATCTATGAATTGATCATTTTTCCAAAGAAATTCCTGAAATGGCTACTTTGCATCAAGTTTCAGGTGCCCTCCAGCCATTGTGTCTCCCTGCCTCACTTTGTGATCCTCTGTACTTCCCCATAAAGGTAAGTAGTTTGTTGCAACTACACCTCCCTCCTGGTGTTGCTGCCCTTAAAAAGAGAGAGGCAGATAGAGATTTCTCCGGAACACAGGGCTTGTCTACACTGACAGTGCTGCAGCTGTGCCTCCGTAGTACATAGTGAAGATGTTACCTATGCTGATGGGAGGGCTTCTCCTCTTGGCATAGGTACTCCACCTCCCCAAGAGGCAGTAGCTATGTTGATGGGAGAAGCCATCCCATTGACACAGCTCTGTCTACACCAGGGAAAATCCACACCTCTGAGCAACATAGTTATACCAACGTAAGTTCCTACTGTAGACCTAGCATCTTGTTATGCTCTGCTGCGTCCAGGACAGCAATCCCAAAATACAAGGAAATCGAAGCAAGACACGGTAGGTAGGTCAGTCAAAACATGAAATAACCATGAACCAGTTAAGTTAGCAACTCTCTGAACAAGACATAACAGCACATCCTGAGTAGCCGCACACACCCAATGCTATGCGCGCACAAGCGCACTCACACACAGAGACACTGGAACACTGAGTTCAGGGAGCAATAACTAGGAAATGAACAGGAACAGAGAGCAAGAAGCAGGAAGGCAGCACGCACACCTCCATGACCTGAGCTATCAGTCTGGGAAGACCTACACGACCCACCCTCACACCAGAGCCACTACTGGACTTTTCTTCTAATTAACAGGGGTTATTTCTAGTCAGCTTGGCCAGTTAAGGGGCCGTGGAGGGCATCTGTAGAAGGAAGCTTTCAGTTTTGCATGGAGTGGGTTGCGTAAAGCAACTCAGCACTGAAACGGGGCAGGGCTCCACTTAAAACGCTGCATCGGCGCAGCTGCGCCACTGTAGTGCATAAGCGAAGATGCTCCTATGCAGATGGGAAGAGGATTAAGCGGTGAAATAAAGTCACTTACCTGACACGGATTGCTACAGATTGCCAAGTGCCAATTTAATTGAACTACATTGTATTAAAGCACGTAAGAAATAAACTAGTTTTAAAATGATAGGCATCCACATGGATTAACGTCTAATGGTCTTCAATATTTCAGATCCTCCTTGGATTAATGAAAGCGATAATGTAATAATAATAATATATAACTCTCCATGCAGAAGAATCCCATCAAACAGGACAAAACTAACACTCTCATATACAAAGGGATCATTTCAGTCAACACTCACATGCAGCAACCTCCCAAAGATTTTTCTGCTGAGCTGCACAAGGAGGAAAGGTAGAGTTGCAAAAGGGTCTGGAGCGAAAGGGAGGGACTGCAGAAAACGAGGAGGAAGGAGTCCCAAGCTTCCCAATAGCATAGCCTATAGGTACAGGTATCTGCTAAGTAAGGCAGAGGTATAAGTGTCATAGAACTATTGCAAATTCAGAAGGTTTTTTGTGTGTGTGTGTGTGTGTGTGTCGGGGTTCCCAACTGAATAATTCTAATAATATTGGGCCTGATCTTGGGACAAGAACCTACCAGACCTCAGTGTTACTGGGCAATTCTTAAGTAATCAGTATAATTAATACACAATCAATAGATCAGGCGACAATAGGGCCCAGGGCCTTTTTTTCGTGGCAAGTGTTGGCCTCCCTCTGCTCCCATTGGAGTCACCTGTAAAGTTCCCATTGACTTCAATGCAAGCAGAGGGAGACCAACACTGACAATCCTGCCTTATATCTATATCTTGCTATGAATTCTCCTGCTATTGATTATGCAAGTGGGAAGTACAATGAGTTAGATAAAAGCATCATTCCATGGAAATAAAAGAAAGCCCAAATAGGGAGAACAAATACATTACCCAGATTTTAGTACTTACTTTTTAATAGTCTGCAGAAACTGAGCTGTAGCACGTATCCCACCTTCTTTGTAAAGGCTGCTTGCCTGCAGCCATGGGAGTGAACGCAGAAAGTCCCAGAAATAGGGTTGGTTGTGGAGGCTTTCAACTACAGAAATCATCTCCTCAGTTTCATTCCAGTCCATCTTGATTTTTAAGAAAAATGTGTTAAATGTGACCCAATTATTTCATTGGGGGTGGAGTGGGAGAACAGCAGCTGTCCTCTGCCTCCTCCCATACATAGGAATTTCTAACCATTTAAAACCCTTCTTGGGTGTGGCATTGTTGCATTAATGACATTCACCATAGGAATGAGTACACTCCTTTTTCAACTCATGGTGGTTGTAACTCTGCTGCATGTGAATCTCTTGTGGGAAAACTGAGTTATGAAAAAAAACCTAACTAGCCCTTTCCTCTGCTTCTGCTCATGAGTGTACAGGACATGCCACTGCTAGGAGATGGACTCTTTTTGCAATCTGAAAGATGATTAGCTTGACAATCACACAACAAAACTGTAGAGTCTAGAGAATCATAACTACTCATCTGCAAGGGGTGAGGAGGAGTGCTATAATGAAGCCTCTATGTATGCCACCCCCACTTTGCACCTCTTCAGGAAAGGCCTTTCATGCAAACAGACAAGAAATAGATTGAGGGGATGGACTCATTTCTGCTGAACTGACAGTGACTGGGGAGATCTATTTTGCAGGATCACACCTTCAGATGCTTCTGTAAAACAAACAAGCTATGCTAACCCCCATCTTATGGGGTCATGTTGGTGAATTAGACGTTAAATTATGTTGGTGAGTACTTCAACAGGACTCCTTTGCATAAATATTCATCAACATGGATAAGGCTTGGAGTGGAAACTGGAGCCTTTGTATTTTTTATTAAAAAAATAGTAGAACCTTCAAGGCCAAATTCAATGAAAGAATAACACTGACATTTGCTTTGTAAAATGGGGATGCACACAATTTTTGTTTTTATTTTCAATTCAGTACCAGGAAGAAAACTTTGCATTTCTGCAGCTTCTTTCAGTCAAGGCTCTCGAGAGCAGTTTATAAATGGTACACTAAACAGCATCCAATCCCAGGTTTGAAATTGTAGTTTGCAGTTTCATGAAGAGTCAGAAATAGTCCCTGAACAACTATGGAGAGAATTCGTTATTTCATTTTTTTAAGTGAAGGTAATGATTTGAGAAGGATGCAGAATTGACAACACTAAAGATTGAATTCTGTGTCTATTCAGCCTTGGGCTTTTTTGTTGAGACTGCCAACTCTTACGATGGGGGGTGATTTATCCATTAGAGACAGGACAGACAGCCAACTCATCTCACAGAGGCTATCACAGGGGTCATGGGAAGAATTTTTCAGCTAAACCATATAATCCTTGTCCTGCTTCACTCCATCTCTATCCCTCCTCACTGCATCTCATCCAATAGGGTGTAATCTCTTCTAAGCAGCAACAACCTCTTTCACTGTGAAGTGCCTACCACCTTTTAGATGCTGTAAAAGTAATCAACAAATCTCAATACATAAAGCTGAGTCTTTTTAGGTGTTTTGTATTATGCTTTTATACATCTTTGTACACATGTTCAGAGAGTGGCCTAATGCACTTTTTAAAATCTCCAGATAATCAACAAACATACTTCACACAACAAAGGCTTTTAGCCACTAATAATGCAGGTTGGATTCAAACCAGTGCTGTAGCAATCCACGACCCTCTATATTAGGTCCCTGAATCACTGTGCCCTCAGCAACACTCCACTTCCTACAATATGCTTTACTAAAACTTGAAAAAATAAAATCTATCCATTATTGCTAAGTCTGAAATTGTAACTTTACACACACACACAAAAAATTACTTACCATTAAGAAAATGGAACTGTTGGTGGACCCTGTAAAAATAAATAGTTTTCCTTTTACACAGAGACACGTTATTCTTCACTACTAAATACAGTGAATGAACACTTAATAAAATGCATTTTGTTGAAAGGAAAAGGCCATAAAACTAGCAGTGCACCAAAGAACTGGTGATCTGATAACCTTTTGCACTTCCTAATATTTCCAGGTATCATTACATAGCCAATTTTAATGAAATTACTTACCAGGGATGATTTTCACTGGCAAGGCAAAATTATCATGTAAACTGTAGGAGAGCAATATGGTACCAGGCACTACTGACGACTCTATTCTGCTTAGACAGGGTTACCAAAAGAGTGCTGGGTGTCCTACACAATACAACAGGTTAAATGCCATCCTATTTCAGAGGAAAGGCAGCAGAGTGGGGGTAGTGAAGTGTGCTGAAATGCAGATGAGTGGGGGTAATGGAGGGTGCTCGTGGTAGATCTGACAGGACAACTACTCTGCAAGGTTGCTGTGTGTGTACAGGAGGGATGCATTTGGAAGTCATTACTACTTCTTTAGAGCAAGGCAGACGGGCCCTCTCTCCCCAGTGTGCAACCCCTTTCTAAGCTCCCCGTAGACTGGTGTGGTTCTGTACCATCCCTTACTCAGGTCAGTGGCTGAATGTCTCAATTTTTGCAGCACATGCACAGGCTGTAACATAGGCACTAGGGGAGACGGGGGCTAGGTCGAGTCACTCCCATGTGCACACCATGCCTCTGCACACCTGGTGGGCCAGAAGGGTGCTCTTGAAAACATGCCTGACAGGGTAACCAGGTGATCATATTACTAACCCTTGTCCTTGCCCTATGTTATTAGCAATAAGTAACGTCAGGTTGCCAACCCTCCAGGATTGGCCTGGAGTCTCAAGAAATTAAAGAGTATGTCATGTGATGAAATCTCCAGCAATACATCCAACCAAAATTGGCAACCCTACACAGAGCTGTAGGAGACAGATCTTTATTGAGCAGGCTGGGTGGCCAGTGTTCCACGCTGCAAGGCCTGTGTTTGTCCAATCGTAGCCAGGCCACAACGTCTGTGCCTTTGTGCCAGGTGTCACCAAACTAGGGCTCCTCCTGAAACCTGACCTTTTTTCCAGTCCCACTCATTATATTCCTCTCCCCAACCACTTCCCTGCTATTTATCTCCACAATCGTGTTTGCCATGTCTAATATTTAGATTGTATATTTATGGGGGCGGGCATCCATGTCTCTGTAGAACACAGCTAGCACAATTCTGGGCTCTATAAAATAAAGAAAAACCCCCAACAATCGTTATCATAACAATGACAATACTTCTAGATCCACTTCTTAGCTAAAACAATGATTTTTTTTAATGATAAAAGGAAGCATTGTCTTTTTCAGTGGTTTTCACTCAGTGTCAGGTAAGCACATCAGCCAATTACTGAAAGAGGATGACTTACCTGAGAACTTTGATTCTTCCTTCCACAGTTTTTGTAAAGCAATAGCTTTCTCGGAGGTCTCTGAAATCCCCTTCGCAAAGTCTTGTATCTCTTTCAGGAATGTCAGGTCAGTTCCCATAACGCTGTCCTGACCACCTTGGAAACTGGCAGCGCTTTCCATGAAAGGGGGAAAGGGAAGGTCATTTCAAAATAGGAATTGGAAAAAGCAGCTGCAAGTCTCTCTCCATCAGCTGTGAGTGCCATTTTGCATATTTGGGGTGAGAGTTTTTAAATGTTCCCCATTTACCCAATTTTTGTCAGTTCATTACAGTTGCCTTGAGTTGTGTAAAAATCCCACAAAGCCTTGGGTAGGAGGACAATGAGAGCTGCCCTACTGGAACAGCTAGTCTGGTGTCTTGACTCTGACACTGTTCAATGACTGACTCTTCCAAACAAGTCTAAATGAATTAAAATGCACCTAGATGTGAGAGACTGTGGGAGAGGATTTCTTCCTGAACTTGACTGACGGTTAGGTTTTGACTTGAAGACTGAGGATTAAAAGGATACAATAGCAGAGATTATCTAGCACAGTGGTCCCCAAACTGTGGGACATAGAGGAACGTTCGGGGGCAGCTGTGGGACCCAGGCCAGCCCCCATTGGAGGCAGGGAGTGAGCATCACCCAGCCCAGCTCTACCCCCAGCTTCAGCTCCACTCCACCCCTGCTCTGCCCCCAGCCTAGCTCTGCCCTTATTTCCTCTCTCTGCCCTCACGCCAGCTCTGCCTCTAGCCCCAGCTCCTCCCGCAGCTCCACTTTCAGCCCAAACTCCTCTGCTGAGCCAACTGTGCAGTAATGGAAAGGGAGATGGACAGATTCCATTGTTGGTAATCAGGGGGAGGGGAGGGAAACAGGAAAAGTTTGGGCACCACTCATCTAGTGAAACTGCAGTTGCTATTCAACATGAGAGTAGGGTTGCCAGGCGTGTAGTTTTTGACTAGAATGCTCAGTTGAAAAGGGACCCTGGCGGCTCCAGTCGGCACTGCCGACCAGGCCATTAAAAGTCCAGTCAATGGTGCAGCAGGGGCCCAGGGCTAAGGCAGCCTCCCTGCCTGCCCTAGCTCCGCGCAACTCCCAGAAGCGACCACCAGGTCCTTGCGGCCCCTAGGCACATGGGCGGCCAGGGAGGCTCCATGCACTGCCCGCATGCGCCACCCCCACAGCTCCCATTGGTCGCGGTCCGGCCATATGCCTAGGGGCTGCAGGGACCTGATGGCCGCTTCCTGGGAGCCGTGGTAAGCACTGCCAGGACCCTGCACCCTGAACCCCCTCTTGTACCCCAACCCCCTGCCCGAGTCCCCTCCTGCACCCCAAACCTCTCATCCCCAGCCCCACTCCAGAGCCCACACCCCCAGCCAGAGCCCTCACCTCCCTCGCACCCCAAACCCCTAATCCCCAGCCCCACCCCAGAGCCCATACCCCCAGCCAGAGCCCATACCCCCTCCCGCACTCTGAACCCCTGTGTCTCAGCCCGGAGCCCCATTCTACACCCCAAACCCTTAATTGCCAGCTCCACCCCAGAGCTTGCGCCCCCAACTTCACCCCTGCACACCAGTCCTCCCACACCCAACACCCTGCCCCAGCCCAGAGCCCTCTCCCGCACCCTGAACCCCTCATTTCTGGCCCCACCCGGAGCCCACACCCCCAGCCCAGAGCTCATATTCCCCACCACCAAACCCCCTGCCTCAGCCGTCTCCTGCACCCCAAACCCCTCATCCCCAACTGTACCCCAGAGTCCACAGCCCCAGATGGAGCCCTCACCCCCTCCCACACCCCTTCCCCAGCCCAGTGAAAGTGAGAGAGGGTGGAGGAGAATGAGCAATGGAGGGAGGGGAGATAGAGTGAGGGGGGGCATGAGGTGGGGCAAGGGTGTTCAATTCTGTGCCATTCGAAAATTGGCAACCCTACACAAGGGTGAAATTCACTTTGGGGAAGGTGGCGTGAAATAATGCACAGGCCTCATACTGGACCCTACACTGGGGTAAATTTCACCCTCTGTGTATGTTACTAACCTACTGAAGTCTGCAGTAACTTAGTCTGCAGAAGAGTAACTTAGTCTGCAGTAACTTAGTCTGCAGAAGAGAAGAATGAGGGGCGATTTGATAGCTGCTTTCAACTACCTGAAAGGGGGTTCCAAAGAGGATGGATCTAGACTGTTCTCAGTGATAGAAGATGACAGAACAAGGAGTAATGGTCTCAAGTTGCAGAGGGGGAGGTTTAGGTTGGACATTAGGAAAAACTTTTTCACTAGTAGGGTGGTGAAGAACTGGAATGGGTTACCTAGGGAGGTAGTGGAATCTCCTTCCTTAGAGGTTTTTAAGGTCAGGCTTGACAAAGCCCTGGCTGGGCTGATTTAGTTGGGTTTGGTCCTGCTTTGAGCAGGGGGTTGGACTAGATGACCTCCTGAGGTCCCTTCCAACCCTGAGATTCTATGATTCTATGATTCTATGAACTGCCTTGCAAACATTCGGTGCCTTAACAAGCAACAAAAATTACAAATAATAACCACAACGATAACAAAAAGCAGCAATAGTAACAGTTTCTGAGGCAGATGATGCTGATGGCAGCAGGCTTGCTGCTTAAAGCATAATTCTACTCTGAAAAGTGACTGTAGAGATGGCGTCGTGGGGTTAGATGTCAATTGCCTTGCACTGATTTCCATATTAAATTTTCCAGTAAAATAGAAATAAACTTCACAGTTCCAGACTTGTCACTACTGGGCCATCAAAAGTTGTAGTTATGAAGATTTTAATATAAATATATGCAAATACAAGCTCAGGCATTTAATGGGCTAACAGAGGCATGTCTGGGGACACATAGGAGATTCTGCTTTATTGTTGACAGTATCTATATACCTAAAGCATATGACAGTTTTACTGGTATATGCAGCAGTTCATGTAAAAAACAGCATTACATTACCAGCACTGATTTCCCCCAGATCTTACCATATACACTTTTTTCAGCTAAACCAAGCTATACATACTTTCTATAATAGTGCCATCTGGTGGCTCGCTGACAAATCACAGTTTCCAAGCCCTAAATATTAGTTGTCAGATGAAAACAAAGCATATGGCCCGTATTTCTCTCTTCCTTTTCTTTACACAACAAAATTCCCAAGAATGACCCTGGACACAACAAACCTCATAACAGACAAATTCTGATGAATATATTTCCTAGATTTCTAATATAGATGGGCCCCAGGAACAGAGTTCTGGTCTGGTTGTCAGCTTCCCCTGAACTTTAAGCAGGCATTTGGTTCTGGGAGTTCAGGCCTCAATCCTACAGTGAGCTCTGTGCTGGCAGACCCCTAGGCCCACATGGAACCCCACTGACTTCAGTGGGGCTGTGCAGGGATGAGCCCATGAGGAACTCATTGTAGGACTGACCGTTGAGGCTTGCTTCGGATTTTGGTCATTTAGCTGCTCATATACCTGAAGTGTTTTTGATATTAGGAATATTTTAAATGTGGATTTGGGAGGGCTTTTAAAAACTAAGCAAATATATTGTTCAGAGGAATTACTACAGTGGTCAGGCCTGAGGTCCAGCTAGTCCGGTGTCCTGTCTCCAACAGTAGTCAGCACCAGATGCTTCAGAGGAAGGTTCAAGTAACCTCAGACTAGGCAGATATAGGATAATCTGCCTCCCTCACCATGTCTCCTCCTAATCCCTTTTATGGGGTTTGGTTCTAGTTAACATACAAGGCTTCCCAGGGAGAGGAGGCTACTTTATGTTATTTACTTTATTTAGACAGAGAAAAAGCACATATCCAAGAACTCTAAACAAAAATACAACTCCAAACCTACCTAGATTAGCCTCAACCCACAGTGTAAATCAACCAAATGGCTGGAATTAAAATCTCTCTTCCTTCCTGAACCTCCACTCAACTGATCAACAGACCCTTATTGGCCACTGTGCTCACTGACCACAAGCCGGAAAAACAGAGGAGCCTCTCATCATGACTTAGACGTCAACAAATTCAGGCTATTTGAGACCAAAGGAAGCAGCGAGCTGGGGAGCAGTTATGGAAAGCAGCCTGCTGCCAGTCCCTGTTCTTTCCATCCAAGGGATTAATAGCTTGAGTGCCTCTGAGGATCACAACTGCAGCAGTACTACCCAGGAAGGGAGATTGCCTGTTAGATAGGCAGAGCACAAACCATTTAAAGGCTGGTTTACAACACTTCAAGCGTCACTTGGAACTAACTGGCAACCACTGCAAACTCCTGGACACCACCATAACATGCTCTCAGTGCGAAACGCTGCTGGATAAGCAGACAGACAGTTGAATTCTGTACTATTTTACTGAGCGTTTGAATGGTCTTAAGGAAAAGCCACATCTAGAGAACACTAGTAGTTTAATCAAGTGACAGAAGCATGAGTAACTGTAGCAAAGCAAGCTCAGATGGAAAAAAATCTTAGCCACAGTTCCTACCTGAGCATTCAGGAGCAGCCCATGATCTACTGTGGCCTTCAAATTGTAAACACAAGCAAAAAACACCCAAAGCCCCCCCGCTCAGTCAATGAGGCCGATATAACCACTTCCAGTTAGTTTTGTTTGGCTTAGCCCTCATCCAGCAAGCTCCCATGCAAACCTCACACTCAGTGAGTAATTTTTAATTAAAGAGATGCCGGGGCTCAGGCAATTTTTTTTACATTCATAACTGATGCAGCAAGCCCAGAAATGCCAGAGCTATGAACTCCCAAGCCCAGAGGTGCCAGAGCTCAGCCCTGGCACAAATTATGCAGGCTCTCACTCAACCAGATGGGTAAAGTACTCAGCCAAGGCAGACAGATCATATCTCCTCACTATTGCCATTGAAGCTCAAATGGCAACCCAGCTGCTTTCCTACACAAATTTTGGAAGTCTTCCTGCAGGCCCCCCCCGCAACTTCTCAGTTTGTATCGGGCTACACAAAATCAGTATCTGCCCTGGCAAAGAGAGCAGCAGGAATTGCTAGATAAGGTTCTGATCTTGATTTTAGAAAAACTGCCATTCTTGAGACCCATGGGGCATTACTGGGAGACTCAGGCCTAAATCAATTCCTTCCTTGGTGCAAAGCCCAGTGCAGTGACCAGGAGGGAAGGCAATAAGGATACAGGGAGCTTTTTAACCCCCTGGCTCTGGTTAAAGTAGTCCTGAGAGCTGCCCTAACTTGTACCTCTCCTGCAATGGCCACTGTGGGTAATTGTAGCCCTGCATAGTAGCTAGGTCATTAGGCAAGCCCCAGTCACACCCCCACCTAGCTCTAGAACTGCACCAGGTGCTCATGCTGGGAAAGTATTTGCTGAAGGCTCCTGGTAGTGGCTTTATGGCTGCTTGGAACTGAATTCCTTCCACAAGCGCACACACTATTTGCCACTGACCCTACCTGCAACAATCTGCTTCGCTGCAATGACAGAACCAGAAGACTTTGAAAGGCTGTGAATTTAAAAATCAACAGGCCACTCTCAAACTATAGAATTATCAGACTGGGGAAAGTGTGGTAATTGCAGATTGCTTATTTGTGCATAACAGTTAATTGGAGCTTGGGTCCTGGTTTTAATTGTGAAAGTAATGTGATCACAAGCTGAGTTACAGTTGACTGTAAATGTGAGAAAGGACTTAATTAAGTAGTTCCTCCAAATGTTTAGTTAGCAGCTATTTTGAATAGTTATTTAATCTGTACTTTGCATTTGGGTCTGAATACAAGTGAAAATATTTTCCCCCAAACTGAATCAAATCAGAATATGCCAAATATAGATGAAAAATATCTGATAGCCTTATTAGAAGCCTTCTGTGAGGTATACTCTACCAGGGACCAGTATACCAACCCCCACTGCAAAATTCTTCCTGGGTAAGGAAGGCCCCATTCCCACAATCCTTAGATATTCTACTGCACTAGTAGAAAATTAAAACATCATAAAACTTCCACTGGGCTCTTGACTACTTAACTAATTTTCACTTTCATTCTAGCTTGCCTGATAGCCAACAGGAATTGTTGAAGACTCATTCTTGTCTGCTTCAAATCTGAATAGAAGACAGATAAAGCACTATAAAAAGAATTCAACTGTTCTAATACATGCGACTCAGTTTTCCAGCTGGGGCAGTGCTTGAGTGATTAACATCCGAAGTTTTCATTTTGAAAATGGACCCATGAAAGTTGAAACAATTAACACCTACCAACCCCTGAAAGCTACAAACATGGACAATTGGAGGAGGAAAATAGGAATTCTTTAATTGCATTAAATACAATGGACTAAGAAACTTCTGAAGAAATAGAGTGAAAACTGGTCAATATTTTGCTGAAATATAGGGACAAACTCATAGAGAGGACAAATCTACTCTGAAAAACAGATATATAAAAAGGTATTGGGGCGTTCTAGGTTTGTCTCTGGAGAGTTTTCAAAGTAAAAGCTCTGATCCTGAAAACACTCAACTACATGCTTACCTTTAATGATGTAAGGAGTTCCACTGACTTCAAAATCTAAATTTAAGTATGTACATAAGTGTTTGCAGGATCAGGGCATAAAAATAGCCAGATTACAAGTAAAACTTCTCCCTCTAAACAGCAGCCCTAAGAACTTATTCTAGGCTCTGAGTACTAAATTGGATTCTTGCTCTCTTGCAACCTCCCCACCAGTAATTAATGTTCTAGCAGCACAAACTATGCCTTTACTTGCAGCTGTGCAAACCCAATGTCTTCAAATTATGCCTCAGAAACACCTGTGCAACTTGACTTTCTTCAATGTGTTTGTGAAGGTGTGGTTCAGAATAGAAACAAGGCACAGATTTTTATTAGTGAGGGTAATTAAACATTAACACAACCTCCAAGGGGTTGTGGTGGATTCTCCATCACTGGCAATTTTAAAAACAGGATTGGATGTTTTTTTTCCAAAAGAGATGCTATAGTTTAAACAGTAATTAATTCAGCGAAGCCTCATGGCCTGTGTTATCCAGGAAGTCAGAGTAGATAATCACAGTGGTCCTTTCTAGTTTCATAATCTAGAAAACCAATTAAAATTTAGTAAACAATCCTGTTCCCTTTCTTAGATGTGTTGGTTCTGCAGGGCTAACAGCACTAAACACAACAACATTTATTTTAGTTACTAAGATCAGTTTTTTAATATGCAGCTGACTGCATGTTCATCACAGAGGAAGATCTTTTCCATACATACAGCATATTGTATCTGTACTATGTTCCCATTAAAACAATTTAATATATAGAGTAGCATGCAGAATTAGGCACTGAAAGTAATATACACACACACACAGAGTTCTCAATTTTCTGTGAAAGTGGTGGCAACACACTTTTGGAATCATTTGTCCCCAGATCTATCACTTTTGGGTATTTGAGATAGAGCATACAAATTATTCAGATTTGTTTTAAATGTGTGGCACCCCTAGAATACAAATGCTTAGCCAGGCTCCCATGAAGACCACGTGTTGTTAATATGCCACCTAGATGCCATGAGAGTGACTTTGGGCGTGCCTTCTGACCTTTAAATTAGGGCTGTCAATTAATCACAGTTAACTCACGCAATTAACTCAAAAAATTAATCACGATTAAAAAAATTAATTGCGATTAATCGCAGTTTTAATCGCACTGTTAAATGATAGAATACCAATTGAAATTTATTAAATATTTTGTATGTTTTTCTACATTTTCATATATATCTTGTATTCTGTGTTGTAACTGAAATCAAAGTGTATATTTTGATTACAAATATTTGCACTGTAAAAATGATAAACAGAAGAAATAGTATTTTTCAATTCACCTCATACAAGTACAGTACTGCAATCTCTTTGTCCTGAAAGTGCAATTTACAAATGTAGATTTATTTTGTTACATAACTACACTCAAAAACAAAACAATGTAAAACTTCAGAGGCTAATCCCTAAGACAAACAAGTTTGTTTACATTTACAGGAGATAATTTACAATGTCACCAGAAAGGCATTTGCATGGCACTTTTGTAGCCAGCACTGCAAGGTATTTACGTGCCAGATATGCTAAACATTCATATGCCCCTTCATGCTTCGGCCACCATTCCAGAGGACATGCTTCCATGCTGATGACGCTCGTTAAAAAAATACACCTCTACCTCGATATAACGCTGTCCTCGGGAGCCAAAAAATCTTACTGCGTTATAGGTGAAACCACGTTATATCGAACTTGCTTTGATCCACTGGAGTGCACAGCCCCCCCCACCCCCACCCCCCCCGAGCACTGCTTTACCGCATTATATCCGAATTTGTGTTATATCGGGTCGCGTTATATCGGGGTAGAGGTGTAATGCGTTAATTAAATTTGTGACTGAACTCCTTGGGGGAGAATTGTACATCCCATGCTCTGTTTTACCCGCATTCTGCCATATATTTCATGCTACAGCAGTCTCGGATGATGACCCAGCACATGTTGTTCATTTTAAGAACACTTTCACTGCAGATTTGACAAAACACAAAGAAGGTACCAATGTGAGATTTGTAAAGATAGCTCCAGCACTGGACCCAAGATTTAAGAATCTTAAGTGCCATCCAAAATCTGAGAGGGACGAGGTGTGGAGCATGCTTTCAGAAGTCTTAAAAGAGCAACACTCCGATGCGGAAACTACAGAACCCAAACCACCAGAAAAGAAAATCAACCTTCTGCTGGTGGCATCTGACTCAGATAATGAAAAGCAACATGCATTAGTCCGCACTGCTTTGGATGGTTTTCGAGTAGAACCCGTCATCAACATGGACACATGTCCCCTGGAATGGCGGTTGAAGCATGCGCATCTGGCATGTAAATATCTTGCGACACCGGCTACAACAGTGCCATGAGAACGCTGTTGTCACTTTCAGGTGACATTGTAAACAAGAAGTGGGCAGCATTATCTCCTGCAAATGTAAACAAACTTGTTTGTCTGAACAATTGGCTGAACAAGTAGTACTGAGTGGACTTGCAAGCTCTAAAATGTTACATTGTTTTATTTTTGAATGCAATATTTTTGTACATATTATATATTTGTAAGTTCAACTTTCATGATAAAGAGATTGCACTACAGTACTTGTTTTAGGTGAATTGAATAATACTATTTCTTTTGTCTTTTTACAGTGCAAACACTTGTAATCAAAAATAAATATAAAGTGAGCACTGTACACTTTGTATTCTGTGTTACAATTGAAATCAATATATTTGAAAATGTAGAAAACATCCAAAAATATTTAAATAAATGGTATTCTATTATTGTTTAACAGTGCAATTAATCCCCTACTTTAAATCGTCCTTTTTAGTTAAAAAAGCATATCTTGAGCATAAGCACCAGAAAATTGAGGAATAACTGGGCCGTGCAATCTAATGAGGAACTTCTACATAACATTTATGCCAGCAATTGGAACCTAGAGGCTGTTGACAGCCAGCATAACTCAGAGAAGCCCTCAGGTTGATCTAATTTATACTGGTGGACTGGCCTGGAAAAGACTGTTCTCATAGGAACTTTATGCCAACTTTTCACACTTCTCTCCTGAGTAGGCTGTGTGCTTCATGCTTCTCAGTCATAAATCTAGCATCTATATATCTATATCTATATTATTTCTGAATCAACTTGATTAAATCCTTGGAATATCCCACCAAATTCCTCACTAGATCTCTGGAATGAAAGAAACTCTGCCTCCAGGAAATCTTTTCCTGTTTTTACACTAAGCTGAGATGTGACTTTGAGCCTATAGTCAGAGCTGCGCAAATACTCATGCAGCAAAGACAATCAAGATAGTTCACAGTTAGGTACTTCACTATATGAGTGTCATGTTTTAATATCAGGAGTTTCCAACCACCTCAGACAGAACAGAAAAAAAACCCTTGATTTTTTTTAAAATACAAAGTCTGTGTCGAGGCATAATGCATTGTTATTTTAGCACTGATTTGTGTGGTAGAGAAATAAAATAAACTGTAATGTCAGGGCTCCATTTTGTACATTCTACAATACAGTATGAGGAAAATTACCAGTCTGGGGTAGCTATTCAGTTTAAACAACTTACAGCGGCTCACATATAAAGTAATTATACTTTATATATACACCTATCTCATAAAACTGGAAGGGACCCTGAAAGATCATTGAGTCCAGCTCCCTGCCTTCACTAGCAGGACCAAGTACTGATTTTTGCCCTAGATCCCTAAGTGGCCCCCTGAAGAATTGAACTCACAATGCTGGGTTTAATAGGCCAATACTCAAACCACTGAGCTATGCCTCCTCCCTTTTACTCCAAGCATGTAGCATGTAGCATAAAAGGGACATGAAGGTTGTGACATATTACTGTGACATTGAAATCTTTACACTTGACCCATGCTAAATTCCACATTATCTTTAAAATTAAGCTTTTCACTCTGGAAGGCCTATAAGGGAGCAATTTCATTCTACTTGGTTGATTTTTTTAAATATATATATATATATATTCACAGCCAATCACTGTGTTCTGGCTGAGTGACCCGGTTATCCAGTTTGCCGTAAATATAACTCTGAAAAAAGGCTATTTGCAACTATGCCCATCATCTAGAGAGCACCCTCTCACTTACAATCATAATTCTTAGTCTGTGGCAGTATGTTAAAGTAAATTAATGATTTACATGTTTGTTACTATGTTGAACTATTACCAAGCATCAGAGGGGTAACCGTGTTAGTCTGGATCTGTAAAAAGCAACAGAGAGTCCTGTGGCACCTTTAAGACTAACAGATGTATTGGAGCATAAGCTTTCATGGGTGAATATTCACCCACGAAAGCTTATGCTCCAATACATCTGTTAGTCTTAAAGGTGCCACAGGACTCTCTGTTGCTTATTACCAAACAGGAAAGCTTTTTAAGTTCAGTTCTTTTGTGGCTGTTTATTACTTATTATTATTTATTTGTATTGCAATAGTACCTAGGAGCCTTACTCCTGGACCGGGACCCCATCATGCTAGATGGTGTCCAAACACAGAACAAAAAGAGCCCCAAAGAGTTTAAAATCTAAGTGTACTCTTGGGTTTTCTCTCCTCTGTTTGACTTTGCCCTCTATTGATTTTCTTCTTATCTGTCTGACCACTTCTTTAGCTCTTCCTATTTCCTTCTTCAGCTCTCTATTCTTGTCCCTCAAGATGCTGTCCTTGATTCCCGCTCTCTTCCCGCTGCACCCCATAGCTGGGAAACCTCAGACACTCCCAAACTATCCAAAACACAAATGTGCAAATATAGTATTATCTTCAATTTACTTCTAACAAGGGTAAATTATCTGTCTTGTGTGAGAGCTTGGGGGGCTGGGGAGAGCACAAGAAGTCTCCCCACCTCCTCCCCTGACTTTTTTAGACAGATCAAAATAGCAGGTCCTGTGAGAAGCAGCTATCTCTGGGGAGCAAAATCACCCTGAAAAATGTAAGGAGAGGTCAGAAGGAGCCCTGCCCCCCCCCCCCCCCCCCCCCCCACCCCACACACACACACACACACACAGCACTCTGGGGGAAGCAATCTAGCCCACAGTAATCAAATTCCTGCAACTCCTAGCTACTAGACAATAATGACCCTTCTTATGGGAAAAGACATTAGTCAAAAATACTGATAAATTGGTGCATCTTACCGGAAACTGTGTTGTTTCTGAGATGTGTAACTGCTGTTCTTGCACCTTGAGCCAACATTACAGAAGAGACTCTGAACAAAAGGATAAAGGCCCCGACTTGGCAAATCTCGGGCTTCTAAATAACCTAAAAAGCAACACCAGACAAAATGACATCAGTGAGACTAGGGCTATACAGCTTTAGTAGTAATATTGCTCCCTCACCCCTAAAACTCATTGGAAAAATTACATTGCAACACAGAACCTTTTGTGAAGACAGGCTAATTTAACTGGTGTTCTGGAGGAAACCTTGCCTGATTTCCTGCCAGCTCATCTGCTCAGGTCCTCAGCAGTCGAGGCTTCCAAGGTATGTGGCTCCAGGGCAGCCCACCATGCAGACTGCCCCAGGGCTAGGGACCCCAGGTGTTTGAGGGTCCATGGCTGTGGCGAAGCCAGTCATGTGGACTACCCCAAAGATGGGAACCCAGGGCTTTCAAGGGCCATGGCTGTGGAGCAGCCCGCCAAGTGGCCTGCCCTGGAGCCAGAACTCCATTTCCTTTCTCAGAACATTTTTTTTAAATGGTGGGTTTTGTTCCTAATTGGAATAAAACCGAATTTTGAAATATCGAAATCATCCATGAAATGGAATTATCTTTCTCCACACAGCTCTACCTACCACAACACTTTGTGAGAAATGCAGCTATCGCAATCTCTTGATAAAACCTTTATACTGCACCACCATGCATTCCATTTATAAATGATTCACCCAGCACTGAAACGTAGGCACTGCTGGGGTTCAGTATGACAACAGTTTAACAGCACAGAGCAACACTGTACAACAGTGTTATCCAAACTTTTGAAAGCTGAGCTCCCCTTTAGGAAAATGAAACCAGTCACTCTTCTGCAACCTCACTGTGTGTTTGTTTTTGGCCTACCCAAAATGACCGGCTATTTAGAGTAGACTGTGCAAGTCTTCCTAATAAAATATGGCCTTTCCTTCCTTCCATGATTTAATGAGCAGTGAAATAATTAACAATGTTGACATTTAATGTATCATCACTGGCATTTGAGCTACCACTCATTGAAACGAATGGGGCAGTTTGCACTTCAGAGCTATTGTTTCAGACTTTCTGCAAACTCATGCAGACACTGCTGCACTAGTTACACTTTGGTTCACATTTTGAAGGGTGTTTTTTCTTTGTTTGTTTGTTTTTTAAATAAAGCCGAGACTCTAGTGAATAACTGAGAAACCTGTCCATTCCTCCCATGTAAGCCCCCAGTTTGACAGCCACAGCTATGTAGGAACCTTTGGGCAGGAAATGGAGAGTATTTCATGCAATTGAAATTGCTGGAGAAATAGCTACAACGAATTACCCAAGTTGACTTAGCCCTGGACATAACACTCCTATTGAATGTTCACAACAGAAATGGAAGAACTGGAGAAACTGTGTATTCAATTATTCCATAGTACCTGAAAAAACCCAAGCTAGTTTTGTTGGAACTGAAATATCATTATTTTTGAGACATATATCCCTAGAAATTGCACTACCAGTTGAGCAACATAGAGATGCCCCTGCATAGCTCCCCAGAAAGAGTATTAGTCTGCTTCATAAAACCATAAGGCCTAGTTCTAGTTCTGTATGACCAACGCCATTTTGAAAACCACCCATCTTAAATAAGTTTGACAGTTTCTAAATTTTACTGAGACTGTAATATTGGCCCTGATCCTGCAAGCTTACCAAAGTAGCTTGCAGAATAGGGACCATACTCTGTAGACAGCAGAACAAAATTCTGCCCTCAGCTACGCTAGTGAAAATTCAGTTGCTCCGTTGAATTCAGTGGGGCGTTACCATTGATTGCCAAAAGTGTAACTGACAGCAAAATTTGGTCCACAAAGATCTCTTCCCCCCAAAAATAGTTGTGTTCTCTTTTATACATTCAAACATATCAGTTCTCACAAGCAAAGCAGAGGAGGTGTAGGACCAAGAAGACCCTTCCTGTTCATGGGCATTATAAGATCCCAAGGCACTTTTCACAAAATTGTCCCAGCAACATGCCAACATGCCAACTTATGTAATTATGTTCAGTTTTCTTAAATGCCCCCATAGTTTGGAGAAGATATTCTTCACTTCCTATCTCCTTATTAATAGAACTGCATGCTAGGTTCTTTAGAGACATGTAAGAACTTCATGAATGAATGATCCTTGTATATACACTGCCACACACTGAAATCCTTCAGGGTTAATGTCATTCGGTGAATGTACGTTATCAAATTATAAATGCAACTATCAAAGTTAAAACTGATTGAACATGCACCATGAGTCTCAGTCATCTCCAAAGAATGAAGTATTACTAACAGTATCAGTTTCTATCTGGAGAATCGTGAAAACAAAGTTACTGGTAAAAGTCACTATTCCAATTTATAGGAGTATGTTCCACTCAATAGAATGATGAATTAGACAGAGAGAGTGGGTGTTATACTGACACTAGATAAATACCAAGAGGCCAGACATGTCACGATGCAGCATTTGGAGTACTGCTTCTGACACCAGGCTTAATTAACGCCACTAAATCTAAAGGTTTTTTATATAGCCCATAGCTGTGTGTGATTAATTAATAAACAAGCATAAAGAAAGAGATCCATGGTTTCAGGTCTCATAAGCCTTTTACAAGGAAATAGGTTTTACATGTCAGTCTTAAATAAAGGATCATTTACAATGGTGTGACTGATTTTCATTGTTTCTTTTGTTGTATCTTCTATTCAAGGGATCAGCAACCTTTGGCACGCGGCCCGTCAGGGAAATCTGCTAGCGGGCTGGGACGGTTTATTTACCTGCAGCGTCCGCAGGTTCAGCCGATCATGGCTCCCACTGGCTATGGTTTGCCGTTCCAGGCCAATGGGGACTGCGGGAAGTGGCAGCCAGCACATCCCTTGGCCCACACCGCTTCCCGCAGCCCCCATTGGCCTGGAACTGCGAACCACAGCCAATGGGAGCTGCGATCAGCCGAACCCATGGATGCTACAGGTAAACGAACCATCCTGGCCCGCCAGCGGATTTCCCTGACGGGCCGCGTGCCAAAGGTTGCCGATCCCTGTTCTATTCCTTGTTTTAAAAGACATTGTACTACATCACTCTTCTAGGAAGTTGAGGATGTGTGGGTTGAACCCAAGATGCCATTTCCAGACAGGTTATAAAATAGAGACCATGCCCGAATCCTATAGTACTGCAGCAACTAAATAAAACAAAGCATAGTAACATCTACCACACTGTTTTAGGTAAGATAATGCTTGAAAAAGGTGAAGCAGAAAGAACTATAGATTGCAGGGGGACTCAATATTATAATGTTATAGGACACAAAAGACAAAACTAATTTAGGGCCAATGAAGTCAAAGGGCTTTGATTCAGGCTCTCATGGTTTAACCTACTGATATTTCCTTATTATGAAGCCCTCTTTAGAATATAGTCTACAGATGTGCAAAACATGAAGATTAAACATGAAACATACAGTTTTCCATGTGTTTTGAAGGTTGCTGGATGCGAATTGCAGTCAGAATTAGGAACAGTATGCATGGCCAGAGTACTTCAGAGAGAGACAGCACCTGAAAAGTAAACCCAAAACAATAATATCAGAATTGTAGAAATTGAACTGCATCATACAAATATACATTATTACACGGACCAGCAAATTAATATACCAGTAGAGATGCCATACAAAAGAAACTATTAAACCAGATCCTGTTTTGTTTAAAACTTACTTCTAAGTAGAAACACATCTTTTTATTATGGAGCAAAGAACACTGATTTCAGAGCATGCGAGTAAAGGCCATCGTCTTGTTATTTACAGTATTTGCAGGGCCGGCTTTAGGCCGATTCGCCCGATTCCCTGGAATCGGGCCCCACGCATAAGAGGGCCCCGCGCTCCGGCGGGGCAAGCCCCACGGCCCCGCTCCCCCGGACGGAGCTCCAGCTCTGGCGGGGCAAGCCCCGCGGCCCCGCTCCCCCGGACGGAGCTCTGGCCGGAGCACGGCAAGCCCCGCCCACCCGGTGTGTACAAGCCCCGCCCCCCACGAATCGGGCCCCGACCTTTGTAAAGCCGGCCCTGAGTATTTGCATTAATCTTTTATTCTACATCTATACAAAATAACGAATAGAATGAAACAGGCACACTGTTCTCCAAAATCTAGAAAACTAGTTTAGGGTAGAATGAAAGCAAGTCATCTTTATGCCTCAGTTGCTCCAGCTGCAAAATGGGGATGATATCAGCCAGCCAGCTTTGTAAAGAGCATTAGGATCCTCATATGCAAGGTTTTCAGTAACAAAGTAGTGTTTCAGAAGCAGTTAAATAGGGCAGAGTCACAATAAATGTTAAATCAGAAGAATAAAAAAATTACAGAACATGAAAGCCTGACAAGATCATCACATTGAACCTGAGGATTTCTGAGGCTACTCACTCTAGTAGCTTAAATGCTAGATAGAGTACTTACATCATCCGTCCACATCAGGGAAGCTATTCCAAAAGATCAAATTGTTACAAAGACAACCTAAGAAAAGTAAGAGTGGGTGGCCTTTGATTCCTGCGGCGCAAGCCTGGATTCTGGCAATAATAGTGTTCTGAAAGCGAATCCAGCCATTTCTACACAAAAATAAGCCTAGCCCCACTGGAAACAAGATTGATCTACAATGACAGGAGGAAAAGAAGTGCTTTAGGACACCTCTGACTGCCATCATCCTCTCCCATGCTATACTGTCTGGCATACAAATATAGATCAGAAGTACACTTTCTCGGATAAACCCCCAAATATGTAAGTAATACAACTGATCAAAGGGGTGGGGTTACATTTTTGTTTTCAAATTTTCCCCTTCTTTGAGATTTAAAAATTTGAAAAATTTCAACCAACTCTAATAAATAACATAATTGAGAGAATATCTTCTAAGCTATGATTTAAGACTCTGAACAGTGAGATATTGTAACCAGAGCAGCTCACCTGCTCATTTTAAGATTTCGAAAACTCATAGAAGTTGATTAACTCAAAGTATATATAGTTTAATCTACTACAAGCCTTTAACCAATAGCGATTCAAAATCAAAATATTCAGTTTCTAATTTATATACAGTAACTCCTCGCTTAACATTGTAGTTATGTTCCTGAAAAATGCGACTTTAAGCGAAACGATGTTAAGCAAATCCAATTTCCCCATAAGAATTAATGTAAATAGGGGGGGTTAGGTTCCAGGGAAATTTTTTCACCAGACAAAAAACTATATATTATACAGATATACACACAGTATACGTTTTAAATAAACAATTTAATACTGTTCACAGTTATGATGATTGTGAAGCTTGGTTGAGGTAGTGAAGTTAGAGGCTGGAAGAGGGAGGGATATTTCCCAGGGAATGCCTTGCTGCTAAATGATGAACTAGCACTCGGCTGAGCCCTCAAGGGTTAACACATTGTTGTTAATGACACCTCTCACACAAGGCAGCACGAACACGAGGGAGGGGAGACAGCATAGCAGACAGAGACAGACACACACCTTGTGTGTGGGAGAGAGAGAGAGAGAGAGATGCACACTTCCCATTTAAGTAAGCTGACCCACTCTTAAGTGCATTGTCTTATTAAGTGGATCAGGAAGTTGAGACAGCAGCTGCTGCCCCAAGCGCTCTCTGTCTCTCTCTGTCGGTGTCCCCTCCCTGCTCTATATGGAGAAGGGGTAAGTGGGATGCAGGATCAGGAGGGAGGCCCCCATCCCCCCTGCACAGCAAGCAGGAGTCTCTGGGAGCAGCTCCAAGGCAGAGGGCAGGAGCAGCACATGGCAGTGGGTGGAGGGACAGCTGAACTGCCTTCATAGCCTGCTGGGCGGCTGCTGCACAGGGAACTTAGGGGAGCGGGGAGCTGATAGGGGGCTGCCAGTCCACACTGGTTCCAAGCCCCCACCAGCTAGCTGCAAGGGGCTGCTCTTCCTGCAAGCAGTGGACAAAGCAGACGGCTGCCAAATGACATTAGAAGGGAGCATTGCACAACTCTAAACGAGCATGTTCCCTAATTGATCAGCAACGTAACAACGAAACAACGTTAACCGGGACGACTTTAAGTGAGGAGTTACTGTACTCTACTCAGCACACAAGTGGTCTCAAACAGAGATTTAGAAAAAAAACTTTATAGAAATACATGAGATAAGGGATCACTGAATTGTGTTAGAGATCTCTCTTCAGTAATATCTACTGGACAACTATGGAACACCTGAGATCCTCCGCTATGACAATGGGTAGAGCTGGTATTACTGCCTATATTTAAGGTTGTACGACATTTCCTATTAAAATACGCTGTTTTCAGTTGCTTATAACTTTGCAAAACTTTTAACTGCTTGGTCTGAGATTTCCTATGTTGGGTGTCTGTTTCAGGCTGAATTATTTTGGAAAGTTTCAGCTAAAGCAGTTCAGCCGCTTGTAAGAACAATGTTGTTTTTCCCATGTTAAAAAGTTTGTTTTCTTTCAGAAGTGATAACTCTCCCATGTTTTGGAGCAGGAACCTGAAATTTGGCAGGGGGATGGTCTTTGTATCAGGAATGTGCCTTTTGCCACCCCTGTGAAAATCCACCTAAATTTGGCTGAATTATAAGACTTTCAAAAATCTCAGTTCTCACTCAAATGCTCCATCCAGATTTGTTGGAGGGCAGCTAAATGCTCCTCTG
The DNA here is from genome assembly GCA_003942145.1 of Platysternon megacephalum. Classification (NCBI taxonomy): domain Eukaryota; kingdom Metazoa; phylum Chordata; order Testudines; family Platysternidae; genus Platysternon; species Platysternon megacephalum. The sequence continues at coordinate 211,629 of QXTE01000060.1, read as the reverse complement.
AAGATTCCATCTGCACTGTGCATGTTCCAGCCAAGGGGCATGAGGGTTGAGCAGAACTTTCCCCGCAATTGTTGTCCAGCTGCTAGAAGCCACAGTGGGGCTGGGCACCAGAATTGAGAGGAGGGAGAGTATGTTTCCTGTGCTCTCCATGGTGCCCATGCTGGAGCCCAGGCAGCAGGGAGAAGGAAGCCTCCTGACTCAAATGCAGAATGGAGAACTACTGAACCTAGTGCAGGTGGCAAAGGATGTAGATTGGGGGAAAGAGCCTGGGGGTATGTGGAGGCTGTGATTGGAGACTGGTAGGATGGAGAAGAGAAACTGGGACTTGTAGCCAGAATGGGGATGTGGGAGAGACTGAGACTGTCTGCACAGGAGGACTGGGAGCTAGGGAGGAAAATAAGGTGGAGGGGGGATTGGAAGTCAACTGGGAGAGGGACAACTAAGACTGGAGGGGAGTCTGGGACTGGCTGGGCATCCTGTGCACTGAGTAAGTCAAGGCTCGTGTGGATAAAATAGTACAAAGACATGTAATTAAAGACTGAGTCATAATGCACATGCAATCTTAATTCTGGCATTTCCTAACTTTTGAGTGCTTGACTTTGCAACCTTAATGGTTTTTTAGTATAGCTATTTGTATGCAATAAAATTACATAGTACGAAATTATAAACAGGGCATAATTGGCTTTGGCATAGTGACATAAGAGACAGATGACTACATCTGATACAAACTGGAATATCAGGGGCAGCATGATGTATTTGCTAGTGGAATGCCTCATGACAAAAACTTTCTGAAAATAAATATCAACCAGAATTAACCCAGTATTGCATAAGATTTGTTTTTAACTTTGTGTCATTTGTTCGTGCTATTGTTAGTCAACCAATGAGCTTGGATGTTCATGATACGGTGATTATGAAAAGTGATTGTTTTTAAAAGCCACCTGAGTGGCCAACAAGTTTATCTTGTATGTGAGAAAGAGATGTCCTGGACATGACCCACAGAAGTAATGCCCTGATGGAAGTTAAAAGAAGTGAAATTCCTCCAATTGAACAAGCTCCATTTGTATGAGTAAATCAAATGCAATGAGCCAGATTGTCCCTTCTGTGAGCTTCTCACACATATGGGGAGACTTAGAACTGTTTGTGGGTTTAGGCTTGCAGTGTTTTTACCTGATCATTCTGTCTAAGCAGAGGGTTTATCCATCCCTCTCTATTACCCACCCATCCACCTTTCAACCACCTGTGGAACTGGCAGACTCAGGATTTGTCTACACTTAAAACACTACAGAAGCACAGCTGTGCTGCTGTAGTGCTTCAATGTAGACACTACCTATGCCAACGGGAGGGATTCTCTGATTGGAATAGGTAATCTACCCGAGAGGTGGTAGCTAGGTCAATGGAAGAATTCTTCTGTCAACCTAGCACTGTCTACAAAGGGACTTAGGTCGGCTAAACTAAGCTGCTTAGGGGCATGGATTTTTAACACACATGACTGACATAGTTAAATCAACCTAATTTTCTAGTGTAGACCAGGCTTAAGATCACAATACCTGCTGATCTTGACAGATCAGCTAGAATCCACAGTCCTTCTTCACAGAGGATCGTACCCTGTTCATTGCTGTTATAGCTAAGCTCCCTTGTTGCACTGCTTTTGGGGCTTTTCTAGCCATTTTATTTTTATATGTGCCCTTCTACACCTCAGAATAGGGGGAGAAATAGGAGCCTCTATAAGGTCAAAACAACAGAGAACAAGGGTTGAGTTGATGATTAAACAGGAAAAGAAGTGGACTAACATAGAATGCAAAGGACAAATATTGACCAAGGCCTTTGAAATCTTTGTACAAGGAAATGCACCCCATCCTGACAATTTGTAGTTTCCCTAGGTTAAAAGATGTCTGTTCAATTTTTACGTTAGACAAAGGAGACTTTTGAATAGAGTATAAGTATGTGAGCATTTGCTCAAATGTGAAAATGGATTTGCTTTAGTCATGCTCACTCCTCTTTTCTCTACGCTTTCTACACACGTGAGTGGTGGTGTCTCACTCTCTTAAATCAATTTGAAAAGGGTGGGGTAGATTAGGATACTATTCAACATGAGTAAGGTTAACAGAACTGGACCCTAAACAACTGTCATATTGGATGAGGTGGAAAGAACATTAGTGTTGTAATTACAGGCATAGGCTAGGGTTGCCAGGTGTCCGGTTTTCAACTGGAACACCCTGTCGAAAAGGGACACTGGTGTCTCTGGTCAGCACTGCTGAACAGGGCCGTTAAGTCTGATCAGCCTGCCATGCCATGGCTCCATGCGGCTCCTGCAGGAGCAGCGGCTTGTCCCTCCTCCAGCTCCTATGCATAGGGGCAGCCAGGGGGCTCCACACACTGCCCCCGCCACAAGTGCCGGCTTTGCACTTCCCAATGGCCAGGAACCATGCTACAGGAACTGCGGCATCTCTGCCATAGAATTCCTATATGACTTTGGGCAAGTTACTTTCTGTGTCACAGTTCCTCATCTGTAAAATGGGATAATGCTACTCCCTATCTCCCACCCACTTTTTGTCCATTTAGATTGTAAAGTCTTTGAGGCAGGGACTATCTCTTACTATATGTATGCACTGCACCTAGCATGATGGGGCTCCAAGGTTGGATGGGGCTCTAGGCTCTACTATATTGAAAATCACTGTTCATTATGGACTCCCAAAATATACTCATCTGTTATCTCTTCTTGTTGGGCCATCCATGTAATTCATAATTACAATAATTAAAAATAATACTTGGCATTTACATCATGGTTTTAGCCATACATCTCAAAGAGATTCACAAAGGGGGTATTCATTATTATTAGCCCCATTTTATAAGTGGGAAAACCAGGGCACAGCTAGGATTAAGTAACTTGACCAAGATCACACCTTGAGTCTGCAGGAGAGCCAGGAAAAGAATTCAAGTCCCTAACTCCTAGTTCAGTTTCCCTGTCCTCTGGCTCACCCGGATCCATCTTTAGAGAATAAGTTCCTGGGTGCAGTGATTCTCTTTGTCTTCTTGTCTTGTCACCATTTGTGCTACATATGTACATAAATAATTAAAAAGCCTGTTGGGCTTGGTAGCTACCAAGTCAACTGCATCAAATGTGAACTCATGGCAGTGAGTCCTGTGCACCAGAGTCTCAGCCTAGTTTGGCAGGCTTTGTATTGTTCCAGTGACATACACCTGGCAAAAAAACAGGTATAAAGGAATACCTAGATAGTATGGAGCTGCTGTAGCCAATTCCAGGGAACTCTATCTTTCAGCCCCCACCACAGGATGCATGGTGGTGACCATTACAACTTGGAGCAGTCCTGAGACTCTAAGTTATGCCTGAGGACCAACCTAGCCCCCAGCAGCCACTGGATTTGGGAGGTGTGAAAGTGGTTGAAACTAATCTTCATGCCCACTCATACCCAAGCTGCATTAAGCCCATAAGTGCCAGTCCCAAGGATCTGGTCCTGTGTGTACATTTCATTATATGGGGTGAAATCCTGGCCCATAGAAGTCAACTGGAATTTTGCCATTGACTTCAATGGGGCCAGGATTCCACCCACAAGGAAGAAATTTCAAGTGGAAACCACAGGGGATTAAATGCCTTGGTGAGAAATATGTGTTTGCATTAGAGGGCACAATGGGATAGAAATAAGAGCTTATCATCATCATAAAGGCCACTTTGAAGGGAAGGAACAAATGTGATTGAAACCCATTGGGGGAGAAGATAAGTGACCTTAAAAAAAATCACAATATTCTATTACTAAAACTGAGGTATAGCATATCATGAATACTGTGAGCTTCCCTTGTCCTTTATAGTAATGGTTTTAAGGAAATTATACAGATCAATTCTATTCTTTTGCAACAATAGAAAGCCATGAATTATATTAAGTTAAATTGTCCTCTGATAAAGACAAGGGAGAACCACATTTCCCAGCAATTCAGAATGCTGTTTATTCTTAAATGCCACACTCAGGGAGGCTTTTAACCCCAAAATTTAACATTAGTTTACCCAGATAGATATAGAAAGGTGCAAAATATTGGCACTCCCTTCCTTCAATCATCTCTGGTTTTATTAGACTATACCACGTATTGAAAATTTGCTGTATTAAATGCCACAGTAACCCATACTTAGGATAGCCAAGAAGTGGCAGGGCTTTCTCAGCTGAAGGCTCTTAACCTCTGGAATTCATTCTTCCTGGTAGCCCATCAAAACACTGCTCTCAATTCCTTTGGGGCGCAATACATGGCCTGATCCAAAGCCCATTGAAGTCAACGGAGGCCAAGACAGCTAATTTATTTCATTTAATTAACTGATGTTGGCTTCTTCTTAGTCTTTCATATTGGCAATAATATTTTACAAATATTTCTTATTCTTTGCAGTTAAAGCCCTCTCTGTCATAGTGATGGGTACTACTGAAATTAGTAAAATATATAAAGAGCTGAGTTTTTGCGGGGAGGTGGGAGAAATCCTGGCATCAATAGCAAAACTCCCATTGAACATAAGAACGGCCATACTGGGTCAGACCAACGGTCTGTCTAGCCCAGTATCCTGTCTTCCAACAGTGGCCAATGCCAGGTGCTCCAGAGGGAATAAACAGAGCAGGTAATCATCAAGTGATCCATCCCCTGTCACCCATTCCCAGCCTCGTATAAACAGAGGCTAGGGACACTGACATTGACTTCAGTAGGCCCCAGGATTTCCACCCAGGGTTCCTGAACAAGCTGGCATCACTTGCAACTCCTTTCCAAAGCAAGATTTTAAGCTGATGTGTTTTGGTGAGACTTGCTGTCTTTAGGTTTTCATATTTTTTAAAGTTTCCTAATGGAGAGCCAGCGNACTGTCCCCTACTTGTGGGTGTGGCATGCCGTACACATACAGAAATTGCCAGTCTCAGGCCTGATCTACACCTAAAACTTAGGTCAATTTAGATGAACGTTGCTCAGCGGTGAGAAGAAATCACACTGACCTAAGCCCCTAAAATTATACAGACCTAAGTCCCTATGTAGACACCGCTAGGTCGATGGAAGAAGTCTTCCATGGGCCTGGCTACTGCCTCTCAAGGGGGGTAGATTTACTACATCGATGGAAAAATTCCTTACATTCCTGTAGCAAGTGTCTACACTATAGTACTACAGCAGCATAAGTACAGGGCTGAAGCTGTGCTGCAGTAGGGCTTATTGTGTAGTGGTACCCTTAGTGCAGGGGTCTCAAACATGCGGCCCGCAGGGTTATTTTCTGCGGTCCACCAGCTCCTCACGGCCCCACCGCCCTCCCCCAACGTTTACCTAGAGCGGCTCCGGCCCGACCCGCACCAGGGGCAGGGCAGGCTCCATGCCTGCCCTGCCCCCACGCCGCGCCGGGAAGCGGCTGGAACCTGGGCAAGGAGAGGTGCAGGGGGGGGGGTGACTGTTGCTTCAGGCACCGCCCCCAGCAGTTCCCATTGGCCGGGAATGGGTAACTGTGGCCAATGGGAGCTGCTGGGGGCAGTGCCTAAAGCAACAGCCACACACACCCCTGCGCCCCTCCTTCCCCCGGCTCCAGCTGCTTCCCAGCGTGGCAGCAGGGCAGGCAGGGAGCCTGCCCTGCCCCCAGTGCGGGTTGGGCCGGAGCCTGCCCCCCGCACTCCTCCTGCACCCCGAACCCCTGCCCTGAGTCCCCTGTCGCACCCTGCCCCCCGCCCCCCCCCGCCCCGCCCCCCTCCCCGGGTCCCCCTTCCCCTCCCGCACCCTGCACCCCACCCCCCTGCCCTGCGCCCCCTCCCACCCCCCGACCCCCTGCCCTGCACCCCCTTCACATCCCGCACTCCCACCCCCCCCCCCGGCGGCCCCGTCTCCGGCAGCCCCCAGGGGTTGCTCTTCCCTGGGAGGTGGGGGGGTGGGGGGGAAGGGGGGGCGCAGGGGTGTGTGTGGCTGCTGCTTTAGGCACTGCCCCCCGCAGCCCCCATTGGCCACAGTTACCCATTCCCGGCCAATGGGAACTGCTGGGGGCGGTGCCTGAAGCAACAGCCACACACACCCCTGCGCCCCTCCTTCCCCCGGCCCCAGCTGCTTCCCAGCCTGGCAGCCGGGCAGGCAGGGAGCCTGCCCTGCCCCCAGTGCGGGTTGGGCCGGAGCCTGCCCCCCGCCCTCCTCCTGCACCCCAACCCCCCGCCCTGAACCCCCACCACACCCCACACCCGACCCCCTGCGATGAGCCCCCTGCTGCACCCTGCACCCCAACCCCCTGCCCTGAGCCCTCTGCCACACCCTGACCCCCTCCTGCACCCCTCACCCCAACTCCCTAACCTGAGCCCCCGTCACACCCCGCACCCCTCCTGTGCCCCCTGGGGGCAGGGAGGGGGGAGAGTTGGGGTGGGGATTTCGGGGAAAGGGTTGGAATGGGAGCAGGGAAGGGGTGGGAAGAGGCAGGGCAGGGGTGGGGCCTCATGGAAGGAGTGCAGTGGGGGCAGGGCCGAGGGCGGCGGGGGGGAGGTGTCAGTAAATGCGGCCCTTGGGCCAATGTACTAGTCCTCATGTGGCCCTCGTGGTCATTTGAGTTTGAGACCCCTGCCTTAGTGTATGGGACAGAGAATGCAGAGAGGACAGCAGGAGGACTGCACAATCCTGCCCCATACACAGTGCAGAGCAGTGATCCATGGTAATTCTTTCTGCAGCTCCTGGGGTTCCCTCTCTCAGGCCTGGGGGGAAAGGCTGAAGAAGGGTCCACCTCCCTCTTTCCAGGCCAGGTGTTTCGGGAAGGGGAGGGAAAGGAAGGGAAGGGAAGGGAGGAGCAGAGCTGCCCTGAGCTGCTGGGCTCATTCTGCTCCCTCCTCCCGCTTCTGCTCCTGTGAGAACAGCTTCGGCTCCTGAGCAGGTATGGGGGTGAAGAGCTCTGCCTGCATCCTGCAGCTAGGGCCGCCCAGAGGATTCAGAGGGCCTGGGGCAAAGCGGGGGAGCTGCAGCACTTGTACTCACCCGGCGGCGGTCTGGGTCTTCGGCGGCATTTCGGCGGCGGCGGGGGGCCCTTCAGTCGCTCCACGTCTTCGGCAGCACTGAAGGACCCACTGCCGAAATGCCGCCGAAGACCCGGACCGCCGCCGGGCCAGGGCTCGCGGGCCTGGGGCAAATTGCCCCACTT